>OZ038482.1:69213515-69813515 GCA_964036315.1 Acanthosepion esculentum
GGGGAGGAGAAAAAGGGGAAAAAGAAAAAAGGGGGAAGTAAAGAGAAAAGATGTACAGAGATGTAAAGAAGAGGGGTGGTATAGCTTTAGCAATTTAGATAAAAACAGATTTTAACGTTTGATAGTAATTTAAATGTTTAAAAAACTCCACAAAAATTAATTTAATGCTTGTTAGCAATTTAAATATTCAACTTCTCTACAAATAAATTAGGGATTTAATATGAGTTGAATACTATATTAATAAATAACAATAATAAAAAAATAAAAAAGTTTACTAAAAGTAATATTTTAAAATTGTGAAGTTTATACTAATAGTTAAGGAGTAACATTCTTCATTCAAGATATGCTGCCTAATATTTTCTATGATATTTTTGGTGTGATTTGTTTTTTGTTTTTATGTTCCATTATATTCCAGATATGTTCAGAAAGCATTGTGCTGTTTGCATATTTACTATTTATAAAGGATGTTTTGTGTGCATATTTTTTTGTTTCCAGGGTCCTTCAGTTCCCCCATGTATATTTTTTCAATATCAGCAATAGAATATACATAAATATAAAAGTGGACATTGATGTCAACACCTAACAGTGATAGACTGTTTCATGCTTAAACGCAATCATCAGGCCACGTGCGTTGTGTTTTTGCTCAACTATTTATATATGCTGATCAGTGGTGCATTATGGGTAGGTTTATTGTATTATTTTAATGATTTAAGGGTTATGTTTCGCATTATTCTAGGGGCTATTGAGTAGAAATAATTGTGGATCTGAATGCAGGTTTGTGGCTATTTTACAATGTTGTTAACTTTTTTACTCATTATTTATTATTGATTATTTTATTATTTGTTGTTGGTTGCTATTATTATGTTTACTTTTGCATTCATAGTTTGTTAATTTATTTATTATTTACTTAATTTATTTACTTATTTATTGATTTGGATTAATTTATTTTCTTTGTTTACTTATTTCTTGTCTTTGTTAAATTTGTAAGGTAAAAAGCATCATTTTTACTTATATTGTGTATCTACTAGAATTAAACTAAAATGTCTATTTATATAATTTTTCTTTCTGAAAACCTAAGCTTAACAAGAATAAGAATTTCCATAACAATTATTGAAAGAATGTTGTACACAAAATTATCCTACAATAAGTTGATTAGTTTCATCTGCTAAAGACTTTGAATAGCTTTTCATTTCTGATTTATATGTATTCCATCTTTATTGGTGAATCTTGTCCAGTCTGAAGCTAACAATTGTATTCAATGCTTTTCACTGTGCATAAAACTGTTCCTCGTGTTAACCCCAATTTTTGGTTTAAAACTTCTATACCTACATATATAAGATCCTCTGCCTTCTCTTATTTAAAAAAATATGGCAGCCACATGACAAGTAATTTGGTATATAAATGGAGGAAATTAAAACCAGAAAAAAGTAACTTTATGCAGTTTAGTTAGGCTTACTATAATTTCCAAGCTTCAAACTGGAACTAGTTTCAATTTTCATTATCCATTTAATTTTCTTGTAAAATAAAGTGTTTTCATGATCCAATATCCATTAAGCTTTAAGTTTAACATAAAAAAATGAAAACCGATAACTTATATTATTTGGACAGACCTCTCAAATGAGGTCAATCCTGATAATGCAGAAAGCAGTGGAGAGCCATGATTACCCATGTCCTGAGAAGAAATGGCTTATAGAAGAAGAAGAAAAATGATTTGGCAGACTAAAGAAAAGGATTTACAGTTGAAATCAGTCTTTACTAACTTATTTGTAATAAAAAGAAATATGGCCATAACTTGAAAATAGCTTTCCTAGTATAGAGGCTTCAACAGATGAGTAAGCATAATTATTTAAATATACTTTCAGGAAACTCAACTTTCTGCTTTGTTAAAAGTTCTTGGCTTAATTCAGATGCATAATTTGTTTATAATTTATAAAATTGCCTAAACTTCAAGTTACTCTGCTTTTGAGGATTTAGTCCAACCAACACATTGTAGGGACACAGAAGATGGAAGATAAGTCTCATGGTCACATGACGACCGCTTTGTGACGTCACTCTATACAGTGAACAGCAACCAAACAAGAAGGTTGCTTTCTTCTAGCCTGGGCTTTTGGCCCAGACTCAGGCTAAATCTGCCTCCTCAGCTTACAAGCACATGATGCCATTTCCCTTTGTGACATAGATGAATCCAGCCTGTTTAAATCTGGAAGCCTAAAAATGACTTCTCCAGGTCAGGAATATCTTCAAATTATATGCAAGACCTTTCCTTTTATTTCCTCCTTGTACTTTGCTTGGTTGTTGAATATATGCGATATATAGTTCTCCACATGCAAGATGTGTATATATCTATATATACGGTTTTGTGTATGTAATACTATATGAAAGTCTCCTTGAGAAAAAAGTGTGTTTGTCATTCTTTTTCCTTTCAGTCATTCTGTTCCATCCTGTCCATAAGCTACAGTATTGTTATATCATGGATGATATAACAATGTTCATGACAGGAGAAACATAAATTGGGAGAATAAATCTTTCTTCCTAATGCTCCTATTACAAAATAAATATTCAAATATATGATTTAATCTGTTGTTTCTGTATATGATTGTTTTTAGGAAATAAAAGAAATATATAGCTTAATCAAAGAAGGAACATTTTAAACATTACTTTTTGGGACTATGTGCATATCTAAGTAAACAACTACATCAGTTAAAATGGTTCCATATATCACCTGTGAGACTTGTTTTCTCCTTATCATATTAGGTATCCCAACACTCAGCTTACAGCCGATGAAATTCTTAACTAAACACTAAAAAATGCATATATTCAACTCGCCGTGTTATTCCATTCAATATCTCCATAAAAACATAATGCACACCAAATAAAAGCTTATTTCATGAACTTTGTTTCTATCTTATTTATTTTTATATGTACTACAGTGTGCGATGAACATTACAGTTTGAAAATAGACATTTTGGTGATTTTGCAAAATTTTGGCCATTTTTTTCACTGACGGCAGTTTAGACTTCTTCAAATTTTGTAATATGGGCACTCCGCAGGGTTTATTACAATTTGGTAACACGTTACTTTGAAAGTTAACATTCTAAGCTTTATTTTCATATATTTTATATTTTTTAATTTTAATAAGAAGTTTGTAAACAATTCAAATCAAAAGTTTGATCGTAAAATTCAAATACTTCTTGTAAAAATAAAAACACATAAAATATATCATTAAAACGCTCATTTAATAATCTATGAAACTAAATCAAAATCAAATATGAAACGATAGGTGCATTTTGCGCCTGTTCGATTATGTGTAACCATGTGCGACTCGCTCGGCCATCATTTCGACTCCACGCGAGACTCAATACACAGCGTCAACACGGACGCAAAAGAATCGACCAGCATGTTTTCTATGGACGAAATTTTCAAGGAAATTGGTAAGAATTTGTTTTAAATATTAAATTTCTATGATATGTAAAATGTAAATGGGATTTAAAAACCGTTTTCGTCATAAAAAATATGAAACAAAAATCGATTTGTTTACTTTACACTCAGATTCAAATCACGAAAAAAAAGTAGGACTTATTGATCGAAAAATGTTCATATTCAAAGAATGAGATAAAAAAAATTCTACAAAAAAATTCTAGAATGTCTTTTATGTTTTTGCAGTATTCTCACAATAATTATCAGCATTTCAGTTACCAATTAACATTTTGTTTAAAGTTACACCTTCAAACAATTTTCTTACTTTTTAAATTATCTAATGAATGGATTTTAGTTATGATTTATTGCTATCTAGATACAAATTTATGATTTCATATTCATTTTCCTAATTTATTATTTCTTATTAATATTTATTTCATACGGATTATTAGTAATCATTAGTGGGTATTGCCTGGCATGTGTTAAGCTTCTCTCTCTCTACAGTCCAGAAATTGTACATGTTGAGTCAGGACTGTACTTGTTCAGCATCTGCTCCGTGTACATTCTAATATGTTGGTTTTAGGTCCTTTTAACCATGATAAATGGAAAGAGCATCCCCAGAAATGGCTAGATATGAAATTTGGTGTTTCTAGTGTAAGAAGTATTCATTTTATGACACAATTCAAGCAAGTCTAAAATCGGCCTTTCAAATACATTGTGACAAAAGGTTAAAAAGCAAATTTTTCAATTTTGAAGTGGAATAATCCAGAATATATCCATTCTATCACTCCCCTCAAAATTAGGCATGTTACTGGTATAGTCATAATGTGATATTTGAAATTTGGGATGAATGTGGGTCTTATTTCCAGTTTTATGAAATGCCAAACCTCAGGTTATGAATTGTTTGCACATCATTGCAGAAGTTTTGATTTATAAAATTTGCATATTCAGACTTAATTTATTTAAGAAATATGCAGTGATACTATCTGTAATTTTATTATTAATTTCTTTGTTATGTACCTAACAAGCTAGTATAATTTTAACTGTTGTTCTTAATTGCTTTTTAAAATATAGGAGTCCAAATATGATATTTTGTCCTAATTCATAATAGACAAAAAAATGGCTAAGTCGAGCACATGTGTAAAAATAAAAATAAATCTGCCAAAATTAAACGGTTCGAGATATTTTGATGAAATAAAAACTTTTAAGTTTCTTTAATCATGTAGATTAAGAAGATGCAATCAGATAACACCTATTACCTGTTTGAAATTTTCATCTGTGATACCTAATCATATATTCACTTTAGACTCTTAAATCACTAAACTAACAATAGTGAGTTTTACACCTGAATTATTATCAAGGTTTTAGCTACTTAGTAAATTTAACTGAACTTTTGTCAATCAGGTACAGAGGCTGTAATTAACCTACAGTTTTATCCAAAAATTACTTTTATATTTATTATATTTTCCACATTTGGTTGATGTCTTTCTTTTGGCAGATTCTTGACTGTTAAGATTTTCAGATTTTTATTAAAAACATTCATTTCATTTTTTTATAATACTAAAATTAAATATTTCTTCCTGTAATTATCTGTTTTTAATATCTGACAATTTTGCTTAAGTCAGTTCTTGTAACTTTCCAACATTTTCTGATAGATTGTGATATATATCCAAGGTATTTCAACAAAACAGAATTATGACATTATAGTACAATCACTTAAGATATCTGGAAAAGAAAAAAAATCCCTTTGTGCTGAGATATTCTTGTTCTCTTGTACAACCTAGGTAGGTCAACTTTTTGTATTTTTTGCCTTGTATAATTTTATGCTTCCTCAAATATGTTTTCATTTTCAAAACATGTAATCTTTTTTGTCTTGTGTTTTTGATTATTATCCAGCCTTAGTTTTTGTATAAGGTGCTCAAAAGGAAATTTTTGTGCAACACTCTTGTATGCAAATTTCGTATTTGTTTTATTTTGTGTAGTGTAATAAATGTTTGTCCGTTTAAATGTTGCGTAGTGGTTGAGTCTTGGTTGCTTTGTGACTTATTCAACTTTAGGGATACGAGAGGTACATGTTCTCTTTTCCAATTCTATCCCTACTAACAAAATTTTTATAGTTTTGCTAAAATGAGTGTAAATTATTTACAGAGTGTATTAGCAAAAATGTAAAATTGGTATTATTTAATAAAACATTTAGCGATATCTGAAGATACCAAGAAAATGAATTACCTAGGCACATCTGTTAGAAATAATTAATTCTATCAATGAACACACATTTATCATATGTGTTGATGAAAGATGTGAAAAAAATTGTTTCTATATAGAATTGCTTAGCAGTAAATTACATTTTTTCAAGTAAATTGCATCTCATGTGTTTGAGATGATTTCTGCAGATCCAAGAAAAATGAGATTATTTGATGTTTTGAAGTTTGATGAGGTTACTTTGTACTTAAATGTCACACTTTTTCCATTCTAAGAAACATTACAGACTGGCCAGGATCTTGGTAGCTTTGATCATTTAGAAGAATGTTATGAGCTTTATTTCTAGCTTTATATAGCTTTAACCATACAAATTAGCAAAAGGCATCACTTACAGGTAAGTTAAATCTTGTCAGTTCAGAATAACATTTCTGTCAAGATTATGTTCACTTAGGGAATAATCCTTTATTAGTCTTTTGTTTACTAAATATCATATTTTGCATTTTCTGAAATGTTTATTTATTACCCATATCTCCAACAGAAGTTACATAAATCAGCTTATTGCATTTCTAAATGAAATAGACATTATTCACCTGAATAACTTAAAATTATTATCTTCACACAAAGAATTAATTTAAAAAATATTTTAAACTAAAAATCTACTAGTTTATTTATATTATTTACATGTAGATTATTATCTTCATCTTTGTTGTTGTTATTACAACATTTTGGACAATGTGCACTCTGACCTTCATCAAGTGTTTATCAATCCAGGTAACCTTCAGGAAAGTTCAAATTGAACCCTTTATTTCATCAACAGGGGTTGAGTTGCCCATGTTTAGGGATATGCCTCATCTAGTTCTCATTTAGTACTGCTCAGTTATTACTTCCCCTTTTCCCACTTAATCTAGGCACTGACTGCCTTAATCCATTAGGCTATTGGTCAATGGGACAATTCTGAGTGGAGAACATATAGCCTTATGTCTAGCCTGGCAGCTGATGAGTGTTGCAGCTGCTATTGGTTATGCTTGACTGCACTCACTGAGGTTTCTCTTTTCTTACAGCAGCTGTTGAAGTCTTGCTGTCATTTCTTTTTATTTATTAATGGTTCCCATATTGATTTCTATGCCAGGCCAACTAAGAAGCTCCTCATAGTCTATTATATGCTCTGACTTCAGATGCACAATGTCTTTCAGGGCAAATTAGCTAAAATGTTTTGATAAGAACAGTAAAGATGAGGACAATAGTCCATGTGTAAATAATGATAACTCCTCATCCCAGAAATATTCTACTGTTTATTTCTGCAAGATTATGTCTATAAAACCTGCAAATATTTCTTCAACAATTTTCTCAGAGTTGGTTGGGAATATTTTTTTCTCAACTTCTATTTCAGTTTAAATAAAGGCATAATTTTTCAATTTCAAATTTTTTTCTTTCAATCCCTTTTAAAAACTTTCCATTATATTATTTCCTATCGTTTTCTCTGAAAAATGGAGTTGAATATATCAAAGCAATATATTCGACTATATCAGTGAGAAAAAAAGGCATAAAAATGTCAGAATAAAATAGAAATGTTGTCTTTGGAGAAAAAGTTGAAAGGGATTAGTGACAATCAAATAGCAAAACATTGATGCTCAATAAAATAATGCTCAGAGAACTTTATCAGCTCATCTGCTGTTTCTAGTGATTTGTGAGAGGAGTTCTGGACAACTTATGAATAGCTACCAAAACTACTTGACTTGTTGTACCCTGGAATTTACCCTTCTTAGTGCACTGGAGAGGTCCTATATGAAGGATGGATTATTTGACATCTAGTTTTAAATTGTTGTTCAAATAATTCATATAGAAAACTAATAAGCAGATTAAAAATACTGACTAGATTAGTATATTTGCTAATCTCTTCAATATTAGTATATTTGTTAATCTTAATATATTTACAATAGAATTGCTTAATTAAAGAAGCTGAGAATAGGAACGTTTATAGAAATTAATTCTACACTGGCTTTGCTTTTATAGAAATGAATTCTATTTTATAGAAATGAATTCTACATTGGCTTTGCATTTATAGAAATGAATTCTACACTGGCTTTGCTTTTAGCTTTTTTTCAGGCCCAAGCATACAACTTCTTCCCCCTACACAACATTCAGTGAGGGTTCCTAGCTGTAAAGTAAAAGAAAATAACTACCAGATGACTTATGCATGGGAGAAAAGCAAAAGACACTTTGGCCAAAATATAATAAAAATAAGAATTCAAATACAAGTTCAAATAATTTGTGGAATAATTAACACAACTTCTGTTCTATAATAGTTGTTATAATGCCATATACATTTGGCATACTAATTGTAACAACTATTATAGGGAAGAAGTAATATATATTTGCATGCCTCTTCTAAATAAAAAAAAGAAATTTAAAACTAAAATGCTATATTTTAAATAAATAATAATACTAATTGATATCACCATGAAGATAACAATACAAATGTTTCCAGTATGAATAAATTCCAAAATTTAAAAATGTGATAAATTTGATATATTTGCTAAATTTTAACTCTTCATAAAAAGAGACAAAATATGTTAGTTATAAAATTTTTAAAGATTTATCTGTTTATATGAGAATTTCACATAGAGAGGGATGTGCACGGCCAAGTCTAAGACATGCTATGAATAACTACTATTGGTCAGGTGTTCAGATATACAGTGACTATGACGACACCTGGTCATAGAGATAAAGATGATGATGATGATGATGATGATGATGATGATGATGATGATTTCAAAAGTGAATAAATGCCTTCAAAAAGAGAAAAATAAACCAAATCCCAAAATGACCATTTCTGTTTATTGCAATGTTGAAAAGATTTTAAACAGAATTAAGCAAGTAGCACTTTTTGAATTTCTCACCATTCAATTCTAGCTTTTCAAGTAAGCTAAGTAAAACACATTTGTGGAAGATCTGCAACAAAAATGAAATCTTCTCTTTCTAAAGCAAGAAATGTGATTTTAATTTCTGAATCAGTAGAATTCTATGATGAAAAGCATAACCAACTTTCATGTAAAAAAAAATATTGATTAAAAGAAAGCTATAAGAATTTAAGCAAAATTCTTTTCACCTTTGATTGCAATGAAAGCAAAATCACAAAGTATTTTTTAATGAAAAATTGAAAAAGCAGATATAATTTTACATTTCTGTGTTAAAAGAAAAGCAAATCCATTCAGCTATAGTTTTCTTAGAAATCTTAGTGGTGCATAAGAATGAGATTTTGAATCAGTCAATTTTAGTGAATTGGAAGGGATTTTAGAAGGATTTGAAGGTATTTTCCATAACTGATACAAATCTGTTAACCAGTTTCAATCAATGATGCTTTTGTGCTGGACTGATCAAATCATATAAAAAGCTTCATATAGCCTGATACCAACTATTTTTCTCCAGATTTATGTTATAATAAAGGCTTATAATAGCAGTGTGCCATTGCCTATGACCAGCCTGAAATTGAAATAATACAGCCTTGATTCTGACAGAGTGACCATAACATTAGCATCAATTTGTGAAGTAGAAAACAAAAAGAAAATGATTGGTTGGAATGGATTTTAAAGTTCCATTCTTTAAGTGGGGGAGACAGAAAACAGTCAATAAAACAAAACAGAATTAAAATTAAAATCTCAAAGTTTGTCAGTCAGAATTAGGAAGTTTTCCTAAGTTTATTGAGCCCAAAATAAAATTTTAGTAAAATTAAAAGATTTCTCTTTTTTACCAATTAATATTATCACCCAGAAAGTATTTCTCTTTTGAAAAGTAAATACAAGAGAATTTTATAGAAAGATCTCTATATTTTAACTTGAATAA
Organism: Acanthosepion esculentum; assembly: GCA_964036315.1. Classification (NCBI taxonomy): domain Eukaryota; kingdom Metazoa; phylum Mollusca; class Cephalopoda; order Sepiida; family Sepiidae; genus Acanthosepion; species Acanthosepion esculentum. The sequence goes on from OZ038482.1 coordinate 69,222,978, forward strand.
CAAGTAGAGAAAAGAAAAGAATTTTTAAAAAGCAAAATAAAATAATAAATTTAAGTTCTGCATTAACCAAATTTTTTGTTATTATATACATTTCTTTATAATAAGCAGCTTCACCTTTGTTGGTTTTAATATAATGTGTAGCCAGTGTGTACTTCAACCTTCAAGAGTATGTTGCCTCCACTTGTTTTATTCATTTACAAATGTAAAACTTACAAAATCAAAATGTTATATTTATAGGTAAATGTTTGATTTTGATTAAAACACATAACATTGTCTTAAATAGAACATAGATGAATACACTAATGAAAAAAATCTGTTGAAAAATAAAACAGAATAATCTTAGAATTTCAATGAATAATTAAAGTAGAAGCAATTTATGATAAAAATGAAAAATGCAGTTTTACAGTCTTAAAGTAAAATATATTTGTAAAGGCTAAAATTCACACTTTATGTATGTACTTTTTAAAAAGGGAATTTTTATATTTGGTGCCATTATAAACATATTCTTTAGTATTCAGAAAATAAAACCATCATATGCTTCTATTTTGAGATGAACATAATTCATAGCAAAGAAAAGAAAGACTTTCTTTTCTATAAATGCCAAATGATGAATTTTGAATGAGGAAGGCAATTTATTATTGAAAAACATTGACTGTCATATGAAAATTGTTTCCCCTACTTCATCTTACAAATTTTATGCCTGACAAACTAATTCTTTACATCAGGTTATCTCATAAGTAATGCCCAAAATATGACAGCAATAGATTGAATGATATTTTTATAATTTAAAATTGCCTAAATGATAACAATATATGCCATAATTTTAAACAAGTTATACCATCAGTGTATGAATCAATTAATTTTGTTACTAACTTGATCTTCCTGAATGTAGACACATCTACAGAATATATAACCTATATAATATTTAATAACATTACAAAATCATTAATGCTGTAGAATCAATCTGAAATATTCATAGTGGTTATTCATGATAGGTGTATCAGAATTCTCAAGTCTCAAACTACAACAGTTTTTAGTTTTTATTACGGTTTCAGTTTTCTTGTATAATAAAGTATTTTCATGGTCCAACACCTTACAAAAAGAATGAATACTGATAGCTTATATCATCAGGACAGAAACCGAAAAAATTACAACCAAAATTGGAAGTATGGCAAGACAAATAATAGGATAGATATTTTAAAGGGAAGAAGTTGAAAAGTTTACAAATGGTTACTTTAGTGAAGTAGTTATTTAATTAATGTAGATACATTAGTTTGTGGCACAAGGCTGAAAGGAAGTGAAGAAAGGCTGGTTAACACTGTCTGACCTACACCTAGCTAACCTGACACACAACCCACTCATTCAAGACCATCCAATACAAAAATGTACGACCATACCATATCTTCACAGGAATCCTAATAAAACAGTCATGATTTAAAAAATTTCTTCATATGTACAAATATTTTTTCAATTTTTTTTTCAAATTTTATTTAAAAAATATATAAAAAATTACACATGAAATGAAGGGGGGATGAACTCAGTAATCAAAATGAAGGAAACAAAACTTTCAAACAGAAATAAAAAAAAATGTTAGTATAATTTGTTGAACCAACAAATAGAAGAATGGTTGTTGTATTCTGCTAATAAGCAGAATCAAGAAGCTCACTCACTAGTGGTGGCAGAGGGACAAATCAATTTTGTAAATGGGAAATGTATAAGGCTAATCCAGTCAAGACAATAAGGAAGGATAAAAACTGGGGAGATTGGGAATTTTGATGAGGACAATAACAAAAGAGAATGCTGGGACGAGGCCAAGAATGACACTCACATTAACTAAGTGAACAAAAAGAGACTAGCTTAACCAGGGCTGGGGTGTGACAGGAATCTGCCCCATTGTGATTTTAGGGGACTTAAAAAAGGAAATCAAGATTGGCCAGATTCACGTGAACCAAACTCACAACTCACACCCACCTTTTGCTGAAATCTGCTGAAGGCAAACACTTTTATCAGTTCTGATCTTCATACTTGAGCTGATACCCAAAGAATCCAATCAGATTCTAATGAGAATAGTGTTTGTCTCATAAGATTACCTTTGTTTGTGTCACCCACACCATTATTCTTGGCACAGCTAGCAGCATGAGAAACATCAACAGTTTACCCCGAACAACAGGGAAGACACATTGTCACACATATATATGAAATCTATAAACACAAGATATTTGGGATTGATATGAGCTGTTATCATGATCCTAAAATGGGTGCACCACCTAATAATGGAAGAAGGCATGCTCAGAGATTTTTGGTGCTCCTACTTTTGCCTGTACCTTTGACCAATTCTTATCCAGCTGAAGATCTAGCTTGAACCACCCTCCAAGAATGTGGATGTAACAAACTGAAAGGGCCTGGAAGAGCAATGAAGCCCAATTTCACGTAGGGCCAGACTGCATGCCCTGTCCCTCAGAGCAAGAGAGTCTCCAGTGTTAAAGCATAAATTAGGGGTGACAGCAGACAATCCTGGCAAACTGACCATGACAGCACAAAAGCACCCAACTGCTTTCTATTCACCGGTACCACTGCACCAGGGAAATGATAACATAGTTGTGGTAGTAAAAAAACAAAACAAAAAGAAACTGTCAACTTAAAGTAGCAACAAACGTCTGCAATAGATTTCTTCCATCTCTCGACTGCAACACTTGTAGCCAAATTACAGTTAAAACGATAGTCTGATGTAGCAGTACAACAAACAATGTAGAAACGACAAAATGGGGTTACACGTCCAACCTTCACTTCTCACCAGCAAAAACGCGTGTTCCTCTCAAGCTTAAAAAATCTTCTTCTTTTATAAGCGAAAAACAACGGCTTCTGTTCACCGAGAGAATTTTCTGGTTGGTCATGCCATTCAGGGGAGGGAAGAACATTAGCATAGATTCTAGTCATTGAAATAGATTTTTGCTAACTACTTTTTGGTAATTTTTCTTTGGCAGATCGCACACAAAACACAAACTTTTTTCGGGGTAACTGATTATCTCTTTCACTACATTCCCCCCTGTCACATAAGTGACAATCAGGGGCAGGCCTCTTTATTCTTAAGCTTCTCTGGAGTGGGGTGACTTCTGGAGGGGATTGTGTGTTATGTTCTGAGGATTCTTCTGATCTGACAACCTCACGCACAGAGTCTTTGTCATCTGAAGAGGTGCTAGCCCTACCTCCGATGGTAATTATTCGTTCACTTCCTGAGCACTCACTGCTAGTGTCACTTGTTGAAGTATCTGTACCTACATAGTGACGCAAGTCTTTTATGTGTCTTGGTATTCCATCAACCAGCACAGAGCACGAGTTACTTACTCCAGTGACATGCCCCACCTGGTACCGAGTTGTACACCGGCTATGTGGAGCTTTTACCCACACGCGATCGGCCAAGTCATACGTCGCTCGTTCATTTATCCGTTCAGTTGAACGTGTCGCGTCGATGCCTCATAGCCGGACTTTGTACCGGTAAATCATGTTGGCTGGTGCAGTTAAGGGTGATACATTATTGTCTCTAGGAGTAATGTTGTACCAATACACTGCCTCCATTATGGAACACTGCTTCCTAGCAGCAATTCTTTTGATGCTCCAGTGACATTGCTCGATTATGCCATCTCCTGATGGGACATGTGCGCAGCGAAATCTGAATTGTACTCCCCACAAATCAAAAAAATCTTTGAATAGTCCACTGCGGAATGCAGTGTCATTGTCAGTGAGGAGTTCTGTCTGAGGTCCATGCTCAACACACTGACTGTGACAGGGTTACCGTTGTTGATACGGGGTAACTGATTATCTCTTTCACTACAATAGGCTAATCTACTTGTAGAAGTTGGGTTGGAATCCAGCAAACTGCAGGATAGCCAACAGGTACTGATGGTTGAACCTATTGAATAACTTGGACTGATCCAAATTAATCAGCATGCATTTTCATTGTGTTCTATGCTCTCTATGATTGTATGGATCAGATGCAGGTTGCTCTGAATTGTTTGACGGTTCACAGCACAAGTTTGCTCTGGTCTCAACAGAATTACAGCAACTGACTGAAAATGCTCACTCAGGATCCTTAACTCTGTATTTAGCAATGTTATGGGCCTGTAATTGTTTATTTCCCTCCCACCACACTTGTCCTTTTTCAACAGCATGATCACACTCCTGGAAATCTGATCAGAACCAGTTGTTGAACACCACTGTCAAAATTGGAACATGTGCGACAGCCTGAAGTACAATTCAAAAGAACCATCAAGTCCCAGAGACTTGCCACTGTCAACCCTCTTCAATGCTTTGCGGACTTCACCCTCAGTGATCTCATCTTCATAGCCAGCCACTTCAGTTGATGAAACTCAAGGAAAGTACACTACTTGCTTACAGAGACCAAGCTCCTTGTTAAACCAGTTTTGGAAATGCTGCTGAAATACCCCACACATGTCATCAGTCACCCACAGTACATGCCCATCTAGGATGTTGACCAGATGAATGTGCTGATCTGAAACTCAATGTATTTCCTCCTTGCACAATTCTGCACCCATGTTCATAGCTTTGTTTGACATTCTACTTAACCTAGCCCTATCTACTTGACCTTGATAGCACTCCCTCCACCAGCAGAGCCAGACTATTGCTTAATGTCTTCATTTTTTTAGCCTTATCTGAGGTGAGTTGTTGTCTATACTGTGTGGTGAAAGACCTAATACTATCCTTAAGATTCTACCACCACCTATTCCCAACTATGCCCCTACTGATTCCCACTGCACTCATCTAGATAGTTGTAGCCAGAAGTCCTCCCTATCCAGCAAGGAGCCTAACTAATGAAGCCTAACCAATGGAACATGGGACAATCTAGTAAGTCTAGATTAACTCTTCTTACTAACATTCTATCCAGATAGCTTACCACCTCGGTAGATGGCCATCTGAGAGCCCATGTCCATATCTCTCACCTGAGATGATCAGCTCAGTATCTATCGATGAGACTAACTTCATTGATCAGATCAACTAAGTTATGATCATTCCACCTCTTGCTGGCTCCCTGCTCACTGTCTAACTTTGAGTCCAAGATGGCATTCTAATTCTCCATTAAAACTAGGCACACCAGATCCACCAGGAATGGCTTTAACTGCTGGAAGAACAAATGACACTCCATCTGATTGTTTCACACATAAATCACAACAACCTGAAATGAACCACATTTCACAGTAATATCAGTCTCAACTAACTGGCCCCCAACACCGATGTGGACAATATCTACCCTCACATCCAGAGAATGCTTCAGCAGCATGGAAAATCCTCTAACCAGTTGGGCCCTGTATGCGGAATAGATGACAAAGCTGTTAGATTATTTGATTATTTGGTGGCAGCTATCAAGTCCCAGACCTTTTGTCTGCTGCTATAGAACTACCCCAGGAGCATTAGGAAAGGTCCTGAGTTACTTTAGTTAAGTGATATGCAATAATCAACTTATTCCATTGATATGTCACAATCACCTTATTCCATTGAGTTTAGCAATGACTTGATTTTCTTTGGATTTAAAGAAAAGTGAACTGAAGTCATTCAATGGTTTACTGTCATCTGAAAATATAGAAAGGTTCCTAAACCTAGAAAATAGGTTACCCATAAATTAACAGAAGCCAATCATGAAGCAACAATGGATATCTGCACTTCTCAGCACTCTTGTGCATCTTAAAACAGACTGGGGAGTAATAATGAGAAAAAATGGATATTTTACAAGAATATAAAATAATACAAACAATGGCTTTGTGAAAACAAGCAATCTAAAGTATGATCCAAAATGGATCTCACTCCAAGGGAGGTTTTACTGTATAGATTTGTGTACCGTATCTTCCATATATATGTATATAAATTGATGTCTCCTTTTTTTCCTCTTTTCTCAAATATCAAAAGTAAATAAAACAAAAGCTGGGTAGAGCACCATTCATATTATCAAAATCACAATGAACTTGAGGAGAGCATTTTTATGAACAGTGTAATTCTTAATTTTGCCCTAAACAACAAAAAAGCATACAAAGTGGGAACAGTTATGGTAATGTTGGAATTGATTCTTATCAAATTATAGAAATTAAACAAATCTAATCTTCATAAAATCTTAATAAAAAATAAATAAAACATATTAGCATAAATATTTATGTAGTTCATAATTATTTTAACTAAAACTAATTTTATTGTTTGGCAATGCAATTTTCATAAATACATATATCCCAATACATTTCAACTGGTTTTATTAATTAAAATAGGTGATAAGATTTTATGAAAAAAATGTTTAAAGATTTTCAGTTATGTTTCTGCAGCAAAAATCAATAAATTATAATTTTTTTTTTAAAAAAGAAAAAAATATTACCTGAAAAAAAATTGCTAAAAATATTGGAAAAATTCCTTTCAGATGGATTTCACACTGTAAAATAAAACCTATTGATATTCTTCAGTCAACTGAAGTCAAATGTTTCTTTTTTCAATCACCCCCGACCACCAGTAACATTTTTTTTCTTTCATAAAACACTAAAAGCAAATTTTATTAGCATGCCAGGGAGATGGCAACACATTAAGTTGATAGGATTAGAAATGATTTTTTAATAGCAATTCCATCTTGAGACTGATTATCACCAATGTTAGATGTTCAAGTGCTTTCCATTTCTGGACTGTTCATATTACTAACCTTGCCAAAAATGTTATTTAATTGAAATATTTCTGCTAAGATGAGCAGCTGTTTATTCCAGCAATAACAGAAACTTTCATAGAATTTAAAAAAAAATATTTAATTGGGAAATTAAACTTATTTCTTTAATAAATTTAAACTTACATTATAATTATTCTTTTTATTATTTATTTTTGTTGTAACTAAAAGTACCCTTTTTTATCTCAGGTCATATATGCTAAATACGACAATAATCTGTATAGATTTTAAATATTAAGTCTTTTGACTGATGATTATCTGATGTTCTAACCTATTAAAACATTTCTAAAAGATAACTCATAAAAAATTACCTTTTCATCTTTGTTTCATTAGCCATAAATACTCATTTATCATTTTTATCAGAAAAGCATAACAGATTAAATTAGCAGTTCTGCCATTGGATCAGCCAATCATTATATCAGACTTAACCATGTGATTATAAATAGGGAAGAAAAGAAATGAAAGATAAAGGACTTTAAAGAAAAAATGTATATAAATATATCTTTATCATCTTTTTACAAATGCACAAAATGTAAATGATTTAAAATAAATAAATAGAATCTGAATAGTAAGGCTAATGCTTATTCCAAGTTGAGAAAAGCTAAACAATATTAACAATTAATTTTCTTTTTACCTGATGTAAAAACTGTTATAATTATCAAAATAAAAAGAGCACAGAATATGTTATAGAAAATCAAATTTTTAAAAAGCAAATATTCCATCTGTTCAATCTCAAAATTTTCAACAATGAGAGCACTGGTGTAAAAGCCTTGACCCTAGTCAATGAATAGATAAAAGAATTGTAAGGTAGAACAATAGATATTACTTCACTTTTAAGTTTAAACTAACAAATTTTAAGTTATATGAAAGTGTTAAAAGATAAATTATCATGCATAAGATGTAAAATAATTTTTGTCTGTCAACTCAAGAGATTATCTTGTATAAATTTGCCAAGTACCAACAAAACATTATAAATATTGATGGATAATTGTCATGAATGGCTTCACAAAATAGAGCAATTTAATCTATTTGAGTTCTGGCATTTTCTAAACAAAACTGCAGCTAAACAACCAAAGGCTTTTTGTTGAATTGTCAATATAATCATCAATTAAAAGTAAAACCATAAAAATATTTTTCTAAACAATTAGGAAGCAAAACATTTGAAGCAATCATTTCACAGGGTAAACCATAGCTGAGGAAGATTTAAATATGTCATGCATCAAGCACATACAAGAATTTTATTTTGCATTAAAAGGAGAAACAAAGAAGTATTTTAAGCAAACGCCCCCAGTTGGCTCAAACGAACATAAAAGAAGGCACATAAAGCAGGTTTTATTTCATCAAAACAAAGTATTGACCTTATTAGCTTTTATTAATTCACTGATCAGAAATAAAGCTTTCTAATTAAACCAACCAATTGCTGACACACTTAATTCCCCATATACCATTTGTTGACTAAATAGTACTCACAAGTGACATCAAATTCAATTAGTTTCCAGTAATTTCTTTATTGAAACCAATATTGTCCCTTAATTATCTGTTATGGCTTGTAGTCCTTGGCCAAAAGATTCAGTCTTATTAAGCAAGCATGTCTCTAAATGGGATTTCCTCATCTTCTTGTTGATTTGCTCTTATTTATAGACCTTAGATGCCATTATCTCTTTAAAAACATTGCAACCAATTAAGCATTAAATCCCAAGAAAAAAAAAAATCCAAGTTTGACGACAGCTAAGCAATGTCTGGTCAAGAAAGATTCAATCCCTCATCAGTAAAATTGCTTATAAATTAACTTTTGAGATATCTTTATCATGATTTAAAGGTAGAGTTGATAATATTGAATTTAACCAAATAGATACATAGTGCATTTGTATATAAACACTGTGGCCTCGAAGAGCCACACATTATTGGATTTCTCTTATTTTGATATAAAATTGGAGTTTGGATCTCATGATTTCAAATCAATCTTTTTTTCTAGAGAAACAAAAATCCAGTAAATCTATTTGTTAGTCTTTGAGAGAAACAACAGTATCAAGAAGCAAAATAACTTTGCTTCAAACAATTATTTAATAAACCAATTTAAAAAATTTGAATGTTAATTACAAGATTTTATTTAGGCAAAGCCATTCGTTTTGGGGGAGGGCAACCTGTTTTATAACCTGCTTTGTGCTTTACCAAAATGAAAGGAAGAATCAAATATGTCCAGTGTAATTTGACAACAGTCTTTCCAGAATATTTTCTAGAATCTGCTGAGATCAAAATTAAGTGAATAATGTGTTGAGGGTATTTAAGCACATATCATAAAAAGGTAATGAAAATATGTTAAGTGTTGTAAAAGAAGTTGTAAAGTGAGCAAGGCAGAATTTGTGGGAGAAAAAATCCATTGTAAAATGAGAGACAATAAAAGAAAACATTTCATTTTCAAAAAGCAAAAAAAAGATAGAAAAATTCCAGAAAAATGTATTGAAAAGGATGAAAAAAAAGAACATTGAATAAAGAGACCTTAAAAATATTGCAAGATTGAAAACTGACCAAAATGAAAGAAGAGAAACCAGAATAGAAAGAAAGAGGTTTCAAATCAACAAGCAGCAAAAAGTGCTAAAAACCATAGCAACCAAATGCAAGTCAAGATGAATGAGAAATGTGTCCAGAAAAAAATAGAAAAAAATATAAGGGGTAAAGGTTGTACCTCTGTGAATGTCCCAAGTTGGCAGCCTGAAGGCTGACCAGTCATTTGCACTTCTGATTCCTCACACATTGATTGTTGCAGCTTGATCAGTTGATAGGCTATCCATATGGCATTGATAGCAGAGGGAGTGCTGTTGAGTGCTGAATGTGGGCAAGTCTATGTCTGGCCACTTTCCCTGGGGTGCAGCCAAGCGCTTGCATTGCTAAGAGCAAAAGATGAATGAGTCAAGAGAATTGGAGTCACACAAAGTTTATTAAAGCAGCAAAGAGGAAGAAAAAATAAGGAAAGTAATACAAAGACAAAGAATTAAATAGATTCAATTCTGAGATAGAAGGTGAGAAAGAGGTAAGCTTTTAATATTATATATTTCATTGGTTTATATTCCTCTTTCACCATTCTCTTTCTCTTTTCCTTTTCATTATATAATTGGATAGGAGATTTCTAGTTTGTAAGAATCAAAGAAGGTTGGATTTGACAGCAAGCTATTTTCCCCATTTATAAACCAGGTCATCATTACACATTTTATGTGAGCTGATGGCTTTCCTATACAAAAGAGCCTTGATCCATTTACAGATTTTTAATATTTTACAACCTCAATATTTATGCTGTGGAATAGTATATATATATATATATATATATATATATATATATGCGTGTGTGTGTGATATAAAATAACTGATCAAAGTAAGATGGAATATGTGAAAACCAGTTAGAAGACTCTTGTTTTGAGAATACTTGCTGAGAGTGAAACAAGAAAAAAAAAAAAAATCCAACTGGTTCTCATGTATTTCCTTTTACATACACACATATATATATTATTAGAGTAATGAGTCTAATTTTTACAAAGTAATGATAGTCATTTCAATGTGCCTGTTGAAACTAAGCTTAGTAAATACGTTTAATATTTCCATGTTTGTGTATGTGTATATATATATATATATATATATATATATATATATATATATATATATATATATATATTGTGTGTGTGTGAAAATTCAAAAATAAATGAAATATATCTGTAAAGATAATATAAATAAAAGACAAAAGTAAAAATTTTCTTTACCAATGTGTTACGTCTCCTGAGGAATTTTATTAACATAAATGTGGAAATTTTATTTTATTCTTAGATGTAAAATAGAAGAAAAAATACAGTTAAGTTTTCAAATTCAAGATTATTCTTAAAGCTTGTTGAGTAAGGTAAAGTAAACTATGGAGACTACTAATTGGTGTAAATTTATTGCTTTATAAATGAAACTAAGTAAATGTTGTTGAATATTTTTTATTTATGCATTTATCTATTTCAAATATTTGAAAGGTCTCAGGGGATGAAATGCATTGGTAAAGAAAAGTTTTCTTTGTGTTATTTATTTATATATATGTTTGTCTTATAATTCACTCCTAAAGATGATCTTTGAAAAGTTCAAAAGTACTTGGGTTAAAAAGAAAAAACTACAGCGCCTTCCTTGATGAATTTCATCATAATATCAAGAAATTGATTAGACAGCTGGAATAAAAATAAGTAGATACAATATATCTACATTATTCAATGAAATATGTTTGAACGAAGATATGCTACCATATATATATATATATATATATATATATATATATATATATATATATATTACAAACACTTGTGGCTAGTAGGGATAATTCCAAGGAGGATATTATTCCAGGGAGAGCTCAATATATATATATATATATATATATATATATATATATATATAGGCAGTAAAACTTCATTGTGTGATTTGCACACACACACACTGTCATCATATATATATATATATATATATATATATATATATATATATATATATATATATAGGGTGTATCAAAAATACTTTTACAAACTTTGGGGCAAGTTCCTCATGCCAAAACAAAAGTCCGTATTAACATATGTTTGCAAATCCTTTGTTTTTGAATTATTAAGTTCAAAGAAAGTTTATGGTAGATGATACTGTGTTGGCATGTAGACTAGGTTACATTTGTCATTCATGTACATTTGTGGCTAGTCTGTCATCAACATTTAATGTGTGTAGTAGTGAGTTAACTAAGAAGTATTCTGTTTAACAATGTCAGGATATTCATATTGTGAGCAGGCAAATATGATTTTTACATACAGACACATGAACGGTAATAGATGAGAGGCTGTATGGCTGTATCTGATTGTGTTTCCAGACTGAAGGCAGTTGAGTTATCCAAACTTTGCTGCTGTTTATCATTGCATTACTGAGACAGGATCCATGGCACCACAAACTATGGAATGAAGAAAACTGAGATCTGCTCATATGTCTGACCACAAAGAACACATTCTAGGTTGTTGGAGATGAGCCAGGTATCAGCACATGTTAAGTGGCCCTAGCATGTCGTACATCTCATAGTACCGCATGTGGAGGGTATTTCAAGAGCAGCTTCTCTATCATTTGCAACATGTGCAGGGTCTTTTGCCTTCTGATCACTTACCATGGGAAAACTTTTGCTGATGGTTTATTGCACAAACTGAAGATCCGTTGTTTGTCTCTTCAGTCTTGTTTAGGGATGAGGTAACATTTGGAAGAGATGGAAAAACAAATTTACACAACCAACATTTGTGGGTGGAGCAGAATCTCCATGATACAAAACAGGCTTGACACCAGCTAATTTATGATTAATGTGTGGGCTGGAATTGTAGGTGACTGTCTGGAAGGTTTATGTGTTCTCCCAGCACGTCTTACTAGAGATGTCTACAGGGACTATTTCACACTTCCAGACCTGCTAGAGGATATAACTCTGCTAATACACTTCCCCAACATGTCATGGGGGCTTGTGAAACCATTTGACACAGTGTGGGAGTATGTGAATGATCCACTGAATGCATGTGTGTGTAGAAACAACTGGAGGACATTTTGAACATTTGTCATCAGTTGCTGTGTTGAGGTACAATGATGGCCTTTTGGACATATGTTTATATGGACATTTTACCTTCTTTTGGTGTCAGGAACCTGCCCCAAAGTTTGTAAAAGTATTTTTGATACACCCTGTGTGTATATATATATATATATATATATATATATATATAAATATTAAAATGAACATAGAAGTCAACACTTAGAAGCGACAGTCTGTTTCATGCTAGATGCAATTGTCAGGCCATGAGTGCTGTTATTTTTCTCAGCTATTTATATATACGTGTCAGTGGTGCATTGTGGGTAGTCTATTTTGGCAGATATTTTACCGGGAGTTGTTTATTTGTTTATTTGTGTCAAATTATTTTGCTTGTTTTTATTTAATTTTATTTTTGTTTTTTATCCTTTATATTTATTTTATTTTTATTTTTTATTTTGATCAGTGTTTTTATTAACATAGTAAAAATTTGTTTATATAGCTTATTGTGAGTAGCCTATTATGGCGGCTATTTTACCAGAAGTCATTTATTTATTTATTTGGGTCAAATTTTATTTTTATTTTTTATCTTATATATTTATTTATTTATTATTTTGATCTGTGTTTTTATTAACGTAATAAAAATTTGTTTATATAGCTTATTTAATAGTTTTGTTTTTGTTTGGGAAGATAAAAGTATTTGTTGAATATTTGGGGTTGATTGTTGTGGTTTGTTCTGACTATTATTTTGGCGGGAACAATTTTTAATTTATTTATTTGGATTGATTATCTTTATTTGTTTTTTCTAAATGGCTAGTTTATCGGTATCGGTTGTTAGTTTATTTATATATTTGGATGTATGAACAGCACAATGCTTTCTAAGTATATCTGGGAAATAAAAAAACAAAATGCACACCACACCAAAAATATCTTGGAAAATAAGGAAAAAATCATCAGCCTACAACAACCTATCAAAAACTTGCAAACTTTGCTTGGAGGAAAAAATAGCAATCATTACGTTCCCAGACCAAAATAAATTATTAAATAAAAGATCCGAACTAATCTGAAAATGCAGACATGAAAACAAATTTTTACTACGTAACTTAAAAATCGAAAATGGAAAAAAAAAAAATACATAAACAAACAAAATGACAATAAAATAAGCAAAATAAATTAATCCAAACAAATTACCAAATCACACATGTTAGAATAGACGAAATAGAATAAAAAATAAGAAACAAAATCAATAAATAAAGTAAATAATAAACAAATTAGCAAACTATTATGACCAAAATATTAGACTATAGGAAATCAAAACAAAAAACCAGCCGAAAAATAACTATAACCGTTATATAACGATAAAAAAAAATGAATGAAAAATAATATACTGCGTTACTTAAAAATTGAAAACCAAAATATACAGTGTAATAAATAAATAACGACAAGTATAATAAATTGATCTAAATACATTCAAATATATAAATAAACTAACAACCGATACCAATAAACTAGCCATTTAGTAAAAACAAATAAAGATAATCAATCCAAATAAATAAATTAAAAATTGTTCCAGCCAAAATAATAGTCAGAACAAACCACAACAATCAACCCCAAAATTCAACAAATAGCTTTATCTTCCCAAACAAAAACAAAACTATTAAATAAGCTATATAAACAAATTTTTATTACATTAATAAAAACACCGATCAAAATAAAAATAATAAATAAATAAATATATAAGATAAAAAATAAAAATAAATAAAAACAAGCAAAATAATTTGACCCAAATAAATAAACAAATAAACGACTCCCGGTAAAATATCTGCCAAAATAGACTACCCACAATGCACCACTGACCCGTATATATAAATAGCCAAGAAAAATAATAGCACTCGTGGCCTGACGATTGCATCTAGCATGAAACAGACTGTTGCCTCTAAGTGTTGACTTATATGTTCACTTTTATATTTACACACACACTCTATGTCTGATATTGAGCACTTTATCCCATAAATATAGCACACTTTAAGACTATATTTCTTCATATATATATATATATATATATATATATATATATAAATATATGCCTCTGTGTGTGTGTGTGTGTGTATTTGTTTAAATACATAATTACAGTATTTAATGGCATGTAAGTCCCCTTTTTTAAAATGTATGACTGAAAATTATCTCCCAGATTTTATATGAAAAATTAAAGAATGATAGGCTAATCTTTTTCCAGATACTATAGACTACCAGTACTTGTCCCTAACATAAACTCTATACTATATTATGTAATCTAAATATGGGGGTGGGGATTACTGGTCATAAAATACAGTATAAAAATGAGCATATGTAAATGTAAATGTTTAAAATATTCATTCCAGTTTATTAGAATTCATAAGAAAATTTTCCAAGAGGAAAGCATTGTAATTTGGAATCTTCCTTTTCTTAAAAAGGGTATGTTAATGAGTTTCACTTGACCTTTTAATAGTTTGGACTTAAATTGTAAGTTCATTAGAGAATGATCAAATTACTTATCTTATATATGAGATATTAGAAAATCAAGCACACACACACGCTACACTATTTTTTACTTGTTCCAGTGATCAAATTACCAAAATTCTTGATAACAATCTTATTATTAACAGGTAAATTCTTAGACCAGGGATACAAGTAGAACTATCAACTGAAAGTGATAACAAAAAGACAATCTTTAAAAAATTAAATCACTAGAAGCCAATTTTAACAATTTTACTGCTGAAAAAATCAGTCAATCAATCAATTGGATAAATTTATTTGCACAAAAATCAACCTCAATTCTGATCACATCAGCTCCACTGATCACTACCAATAATAAAGACTACTTTTCATCATAAAGTTTCTGTCCAGGACATAAAATAATAATAGATAGTAATTGTTTTGTAATTACTTCTTTTATTTACCTAATATTTCTTTTAACAACTGATGTTTCATTTCTATAATTGGAAGGGAATATAATTTATAAATAACTCTTTCTTAGACTTTGTTTTCATTAATTCATAGTCAACAAATTTTTCCTACCTTGCGCTGGAGTAATTTATACCCTTTAATCTATGTTTATAGAAGAATAAACTGTTGTGAATCACAAAACATTGCCATTTAGGAAAAAGTACTCAAAAGACAAAAACAGAGAAATCTGTTCTGAGTAGAAAGTGGGGGTATTATATAAGCAAGATAGAACATCTTTTTGTTTCAATAAAAATGAACCTTGATTTCAAATGTCCAATGATTTCCCAAAAATATGACTTAAAGTCTTTAGGAAAAGTCGTTTTCTGCAATCTATGAGTAAAACTGACTTCCCCTTGACCAAAAAGGGATTTTAAAAATGCTCTGATATTAGTTTGGTCATATTTTCATAAATGTGTCAGGCTGAAAACTTTTCAGTATCTCTTCATATTTGTTCAGATTTGTCAGTTCACAATTTTCTCAATGTTTTTATTATTATTATTATTATTATTGTTTCAATTAAATGATAACTCACCTTTCACTTTTTGGTCCTCAACTACTATAAGCTTTATTTTCTACGTATAACTTTATTTCATAGCATACACCAAAATAGAAGTAAAAATGACTAAAAATATCAAGGATTTTCAAAGAATAATGTTTTCTAATGCATTCTGTTAATATATTATCTTTGTTAGTAATCAAATAACTTCTTATCCTTTCTATTAATTAATAAATTTTAAATCGCTTGTATCATAGATTATTATTATTATTACTCACATTATTTGATGAATATTTCATTTATTTCTTTGAATCTATTATTGTTTTATATGGAACACATAAAATTATTATTTCTCTTATAAATCTTTCATAATGATAGTAAATATAAAAAATAAATCTAAGTGTTGCATAAAATATTTGTTTATTTATTTAATAGAATCCATTAGCAAAAGATATATGAATTTGAAATTTTTGATAACTGTGAGAGATTATAATCTTAAAAACATTCTTTGATTTTCAAATAAAAATGTATACCATATTTGTTATTTTATCGGAACCTTTTTTAAGCTGACATCATGAATAAACAAGTATTTGCTGGTTGTATGAGGCTATATCATTTGAGAATAAATGGCTGATGGGAAATAAGACAGAAGTAAAAAGCCAGAGGGAACTGTAAGAATAAAGAAAGACTAAAACCCTGCCTTGGTGCAAGTGATGTCATATATTTTAAGAGATGATTTTTTGCTTTATTTTTTGTTTGTCCAATTCTTTTTACCTTTTTTCAACATATTTGTGCTGTTGAATCATAGCTTGATAATTTATATTTTAAATTTGTAAATGTAATTTATTGCCTGCATAAATGAAATTGTATTCATGAGTTAAATCACCATTCCAAATTTCATCCTTGAAAATGAATTGGCTGAAATATTGTAATTTAACATAAAGAACTAAAAGTTGTTTATACAAAATTTGGAATATTAATGAAAGACTTCACAAAAAGTTATAGATAATATGAAATGAAATATGTTTCAGTAATCATTTACAATTTTGTTTCTATTTTTATCCTTTCTGAAGTCTATTGCGACAAAACAATGAACTTTCCATATATATATATATATATATATATATATATATATATATATATATATATATATATATATATATAATATGAGGTGCTCAATACTGGTGAAAACTCAGTTTCAGAGTATTCTGTCCAAACAATTTTCTCAAGAATTATACAACTTTTCTTAGATTATATTCCAAACTCAATATTACTCTATTTGGAACTGATTAATCACTAGCATTTATATGCAACTATATATTTATATAGACATTGCTTTGATGTTTGTTGACAAGTTTTATTTTTTAAATTGTTCTTTTTAATAGGGACATTTATATTTATTTGTAGCAGTGAGCTGCAAGCTGCAGATTTGGTAGGCATAATCCTGAACATATAATGTCCCAGAAGAAGACCATTGTAAAGTTGAGAATATTTTGACTGCCATAAACTAAGACAACATTGTCTAAATTGTTATTTATAAGGGGAACGATTTCATTTTGAAATGCCACTAGAATTTCACATAAAATTTATCAAATGCTATTAACGTCTTTCATAAATTGTCCATAAAAGTCAACTAAGAAAAAATATTAGGAAGAAAACTTTAGAACAGTTTTAACAAGAATTTCAGCTTTTGGCCATTGTTTTGTAGCACTATAAATTTCCTGATTTTAAAATATCTTGAGTGAATTTAACAGAAATATAAAATAAAATTAATTATTTCAGATTTTAGAAGTATTAAAATAGTGAGAAAGTGTATTTCGCTGGTGTAAATTTAGTTAGATGATTCTGTTATAATCTTCCTAAACCAGATTTCCTTCTGATTCATGTTACACAAATTTCCACCACTGACTAGATGTGAATGCTCCAAAACCTAAGACAGAACTAAAAATTCTGTCAACTGCACATTGACTTTGCACATAGCTTCCATTTTACTTACAGTTGTTATATTAAGTGTATGGTGGCAGAACAAAGAAGAAACAACAGAGGTTTAAGAAATAAACAATTGTATTAATGTAAAAATACAACAAATGGTAAATCGGTGTAATGGTCTCTCGTTGACAGAAATAAGTAGAATTGTAAAAGCCATCTACAGAGGCGTACAGTAGGTGAGGGAGGGTGATCTGTGACTTACTGCGGTGAATTCCTTTGGCAAGTTGTCTTTGGAGATGGGAGGTTATGTTCTGATGAGCATTGTGAATTCTGGCTGTTGTGCCATCTGACTTTGCCTTTATATGGACTGCTGCTTCTGTGATTGTTGTCTTGAGCCAGCCTGCAAAATCGGTGATCTTTTCAGTTACGTTGTTGCAGGTCCCACTCTCAGCTGAGGTGCTGAAAGTTTGTCATTTGACTCCCGTGGGTTCTTAGCAAGTAGGCCCTCAACTGCTTGCATGAGGACATGGTCTGTTGCAAATCCTCCATCTTTTGGAATATGCCCTCATCGAGAAGTTGCTTAGCGATTTTAACAAACTTGGTTTCCATCCTGGGATAATGTGTGAACTTGGGTTTTACTACACCACATTTACTCACCATGAAATCCTAGAATTAATCAAACAGCAATAAGCAACCATCCTCAAACTGAAAACAGACCCAAAATCCACAAGTGAACAACAAGCTAGAATCCCTGACGAACTTCAAGCAGAACTTCAGGAAATGCTGACTGTTCTCACTTCTGCCTCCATTGGGATCATGCACATGTCCAAGACTTCAACAGATTATGAATTGCTCATGCGACTACAATCCTTACATGACACACTATTTTGCAGGCCAGCTCAAGACCACAATCAGAGAAGCAGCAGTGCTATAAAGGTGAAGTCAAACAGCATAACAGCCAGGATTCACAATGCTCATCATCTACAAAGACAACTTGCCAAAGGCCATCACTGCAGTAAGTCACCTACTGTATGCCTCTGTGGATGGCTTTTATAATTTTACTTATCTCTTTCTGTCAACAAGAGACCTTTATACCAATTTACCATTTGTTGTAGTTTTATGTTAATACAATTGTTTACTTCTTAAACCTTTGTCGTTTCTTCTTTGTTCTGCCACCATACGCTTAATATAACAATTCTTTCTTCCAGAATGAGTGACATAGTTCAGTAACAGATAGCCAACACTAATATATATTATACCTAACTGAAATTCTGCATAATTGTTTTGTTTCAAATTCTCTAATTCAGATCAATATTTTGAAACCTTAATTTACTACAATTTTGCTTTGCTACACATAACATTAAGAAAAGTAAATAAAGGTAAAATTGCTTTTGGCTGTTCAATTTATTTTATTATTTTGAGTTATTATTTTATTACCTTTGATTTTTTTAATTCAATTATTGAATTGCAAGAGAAAAAAATATGCATTTTTAAGATTTCTTACAAGAAAAAGGGAATTAAACTGTGAACAAATTTAATATACCATAATTATTTTTCATATTCATATTCTCCTGTAATATTGTAGCCTTCTGTGAATTAAAATAATAATGTGTTTTAGAAGAATTTAACATAAATAAAAAAGAAATAAAATGTTGCAATCTCTAAGTGATTTGTGAAAATTACTAATACAAATGAATAATCTCTAAAAATATAATTTACCAAATGCACATAGACTTGAAAAATTAAATAATTTTTCATTATTTAAAGAAGACAAAATTATTGACAGACAAGGAAATTAGAAGTAACAAAATGTAAAATATCAATGAGAAAACCATATAAAAGCCACTTCAGTTTTGTAACATGAGTAAGAGATATAAATATTCATTTGGACCATACATTTTAAAAACCAATAACAATAGAAAACAATTTTTTAAAGTAATAAAAAAAATCCAGATCCAATGTTTTCTTTAAAAAATAAATTGTAAATACTGTCATAGAAAAATTATTTTAAACTCTTTTTTGTTTTTATCATTATTAACATGTTGTTATCATTATTGTAATCATTATTATGTTTTTATTATCATTAACAGTCAAAGAAAGCTAAAAGGAATGACATTCTTTCTCATTATTTCATTAGAATTTATGACAAATTGCATAAATAGTTTTAATTAAAAAGGTATGAAATAGTTCCAGTTCTAAAGTTTTATTAATATTCTTTCTTGATGGTATAAAAGAAGACATAACTTGTCAGTTTGATTAGAGACAAAATTTAAATTATTAAAAGATTGACATTGATTTTATTGATCCTACTGAGTTTGCAAACTAACATTTGGTTGATAGCAGAAAATAAATTATTAGCACATATTAGGACACATTTAAAATTCCTGATTATAACATATTTTCCTATTTTTTTCAAATAAATTCAAATTTTCAATTCACATATTTATTTTGCCCCAAATTCCACAATTATGTTAGTTCGGCTTTCAATAAGAGGCAACCTATGGCAGTGAAAAATGGCAGCGAACCCAGAAAAGAAAAACTTTCCTAAGGAGTTAAATTCAGAGAAGTCATTTTCTCCAAAAATTGTGTTTTAAGTGACAACATCTAATAGCAAAACAAAAAACATTGGAAGGAATAGATAGATGAGTTACAAAAAAGAGCCAGGAAAATCAAATGTGAAGGAAAATTAAGGGATGATTTGATGAAATAGATTTTTATTTGGGAGATCAAAGTTCTTATTCTTTCAGTGTACTATTTACACACAGTTTCAGCATCTAAACCCAAAATTCTGAATACTCAATTTTCAAGGCAGGCAAATGAATACTTTCTCCTTGTAAAAGTTTTGCATCACAAGTTAAGCATAGTAACTCATTCTCTCTCTCTCTCATATATATATATATATATATATATATATATATATATATATATATATATATATATATATATATATATATATATGTATTAAAAAGAATTATATAGCTATTCCATACCAATTTATACTACTTAAATTTTCATACACATGGCAATCATCAGAAAGAAACTAAACTAGTTTATGCCTTATGATTGGCAGGTGCAGGTGCATGAAATTTTAAGTAGTATCGAGTGGTGAGGAATGCATATATAATTCTTTTTGACATAAGTTTTAGCTCTGTTTTTTTTTATATCGAGCACTGTTTTATTACTACTAACACTCACTTGTGTGTGTGTGTGTGTGTGTGTGTGTGTGTGTGTGTGTTAATAAATAATTAAAAAGAAATACAATTTACAAACATTCTTTTTTATTTCACATTTTGCTAGTAATCCAGTATCATCAGAAAAACAATTTTGAAAAAAGAAAATCTATATTATAGAAATGAAAAAAAGTTTTCATTAAAGTTTGAATTACTTAATTTTTTAAATATAAATATACTTATAGTATTATAAATTTCAATTGATTTTACTCATTAATCTTAATTATACCACATTGTTTCAATATTCATTTAATAAGAGGGATATATTGCAATAGATTTTGTTTTTTTTCTGATTGCAGCAGATTATTGTTAAAATATATAAAGTTAAAATTTTCTATATCATCTAATATATTTTCAACACCTTCAGATTTAATCTAATTTGACTATATATATATATATATATATATATATATATATATATATATATATATATATATATATTTGAACTAATATTTGAAATAAATAATGAGTAATTGTAATCATTCTTTACAAATAGAATAAACCAAAAATAGTAAAAAATGTTTCAGTTGAAAAAAGAAAGAATCATATACCAGTTGTTGCTTTCATTATATTTTATACATATTTCAGAGAAAGAACATTGTGGTGCAGATTACTGAAATGAGATAATTTAAGTTTAATTTTTTTTATTTTAAATATTCTGTTATTTGGCTGAGAAGTAAGAAATTTGAAAGATTTTATTTCTTCTTAAAGTTTCATTTTATATCAAACTTGATAGATATCAATATATTTAGTAGTTTATCATATCAAAACACGCTGTATCAGTTTAAACTTTCAGTGTCATTCATTCATTCATCACAGTCACTAACTGATGTATAAATATAAATATGAACTGGTTGTATATATGTTCAGTTTCATGTACAAACTCTTAGAATATAAATGTATACAAAATAATGAAAGTCCCAACAATTGTTTAAAGAAAATTAATGAACTGAAAACTAACTTTTATTTTAAAAGATTTATCTCTATACATTTTTTATTGCTAGTAAGTAGAATATAACAATTTTATTCCTGTTTTGAGAAGATTCCATATTTATATTCTTTGATTTCATCTCAAAGTACTCCTTCTTTGATTCATATGCCATATTTCTTATCATATATGATTGAACCATAGAACAAATGGTTTTAGTTTTAATGTTTCACTTTTAACCAATGAACTATATTTTTCTTCATTAGATAACAAAAGTCCATAAAACTTGTAATTGAATAATCTTGATAAAATAATTAGACTGTTACAATATAAATCACAAATAAAAAGCAAAGAATTTTACAAATTTATGTCATGAAATTGGATTTATAGTTTTGATGAATGATAGGCAGAGAAAAGAAATACATTTTAGTTTAAATGCTCAACAGACAGAAAATAAATTTCTAAATCTTAGCAATATTATTTCTGTTCAATCTTGAAATGTTATAAACAGCAGTTATTTAGGATTTAAATAATTTTATAAAACCAATTTTCTAGTTAATATTTTATGCCATAAGAAAATAACTGAATAAACTAAACTGACTCAATAAACTACAATTATCAAAAAATAAATTAAAGAAACAAACAAAAGAATGATAATCTTGTAAATTGAAGTAATGAAAATATTGTTAGCCATTTTGATTGAGATATGAAAAAAATAAAAAGAATAAATATTTATAAATATTCTAACATTTTGAGAAGAAAGTGATTTATTTGAAAAAAAAAGAAGAGAAACCAGAGTTTAAAAAGAACACTGAAAAACTAAATTTGATCTAAATGTTCCCTGTTGTACAAATTTCAACCTGCATATATACTGAAGCCTCAACCCCAGCTTTGTATTATCAAAATGTCTCAGTTTTTACCATTACAAAAAACATTGTGGATTTTTTTTAACCAGAGAATTTTCTTCATAATGTTTTGCTTTCATTTTAACTATAAACTATTTGGTATGCTGATTTGTTAAAAGTCAAATATTGAACATGGAAATTCTTTCAGCTTCTCAATAAATACATTTACTACTGAAACATTCCATTGGAACTCTATAATGTAAAATAAATTGAAAGGTGAATGGTCTAGTAATGAAAAACTGAAGAAGGGGATTAAAAATAATAAAGTGAAAAAATTTTGAAAGGAGATGAATTGGAAGTTGAGAATAAAATCATTCATTTATTATAAAACTTTAATCACTAGTAAAATGTTGAAGAAATTATAATCATTATATAAAAATAGAGAGAAAAAATCTAATGTCTATTTTTAAAAAGAAGTTTAATATTACTAAGAATGGTTGGAAATGATTTATACTTATATATACAGCTCTCCCACTAATATTGACTTTTGTTGTTTATTTCAAATAGTAAATAAGACTACAGTTTAAATTTTAAAAATAATATTCATGAAATAATATTTATTTAATATTGTTTTTTCAACTTTGAGTTCAAAATAAATTCTGATCAACCTACTTTCATGCAGTTTTGAGAGCATCTTTTAATGCACAACAAACTAAAGTTTTCATTTC
Organism: Acanthosepion esculentum; assembly: GCA_964036315.1. Taxonomy (NCBI): domain Eukaryota; kingdom Metazoa; phylum Mollusca; class Cephalopoda; order Sepiida; family Sepiidae; genus Acanthosepion; species Acanthosepion esculentum. The sequence goes on from OZ038482.1 coordinate 69,246,379, forward strand.
TCAGATTTCAGCAAGTCAAGAATGAAAACTGCAACAAAAATCAAATGGAAAGGTAAAAACAGATTTTTAAGCAAATCAGTTATTTTTTAAGTTTTTAAGTGAAGCAATTCTTCAAACTGTATTAACATGATTACATTAAATTAAAATTTAATTATTAAATAAAACATTTACAAGAAAGTTTCTATTTGGAGAAATTATTAAATTAGTTGGGTTTGAGTTCCTGCTTGAAAAAGTTATGTAATAAAAATATTGATGTAATGGAATAACCTGTCACCACCATGAGTGACTACACTATAGGTAGTAACTACCTATAAGTATCTGTAAGGCAACAGACTATGGAGACCAGCTGCGACTTGTTCCAGCTGGACAGTCAAACTCTCTGTCTCTGAGCAGAGAGGAACCCGGATGAGGCTCCGCTGAAAGGTAGAGTCTCGTATGGGGAAGTAGACTGACTCTGAACTCGTTTATATGCATTCGAATAGGGAATACTTTTGGCCGAGCCTACGGGCTCAAAGATATCACGTTAAAGCCGGCCTTGTGCCACATGTAACCCTCGTGGGGGGGGGTAGCTAAATATGCTAGCTGTGACCTGTTCCAGCTATTCAGTCTAACTCTCTGCCTTCAGGCAGAGTGGAACCCGGATGAAGCTTCGCCGAAGAGCAGAGTCTCATTTGGAGAGGTGGACTGACCCTGAACCAGTTTTTACAGGTTCAAATAGGGAATATTTTTGGCCGAGCATACGGGCTCGGAGATCCCATGTTAAACCCGGCCTTGTGCCACATGTAACTCTCGTGGGTAGCTAAATATTCCAGCTGGGACCTGTTCCAGCTGGACAGTCGAACTCTTTGCCTCTGAGCAGAGAGGAACCCAGATGAGGCTCCGCCGATGGGTAGAGTCTCGTACGGGGAGGTAGACTGACCCTGAACTCGTTTATATGTATTTGAATAGGGAATATTTTTGGCCGAGCCTATGGGCTTGGAGATCCCATGTTAAACCCAGCCTTGTGCCACATGTAACCCTCGTGGGGGAGTAGCTAAATATACTAGCTGCGACATGTTCCAGCTATTCAGTCAAACTCTCTGCCTTCGGGCAGAGAGGAACAAAGAGCAGAGTCTCGTTCAGGGAGGTGGACTGACCCTGAACCTGTTTTTACGGGTTCAAATTGGGAATATTTTTGGCCAAGCCTATGGGCTCGGAAAACCCATGTTAAACCCGGCCTTGTGCCACATGCAACCCTCGTGAGGGGGTAGCTAGATATACTAGCTGGGATCTGTTGAGTATGACTCAGACTTACACGAGAACTACTGACCTTCCAATAGTAGCACTCACTACTGGATTGACTTGCGATGATTGTGCGCATAACTGTTACCTTATTTCTGATTGTACTGGTTTTTACAATAAAACTTTACTTATTTTATCCACCGTGTTTTTCAAGTATATATACCTATTAGCATGGAATATAACAAATATGAAATTTTTTTTATTTAAGTCTAAAGTTCACAATATTTCACTTTTCATTTTTTCAATTTTCAGAAGACTACAATTTAAATAAATTTGATGGTTTTTAATCAACTGAAAATTTAATTTCTTACCAACTAGAATTCCAGAAATGTTTATTTCCCTTTTATATTCTACCTTTCCTATTTTTTGTTATTCTTGATAATTCATGGATAAATACTTTCTAAAAATATTAATTTGAATCTCAAACATTTAGTAGAATAAACCAAAGAAAACATGTTTTCTATACATTAAACTTAAGATAGCATCATGAATGTAATAATCTCCATCATTGTTGTTTTGAGACAAAATTTTTATCATTATATTCCACAGTCATCATCAGATGACAAAAATATTTGTAGCCTTGCTTGGGTGATATGCTTAAAAAAAAAAAAAAAAAAAATTTAAATCAAATTCAGACATGTTTCTATTTTTAAAACATTTTTTTCAGGATAGACTGAGATATCACATTTATTTGCTGTTTTGTATATTTGATAAGAAAGGAAAATAAAATAAAAATCAAGCACTTGATGATGGTCAGAGAATGCTGAAAAAACTGAGGCTAATGGAAGAAATTCAGAGAAAAAAATTACAAGTGCTGAAGGGGAGTGGAAGGGTGTCAAATGACATGGTGGAGAGCAGAAGTATAAAGAGAGAAAGCAAGACTAAAAGAAACAATTTTGATTTTGGAAAGAATAAGATAGTAGTTTTGAAGCTTAGAATTTGAAAACAAGAAAAATAAAAAGAAAAGGAAAAGAAACTGAAAAGATGAAACTAAAAAGAAAGAAAAAAAAACAAAGATAAAAAATCATGGAAAAATTAAAAAAGAAAAGGAAACAAGATCAACTGCAGTAAAAAAAATGAAAAGAAAGTATGAAAAGAAATAAAAGATATCCTGAAAAAGAGAAAGCAACTGAGTTGATAGAAGCTTTGATAACAAAAGCTTTGAGTGTGCAGTGTCGAAAAATCAATGAACACTTGATCTTTGAATTTAAGCAAAAGATAAGAAGGTTGGGGAGGAAAGTGGGAAGAGGTGTGGTAAAGAGGCAACAGCCTGAACACCTGGTGAAGAATCTTAGATCCATACCTGTACTGATATGATTGGCTGAGTAATGAGAGGCTGACTACTAAGCAGCAGACTTTCCCATTCTAACCAAAGAACACAGATGATTAATGGTAAGCTTCCTGCAACAGAAGGACTGGTGATACTTTAAGCATTTCCAATTTTCTTAAAACTCTGTTTATCAAATTCTTAAAACTTTCCACTCCAAATAAATATTAGTAAAAATGAAATATTTGTTTTTCATAAATTCAAAAAAAAGTAAATTTTAAAAAATTGTGTGTGTGTGTGTGTATATGTGTATATATATATATATATATATATATATATATATATATATATATATAACAATGAAAGATAGCTACAACAATGAAACAATGAAAGATAGTTACATTTTACTCAACTTTTCTCCAAATAAAAGGTGTGGATCCTAAATAAAAGGAGACAGGCCTTAATAAAAGAGAAAGGCCTTAATAATGACAAAAGGACTTGAATTAAGTGAAATAATAAGTATTATGAATTCTTATTCTAAAAAAATATTGGAGGATTTTCTTCACAATATTTTGGTTTTGTTTTTTGATATGAGAAACTAAAAACTATATATATTTGTGTCAGCATGTGAGCACTATATTTGTGAAAATAAACATATTAGTAAGAAAGGGAGAATGCAGAATATAGGATTATTGAATGCATAAATGATTCAGAATCATATCTTGATATGACTATAGCAAATATGGTAAAGATATTGAAATAAGCAATCAATATTAATCTTTGATATAAATAAAAATACAAACCTTCTCATGGAGCAAGGTGATCAATACTTATACAAAAACTGTTGGCATTGAACAGAATTCACTAAATCTTATATAATTTGCTTTATGGATTACAGATTAGTCTTTATAAAACAAAGTACCGATGGTGGCTATCAAACAATGATTGTCAGAAAGAATCTGGCTTCCAGAAAAGGAAAAATCAGAAAGAATCTTAACAGAATAAAAAAAATGTATAAAACAAAGTAACAAAATAGAATCCCTTGATAAAATGTTTCAGTGAATGTAACTTTAAATAATTGTTTATGAAAAGAGTAAGAACCCAAATATTCCAGAAACAATTCCTTCAGAAATGAGATGTGTGGAAACTAGTAAATGCGCATCACAAAGACAGAATGAGAGACTGGCTAAAACAGTCAAGAAATAATAAAAGTAAAAAGTAAAGTAAAAAATGGTGATGAATAATATATTAAAAGGAAAATTCTACTTCATGTATTCATAACAAGACAAAAACATTCTCTTCATACTAGTACAGGTTTTTTATTTTTCCAGATATCAATTTCTCTTTTCAGTTATTCTTCATTTTCTTTATGTTATGTATATATATATATATATATATATATATATATGAGATGAAAGAAAAATTATTCAGTAAGATGAAAATAGATATTGATTTGATTATATAAAAAATAAAATTATATACAAAAGAATATATATATGATATGTCTTCTGTAAATGAAAATAATCAATATATATATATATATATATATATATATATATATATATATATATATATATATATTGCATACACATGTAAACCTATTTATTTTACAGTTTATATCAGATATGGAAATTGGAAAAGGATTTTACCGTTTCACACATTTACTGGAAATCATTTTTTTTAATCATTTCATCCCAATTCTGCTGACTTTTTAAGTGAAAAGGTCAAGTATATGAGCTTGAATTGTGCAATGTGTGTGAGAGTCTGTGTGTATGCAAGAATTTGCACAAACACACATACGCACACACAGACACACACACACACATATATATATATATATATATATATATATATATATATAGAGAGAGAGAGAGAGAGAGATGTTTCTTTTGCAGGAATAAAAATATCTACATTCAATATAATGATAATGAATTAACAAAAAATATTCAGTCAGAAGTGTAAAGATCAATTCACCAAAAATATCATTGACATTTTTCCTTGCATATTCTAAATCAGTTGTTGAGAAAGTCAGACATTTTATAAGATATAAGATAGCATGCCAAATCATAGAAAACATTTTATAAATATTAGTTAAATAAAACATTATGGGGGAAATATAATTTTCTTACTTTTTATTGGAGTTCTGTTTTGTGTGCATATTATCTACAACCTTTACTTTCACCATTATTTTCCAAGTAGCTTAGAAATTCTTTAAAATAAACACAAACAGAATTAAAACTTAGATTCTTATTTTTTATTTGTTTTTTTATTTGCAAGACTTTGTTAGCCAAATATTCGAGTTGTAAAGAAATCAGTAAAAATGATTCATATTACTAAATAGGTTACTTGTAAGTAGATACATAGGTAACAATGAACTGTTTTCATCTGATCATTGACAGATTGGAAGTTCAATACCAAATGAAATAATGTTCTGCTGGCAATGTCTAAAATATGCTGACTGTATTCCCTAGAGATAAGCAAGATGCACTTCACCACTACTAGCTGTTTACTTGCAGGCTCAGTTACATAGGTGACCAATGTTTACCTATAGACATGAGTATGATACAATAAATATATATTTTGGCATTAAATAGCCCAACATGAATTGATATGTCATAAAATCTACCAAACTAACACAAGTTGATATATCATAAAATCTACCAAACCAACATGGGGTGATATATTAATCTCAACTTGACTGAACCCAAATGAAATATTAATGAATGTCCTAACTTGCTGAAGAGAGAGATAAAGAATAGTTATAGTTCAATGATTTGTTAATTGAGAATAACTTGACATAGAGAGAAAATATCCAAGATGCTATTAGGAAGCTAATATGGAAGGCATGGCTGAGTAATGGATGGCAGCTTGGAATTGGAGAGTCAAATTTAAATTCAAGTTCATTGCATTCACTTATAGCTTTGGGAAAGGTATGAATCCATCTCTTCTCCCTAGCCATGGGCAAATAGCAAGACAGACTGTACCCTATAGCCTTGTTTTGCAACCAGTCTAGGAGAAGGAAAACTGAATTTAAACTACCTAATACCATGTAGGTCCTGTCTCTTTAGGCAAAGGTTAGAGGAAGGTAACTTCAGAAACAAATCCACTTCACATGTCATTTTGAAGAAAGGAACTCCCCCACAACTTCAAGGTGTAATAGAAAATAATAGATTCTTTGGGCTTAGTACTATGGTCCAAGCAAACACAAGACTGGGATACAGCATGGCACCATAGACCTCTCTGATTTCAAACCATTTGCCCATGGGTGTATCATCTATGACACTTTAGGCAACAACAATTATTACAGGTGGGGATTTGTCACTTAAATGGGGTAGGAGTATGATTGTCCACTGCCAAGCCAAGGAAAAGTGAGAGTAAAGGACTAAAACTAACTTGTGTGTGTGTGTGTGTGTGTGTGTGTGTGTGTGTGTGCTGACTTCCGTCTGTCAAGGCAAATATTCATTGCATTTCTTTTACCTCTGTAGGCACTTGTAGAAGTTACTTGTGTATTCACTCAATTATTGTGGTACACCAGTGACAGGTGGAACAGATATCCACTAGAAATGCTGGACACACACAATTATGAAAGAAGGAATGTTTTTCAAGATATAATGGGAAGAATTTCAAGCTTAAATATCTAAGAAAATGAAGGAATCAGTATGTATAGCAAAGATCTAAAAAGATACATAATTCTTGCAAACTGCAGTCTTGTGGAGGAACTCCCTTAACCTTAAGGTAAACCAATTTGTTGATTACCTCATGGAATTGGAACCAGAATTTTTGGACTTGATCATAAATAAAAGCATACATTTTTAGTGCTAATAAAACAAATCTTTCAGACATTAGAAGTAAAATGCAGCAGGTGAACATTGTACGTGATTACAATGATTAGAGGAAGTAAAACATTATGATTATTGTAGTTTATCTGCTACCAGTATTGATAATAGCTAGATATTTATGTAAAGCTAATTAGATGAGTGTACCCCATTCAACTGGATGGTCAGTCTAGTTCCAAAAATAATGGATAAATTAATTCCCTTGTTTTATGCCTGGCTTTGCAATTGGAAACAACATCACCAATAAACAGTATTTAAATGATAGCACATACCAAATTTCACTCTCAGATTTCTCTCCATGAATCAGACACAAAAGTAAAAGTCTTTGAGTAACAGGCCATGGGGTTACCTACTGGTCACCATTATTTTGAAGTCTTTCTGATTATGTAAAACTTTTTTGTACACTAACACACATACATCTAGTTGAACATTTTGTATAAAAAATGATATTCATAAAAAACACACAAATATCATATTTGTTTTGTACATTTATAATTATGAACTTTAAATATTTATTGTTTACAAACATAACATTTTACTTCCTGTTAAGGAATTGTAATAAAATGTCATTTTTCTTCACTGTTTCCTATTTTCAGTTAAAATAATTTGCTTTAATGCAAAAATTAATTTTGTTTGTACATTTTCAATAAATTTTCTCTTGGATGCTACTTTTGGCCTTTTATTGATTATATCCATTGAATTTAAAAATCTTCTCATATTAGCCCCTTAAATACTTGATTTCTTTAGTTAGAGTCAGAACAATATAAGTTTTATTCATCAAGTGTTAAATTTAATACTTTTCTTGATTTGCTTTTAATAAAGAGTCATCATCCTTGTATCTTTCACTCTTTCATGTTGGCAGCAAGCATCACAAACAAATGGTAACTTTGTCTTACTAATTTCATTTATTATTCCTCAATTAATGATAATTATTTATGATACAAACACTTATAAATTAAAAATATGCCAAATCTTAAAGTATTTTACAGCAGTATCAGAAACTGGTGGTTTTATCAGGGATAAATGCTGAGGTCTCTTTAAGAAAGTCAAAGTCTTTTAATATCCCAAAAATAAACTACTACTACTACTACTACTACTACTACTACTACTACTACAATAATAATAATAATAATAATAATAATAATAATAATAATAATAATGATATGAAAAAATAAATGTCAAGATTCTTTTTTAAAATTTGATATTTATTATTATTATTATTATTATTATTATTATTTGTAGGAAATAAGAAATGAAAAAATGTTTCCATCTATTTTCTTTTTTGATGAAAGAATTGGCTTTTTGTTAAGAGATACTCAGGCTTGCATAATGTGACTTTAACATTAAGCTGTACTTCTACAGCAAACAAAGCTTTTGTATGTCTACATATTCAGTGTCAGAATTTAAGAAACAGTTTGAAAGAAAAGTCACAGTGACATAAGATGAATATTGCAAAACCTTTTGATTCTAAAAGCCAGACACAAAATAATGGTAACAAGAAAAACAAACTAAATCTACAGGAACATGGAAAGTCTTGTATAAATAGAATTATTTCATAGCAAGACATTACCACATTTTAGGTCAAACTCAACATATAAGAACATCTTTAAAAATTTGCTACTTGGAAATGATGAATTATAAGTTAAAATGATATAAGTTAAAAAAAAGATTTGCATTAATGTTTTCATATTTGAACTTGTATATTTTCTGATAAAATCTGATAATACCTCAACTGGACTAAATAAATATATACTTCATTTAATTACAAAGATATCATAGATACCTACACACATAAGCAATTTATCAATAATGGATATTCAATAACATACAAAAGTAAATGAATAAATAATGAATGCTCAACAAATTAATTTAGTATTTGTTTATATAATAAATGAAATTGTACATATTTTGTCTCTAAATATACAAACTGTTTTCTTACACAATAGAAAAATAGGAGGAATTGTAGAAGTATCTTGTGTAAATAGTTGAAGATATTCAAATAAGATATCCTAGAGTTAAAGGAATTATTTATGAATTATAGAATCAAAGATTTATCAGATATTCGTGTTTCTCACACCATGTCTCTTTCTTTTGCTCTAATGCATAACACAGTTTTTTATTTGAGAAATGTGCAAATGATGTAAAATAGTATTTTCACAATTAAAGGAGTTTGATAAATTTAAACATTTTCACAGTCTTTTATTTCATTTACAGTATGGAGAAATGGTAAAACTGACAACATAGAAATCAAATGGTGTTAGGTTTATGGCCCAGTGAAGTATTGAAAGGAATTTCAATGTATCCATGAATGCACGCACACACACACACAGAGTTTATATATATTCAATTAATTTGCAATGTTTTGAACAGACATACAAACACACACACACACACACACATATATGATAAAATAAAGAACAAACAGGAAATGTATATCAATCTTTATTTTATCATTCTGTTGGATTCCAATCCATATTTAATTGGCATTTGATTTTTAATTTTAACATATATGTGTATGTGTGTGTGTGTGTGTGTGTGCACATACAGGCATTGGACTTTATATATTAGAGTGAGAAAATTACTTTGGAATTTAGATAAGAAATTGCCAAATATTATGAGGGAAAATTCTTTTTATCTTGAGCATTCCTTAGATATAATTTATAATTTACCTGAGATCTCTTGTTTCCTAATAATTAATAGGAACAGTATTAAGAAATGTCAATGACCAGGTCTTTTTCACTCATGTGTAACATTTAAGTAAAAGGAAATTCATCTTTCACTTCAGTCAATATTACTTTCATCAGTTTATCCAATTTAAGCAAACTCTAAATAAATATTTGACTTTTTTCTGATTAACAGTTCATTCATTTTGTTAAATTTAATTTTTTGTCAAGGGATTTTTAATAGAGTGATACTTGAGCACAGGAAAGAGAATAACATCATAATTGCACTTATTCCTTTGTTACCTTATGCCCTGTCTCCTGCTCACAAATTCTTGGTATAGCAGCAGTGGACAGAGTAAATCTCTAACCCTTTTATTTAACTTCTGGCAAGCTTCATTTTGGGGTGCATTGAAGCTCTATATGTGTGTTTCTAGAAAGAAAGAAAGAAAGAGAAGGTAGAGAAAGCAATAATGCTCTCATGCATTTAATGTCTGCTTAAGTGAAAGGCTATAGTAATATGAAATATGCCAGTTCTAAAATGTATAGTTGCTGTAATAAAAATTTGTAAACACAGAAATTTCCACAGGTCCCACTCTACATGATTAAAGGAAATTTAGTAAAAAAAAAAAACAGGTGTCATAAAAACCTATTTGAAAAATTATTATTATGTAATATGTATGACCTTATGGGTATTTAATAAATGCTTACAATTTATCCTCCTTAAAATGTAAAGACACACATATATCAACCTGTCAATCATAATTTCTATGGGTTCAGCTAGTGTTTATTTTGCTATGAAATTATTTGTAGCAGGTAACCGGATATCATATTTGGTTTGCTTGGGAAAAAAGAAAAAGAGAAAGAATAAATAAGATGAATTCAGGAAGGAAGAAGGAATTTGAAACAGTGTCATGTGATTGCATGTTTGGAAGATATATTTAGAATTTATAAGGAGAAGTTCTAACCAAATGGCCAGTGAGAATATTCTAACTGAATGAATTATTTGGAGTCATATCATCATGTAAGGTCTCATGGCAAAGAGTTCTTTGATACAGAAAAAATTTATCAAAGATTGGGAAACATAAAACAGAATTTAAAGATGACATGATGTGATGCACATCTGATGAAGGCTGGATAATTTACTGGCTGAAGTGTATACAAATAATAAATAGGATGATAATCATCAATCCCATGACCCGGTGTGGTCATAGGGTCACTATGCAACTAATCAGTTCTCCCCACAAATCTGGGTTAAAAGCCAGAGAAGTATTCATTCATGAGAAGCATGTCCTGGGCAAGTAGACTTGGCAGAGCTTATCTTTTTCCAGGTGAAACCACAGCCAATGTCCTTTAACTTGAAGACTCATTTTAGTCATAGATATGTGGCCAATGATTTCACCAGAGAAAGTCTCCAGCCCAACTGTTGACTTCATGAAGATAATGGTCTGAATAATTTTGTTGAATAATGACAATGCTTCTTTTCTGGACTTTGTACAAAACATTTAAGTAGAAAAGAAGGAAAGATCCTGATGGAAAAAATACATCATTTTTTTTACAGTTTATTGCCTCATGCATTGGTAACAAATTAATGCAGAAAGTCCAGTGGCAAACAGTATTGTATAAATATTCAAGTAATATTTCATGCATCTTTAGTTTCTTGATCTCTAAATGCATGAATATAATTTTAATCATAATTTTAATATTAAAAAAATTCAACATGTTACTCAAAAAGAACAGCCAGTTTTTGGCAAGATTTCAACACCAATTCTGGAAAAGGTCAAATATGCAATCAGTAATATTTTATATTCAGATAGGAATCAGCTAGACATTTGAAATGAGAGTCATTTAAATCTAATAATAAAAGATAGAAGAAGACATCTTTGAAACCAAAACAAAAAAGACTGTTTTTAGTAATAAGATCTAGTCAATAATTTAAAAAAAAGGAATATGAATCCTTTGTGGAGTCTGTACATTTTATTTAACAATGATTGTAGCTTTTATACAAAGAAAAATATATTCAAATGAATAGACTTCTAACAAATGCTTTTGTCACTTGAATGGGCCAACTTCTACAAGTAATAAACAAGAGTAAATTTAGGACTTTGAGTAGATGAAAATTATCCCAAAACTGTTTAAAAGGGTATTCCTCCAGTAGAGAGAATGGACAACCAAGTCTCACTAGACATTGCTAGTGAGTTCAGTTTTCATTGAGGATCCCAAAGTTCCCACCTTTTACTAGATTACGTTAAGCTTAATAACTGTCACACGTTTCTTCTTCTATGTGATGTGTCCCTTCAGGAATTGGCAATCATGGTTCTCCACAATTTCCTTTACTTTGTAGCTATTAATAAATTTTGTCTTGTACCAAAAAGACAAAAACCTCACTCCACCATCCATTTATTCAAGCTCTCTAGGTAGGTTATGCATTGTTTTCCTCTGTCCCTCTTGCCATCAATCTGTCCTGCGTGTATAAAGTTTTCTGAACTCTTTTTCTTCATTATGTGCTCTAGAAATTATTTAAATTATAGGAGATAATAAACCTTATTTTAAGTTCATATCTAAGACCAGAATCCTTCTGTGATGAATGGATTTATTACTGAAAACTAGGTCTTTATTGTGACAAAAACTTGCTTTTCATTTTTTTTCATATTAGATAGTTGCCACAATTTAAATTCTCTTTTCAAATATCTGACTGATTCCTATCAGAATAAAAATAGCAAGAAAGAGTATTTAGTTTTTTTAATAGACCCTAACTTTGAAAATACACTCGCTACTCCAAAGAATGATTCTAAATAATAAATTTTTTAATGATTTTTGGTCACAAAACAAAATATAACCATAAAAAACAACAAACTAGAAAATCTTCTAATTCTAATGAATAAAAAAAGAAAATATTGTTCATAAATATATCTTCAAACTTTTATTTAGGATCAGCTTTTCTACCAAATTCTAAACTTAAAATTTATTTGTTTTTTATTTTCTTCCTAACAAAAACAAACATTGTCTCTAATGAAGAATTCAATGAGAAAATTGAAATTTATTCCCATTCTGATTTTCAGTTCATTTGATTTCTTTCTTATGAAATTTCTAACATCATTTGTCAAGACAAGAATTTGATTTCTACACTGGAAAAACTGATAATTTTTATCTGAATTTGCTTTGAAAAAAAGTCATAGAAATTATCAAACATATTTTTGCTCAAAATGAGAATTTAAATCAACTGAATTTTACAGTGTTGTCCTTATAGGCATCAACCTAAAATTCTATTACAAACTTAAATGAGCTAAAAGGAACCAAGTTTTTGCATTGAGGTAAACAATATCAAATCCAGGCATTAATATAGAGTTAACAGTTTTTTAAAATCGCTTTCTCATTGACATTCCTTTTACAAAGCAATCAAATAAATCATTGCAGGAATTCACATTTTATGAGAAATTCAGCATGTGTGTTAATAAGATTAAATCTTAATCTGAAATTGGTTTCTTTCTTTGAGAAAGGATTAAGCAACAGTGCCTCAATTCTTCCATGGAATTTCTGATAATCTCATGCTTTCAGAGTTTCTTCTAAAGAAATTATTTCAGTATTTATGCTTTCTTCCACTGTTTGGTTTATTTCCTTTTGATCTAACCCAAATCTTTCTCTCTGCTTTCCTTCTCCACACCAATATTCCATACATGACAGCATCTTTTACAGTGAATGACTGCAGTTTGATAAACCTGACTAACCTATTTTTCTTTTTTCATTTTATGATGAGATCTGGCAAAATCCATCTGGCCAGGATAAACAAAAAGGGATTTTGTATTCTTTGGAAATCAGTGGCATTAAATCACACAAGTTATTTTGAAACATTAAAACAAAATTTTCTGTTATCTCAATAGCTCACTTTAATATGAATTCATTAAAACCCTACATTGGAAGGAGGTTTTATCACTAGAGACAACATCAGAAACTATAGATTATATGGTGTAAATACCAAAGTAAATTCGACTTCACTTTGGATAGGAAGCAGAAAATAGTAGGGCAAGGAAGGAATTGCAATAAAAACTAATGTAGCCACATGGAAAATCAATAAGAAAAATACTATAAAGAAAAATGCAATAAAAATGTTAATATTGTCTATAACTTTGAGAAGATTCATTAGCATTCCAAATTTTCTTCAGACAAATGAGCCCCTTTCTGTGTACTTAATGGTGTTAACATAATATTTTGACTAATCCAGGCTTATGAAATATGAGGAAAGATTACATAAAAAAAAGTAAGTGAAAGCCACAAAGAATTATTCTTTATGGATATTGAAGGATTTTCCTTTTATAGGTTTTAACTTTAAATAAAAAGTGGAGATCTGTTTTTCATACTCTTTTATCAGAGCTAAACCTGAAACTTTAATAAAGATAGAACAATGCAAATAGTATTAATATCATAAAACCTTGATAAACATTTCCTTGTAGGTGCTCCAAAAGTTCAGTCTTGGATTATGTTGAGTAAATGGTATGCAAAATAACAATTAAAAATAGTATTTTAAAGGCTTCTTTTTTATGGGATCCATGGCAGATTTACTGTCAAGTAAATTGGTAGGGAAAGTATTTCAATTAATTAAAATAAAATTTGATGTTTAATGTTACATTTGAAATGCAACATTTTCCATTTTATAAAAATTCATGATTCATTGAAATGAGAGTTTCTGAGTAAACAGGTAAAATATATCAGTGAAGAATTAACACAGTATGTTATTTTGTTCGCTAGAAATTAATAAAATTTTGAAAGATAGATTTAACTGATATTAAAATTTTCATTGATTTAAAAAGAAAAGGAAAAATTATGTTAAAAAATTTTCCAACTAAATTTTCTAATTGATATTGCTATTATGGCATGACAAGTCTGCAATAACAGGACAACCAGCAAAGATTGAAGTCAATACAATGAATTTGTAAGTCATGTTTACCATAGCACTATAGGAGACATTCAAATCTGTTTTATTATTATTTTTATTATTTATTATCTCCAGTTTTTGTTAAATGATCTACTAACACAAATCCAATTCCAAATTTGTTCCTGTTAAGCATATCCATTTACAAAAATGATGCAACTTTTACCTGGTAAAGTTGTCCTAATGATCAATCAAACTTGAACTAATTTAAAATGTTTCCTAGTAGATAAAATTCTTCTTACATATGAATAAATTTTGCAGTTGATTTCATACTCTGTTGTAATAAGAGAAAATAAAAACAAAAGTACGGAAAAACAACCAAAAAAGATATAATTTTGAATTGAGGATTTTGACTTGATACTTCTAAAATCATTACTAAAGGATTTCTTTCATGGTTGTACATGACCAAGTATCTCCAGTCTGAAACATTTAGCTTGAATCTTTCACAGATGACATTTTGACAAAAGTACAACTTATATCAAAGTGTTATTTGACTTATTTTAATTCCCCCAAATTTTTACCCTTTTTCCTTGATGCTGACATGTTCAACAGTTAAGAGTCACTCATCAGGATTTAAGATTCTACTTTTAAGTGCTGTTGACATTAACAAGAAAGATTTCCAAGGGATGAAAATAAAATGGCTAATTATTGTTATGATATCATTTCTATTCAAGGGAATTTCTATTCACTTTTGTGCTCAGTATTAAACTGTTGACATTTTAATTTCTATTAATGAGCCAGTCCCTCACTTTTATCTACTTTCACCTCAGGCAAGCTTTATTTTGGATCAAGTCTTTCTCAGGTAAATCTATAATCTAATTGAGAGTCTAATCTAAAGTATGATCAAAAACAAAATATACAGAAACAAAAATATTTTTTATTCTTTACATAATCCATATGATCTACAGGAATCCAATAAAAAAGTCTTCCATTCTAAAATAGCATTTCTAAATGGAAAAGTCAAAATTCAGGCAAATTTAGCACAAAAGGGGAGAATAGCAAACATTGGATTTTAAAGAAAGTAAAAGGAGAGAAAATTGAACATTGGATTTCAAAGGTTTTATGCCTGTTGGAATATGACAGATATTATCCATTATGACTTACTGTATCACTGCAGATAGTTGTTAACAACTGTAACATACCAATAGTACATTATACAAAAATGCATAGCTTTGGTGACCACAAAGGCTTTTATCCTTTATCACGACAATGCAAAGCCTGTGTCTGGTACACTGTGTTAAATAAAACTTGGAGAAATTAAGAGGTAAATGTGATGGTAAATAAAAGCCTGTAACATGATAATCAGCTTTGAAAGGACTGAAGCTTGCACATAGTAGAAAAAACATTTTCCTCCAACAAAATCATTTATTTTAGGGACAGAAGAATGGCATTGAAATAATGCTAAACATGATTTTGTTATAGTAACCATTTGCCAAAGGTTTTAACTTTTGACATGTAAAGAATCCTATGATTCAAACATCGGATTTAATACTGGTGATATCCTACTTGCTTTTTATTTTGTACACAGCATCGTTAAGAGACAGAAACATCATTTTTATTGTAATTCAGTGTCTTAATAATAGTAAATATTTTTGATATCACAAATGTGCTTCCTAAACTATCTTCATATCAGCTTGGTAATTGGTCCTAAGTTCAGTAATAACTGAAAGGATGCTCTTGCAAGAGATCTTAATTGTCAATGAATCCATGTCAAACTGATTCACAAATGATCATAAAATAGTGCCAATATCAGTTCTACCAATATCTAGAATATAGTCATGCACTTTGGCAAGAAGTACCAAGTGAGAGGCAGACAAGACTGAACATCTCCTGCTTTAGAGGCACCTAAGTAGGACCTTATTTCTAATTCATACACTTTGTACAGAGAAGAGAAAACACTATTATCAGTATTGGATATTGTTAGAATTTGTTTCAAAAGTAATATTACATTTAGAAGATACACATTTCAAACCAACTGCAGTAAAAGATAAAATGAGATCTAGATTTAGTTTTTTTTATTAGATCATTTATAGTTTATGTTGACCTCAAAGGGGAGACAAAAATTTTAATGAGTTTTATATTCACCATTTCCTAAATACATTAATGCAAGTCAGACAATGAAGGATATTTGAGCTGTGCATCCAGGTGCATTGACTACCAGCAAGTGTTCAGCACATCATTTAAAAAGAGGGATGATGGTCTTTGTGATAAGCCTCAATCTGGGAAACCAACCACTTTGGATAATAACATTGTAAAGGCATCTGCTGAAAGAAATTACTATCAAAGATACCAGAAATTTAAGAAAAACGTTTAATGTACTATGTCTAACAATATATGAAGAATTAGAAAGAAATCTAATTTGGGGCAACATGAACTAACTGAACTGAGCATAATATTCAACCATTTGCAACAATCTGCTGACAAGGAAGGAAAATCTTTTTTTAATTGAAGATGTTAAACAAATACTGGTGTTAATGCCCAAACACAAAAGCAGTCATCATTTATCATTACTCAAATTGACCCTGACATTGAAAGCATTATCTATTATACACCTGATGGAACATGACAGGTATTGTCTTACTGGAGCACTGCAGACCTTTGTTAGTAACCGTAGTATACAAATGGTGCATTACATAAAAAAAAAGTTTTAGTGGGCAAAAATGATGACATCTTTCAGCACAACAATGCAAGGTCATAGTCAGTAAAATGAAGCCATGAGAAAATCAATCATTAAATTTCAAAAGTTTCAGCTCATTCTCTATACTCACCTAGCACTTTTGAATTATCTAATTACAATCACTAGAATTTTCAAGACATTCAGAAATAAAGATATTTATTCAAGCCTCTCTACTTTTTCACCAAAACTCCAGATTTTGACCAGAAAGGAATAAAGCAATTTCTTTACATTCAGCTCCTGTAATTATGATTAACACTAATAATGTCAGCGATCAATCAAAGTTAACATACATTTGCAACTATTTTATCTTTTGCTTAAGAATTATTAACCTCATAGAAACATTACTTTGGAGATTTTATACATTTGAAGAGACTGTATAAAGATAAAAATGTCTCAATGTGAACATAAAAAGGCAAATATTTGATTGCGAAAGTATAAATAAATGTGAAATTGTTTAACTGTCCCTCACAGACCCTTAAAAAGACTCTTCATTTTTTCATAACTGCAGAAATGCTGCTTCAATACTTAATGACCTAATAAAAAATGATACAAAATATCAATTTTTCTCAAACACTTCTTATAAAATTGCTTGACAAAGATTAGTTGATAAAGTCGCCTCAATTACAAAAGAGAAAGGGACGCAGTTCATGTGATGTTTCGGCACAGATTTCATAAAGGAAACAGAAATCAGAGCAGTTGCAGGCATTGATTTTTTCAGATTCAGAAATTTCTCTCTGTGAGGAAACTGCTTAAAAATGCATTCAACCAAAGTGATGGAACATAGCAAGTATGGTGTCATAAAGTGACTCACTTTGAAAATGGGAATTTTGACAGCATTATCTCAAGAGACAACACCTGGTTTGGGTTGAATAGGCCTGATAGAAAGTTGCTGTTAACAGTGGTAGCTATGAATGAAGCTTATAATCAAATGAATCTCGGCTATGAAGTGAAAGGTAGTGGTTGTTTCCTTCTCTGGAGGGAAAGATATTGCAATGAACAAAGAGTAGCTGTATGGCAGACTATGTAAATCAAAAAGCAAGGTCTTCTGGGTCTTCCTACAGCTAAGATAAGAATTGGTTATTTGGAGAAACATTCAAGCTGGACAATGCATCAGCAAGGATTTTCCTGCTGAATTCAAGTGTTACGCTAATTAACGATTTCCTGGAAAACCTGTGTAGCATTATGAAAGGTTTTCCAATTTTCAGAATCAATGAAATGCTTTGTGGCAGTTGTTTTGTAAACCCTGAAGAAGATGTTACTTTTACAAAGAAAAAATTCTTATTAAACAAAAAATGGCATCAAGATTTCTATTGTTTGTTCTGGATGCATATTCCTGCATTGAGAGCATTTGGAAGATATTAATGGAATTGGGTAGCAAACATTTGATTCTTATAATGTGTAAAATTTAGTGGTGTCTCATTAACAAAATAAAATTAATTTAATTTATTGCAATTAAGAAGAAATAAGATGTTCATAGGATATTTAGGAATTTGTTTCTAAATATGAAACAATTCTTTTAAAAAGAATAAACAACTGTATCCATTTCTCTTATGTATAAGAATAAGACAAATCCATCAAAAGTAGAGTTAGATGCTTACATAAGAAAGGGAAGTGTTTAGTTTAAACTGTTTTCTTCTTAACATTGACTGTCTTGTTTTTATGGAATAAGTATTTATCTAAAGTCTCATCAGGAGAAAATTATATTTAAGAAAAAATATTACATTTATGAAAAAATAAAAATAAAATTTATAAACTCTGTGTATCTACATTTTTTAAAGAAAATTTTATACTTACTATGTAAGTATTTATGACCATCCAGAATAACAATATTTATATTTAGTAAAACAAGAAGTGTGGAAAAATATGGATTATTAAGTATAAAGAAAAACATTATTCTCAGTAGTGGAATATTTCAATGCATTGAGTAACAATTCTAAAATGGCTATTAACAGTGAAAAAAAAAACAATATGAAACATTGAATGACAAATATTCTTAAACCTCTCTTTCTTACAAAAATTTAAAAAATGTTTTGTTAAATATTATTATTTGAGAATAATTTAATTTATATATTCCTCAAATTAGTCCAAGTATTCCAAGTTAAACATGGATTCAAACATTCCTTGAGAAAATCTAAGCTAAAAGGAACAACACAAACCAGAATCAAACCTTTGATGCCTTTTAAAAGGCTTTCGTGTTTTTCCCTATTTATGAATTGGTCACTTCATCAAGGATGATAAACAAGCTAACATGCTATTCTCTTGATGGTATGAATCTTTAAAGGTTGCATAATCTTAAAAAGCAAGAGAACATCTTCAAATATAAAAGCTTTTGATGTTGCCAAATACAAAGTAACAAATCTGATGCCAGTCAGCAACATCGAAGAAGCAATTTGATTGGCTTTCTTACATCTTTGACTGACATTCAACAATCCATAAGAAAACTTCATAAACTTTCTTTACAGATTTTACATCTAAAGGTTGAACAAACTTTCCTAAAAGGACATCAAAGACAGATCTTTATAATTCCATGAACATTAACAGAACATGAATAAAAAAAGATGCAATTTCAATTTAAAAAAGAAAAATACTCATTTTACTCACTTAAAACAAAAATCATTAGAATTAATGAAATTTTGGGGATTAAATAAAAGATTTTAAAAATTCTTTCTTTTCTGTATTTAATTTAAAAATAAGAAAAGTCAATCATTTTTAAATGATGCCAATTTTACTATAAATAGAAATTAAATTTTTTGTTTCTTCAAAATATATTTAAATATTTATTACATTTTTTGTAAAATATATATCTACTCTAGCAGCATGGCCCGGCATTGCCCGTGCTTGATTCAAAAATCGTACGACTCATACAGCAATCACTATCACTTGACTTAAAATATTTTTGCCCTTCCTTGCCTTTAAAGGAGTGCCCTTTACCGTGCTGATGTTGCTACATGCCTTACTTCTTGCCTACCTCACACTGCAAATTTTTTCTAATCTCTATACTAAACATTGAACCTGTTACGAAAAAAGAACTAAACAAAATGAACACAAAACGATCAGCTTTAAAAAAGGATTTGTAACTGGAAAAACTGAATGAAAAAAGAATGTTAACAACAAATACTTTTTCACACCCAATCCAGTTCTGCGGAATCAGAATCAACGTTGAGTTTAAGCAAGCAAATGAGCCAATTGGAGTAAAGTGCCATGCAAATTTAAATTTTTCCCACTTGTGACGAATGCAGCTATCGATTTTTTTGCATGCTAGTTAACATTCGTGTCAGTCAGCTGTTGGCTCTTATGCTGGCCAATAGAATCTTCCTGCCTATTCGTGGCAGCCAGCTATAGGCTCTCACTCTGGCCAGTAGAAAATGGCCGCAAACTACATGAAAACTGCCGTAGAAGCATGAAAAAATCGATTATTTCCACTATCGATTGGAGTTGGGAAATGAAAAGTTAGTCTTGGCCTACCAACTAACTTGGAGCATGTGCATGTAAATTTTGGTGCAAATCCTTTGAAAATTGTTGCTGTGTATTCGTTACACACGCACGCACATACACACATCCTGCCTTTTATAGAGAGAGATTAATTCTTTCCCTATGATTTGTGGGTTCTCACATACAAACAAATCAAATGAAAAATAATTGTTAGAAATTAACAAATTCACTTGAAGGAGAAAATTTAGATTATTTTTTCATGTGAATAAAATTTTGAAAAGCTTCACATATTTTATTTCATTTTGAGCCAAATGTTTTCTTTCAATGACTTTCAGTCACTTCCACCTTGTATTGTGTTTTATCCTAACATTTCAGTTGGTGCATGCTCTATTTTCCATATATGTGTTTGACATTGAGTAACATTCAGAAAGGTTTGAATGAAATCTTTTATTGTGGAAGACATGTTGTTACCAGATGCAACATATGCTCTCCAAATAACTAATGGGTTCATGAATGAAAATGTTAAAAGCAAGACAACAAAGAAGTTGAGAGTGAGGCTTCTCTGAAGAAATAATTAAATAACAATCCTACATTTTAGAAATTTAAACACTCCTTTGGTCATTCTTGATTATTGGCCAAGGACTTTGAACTTTCTCAATGGTAAAATACTTTTCCACTCACAAATCTGAACTGTAAAGGGAAAATCTTGGACCATATAGAAAACAAACAATATGCATACAAAATTCAGCAAAGGTGATCAATTTTCATATAAAAGCCCTTAAAAACCAGATGTTATCCTGAATAATGACTTTAAAAAATGTTTATTGTTATTAAATCAGAATATTAGAAAAGGCTATTACAAAGTCAATTGTACAGAGCAAATAAGAAATACTCAAGAGAAATGGCCTTGTAATGTACGCTAATGTGAATCACATTCTGATGTACTCTAATATATGTTTTCAATTATATAAAATTCAAAGTGTTTTTAAAGTTACTTGAATATTTAAAGTTTGTTAATTATTTTCAAAACTTAATTTGCATATTCTGTGTATGTTTATCTTGGGGCTATACACTGCATTATATATTATTGATGATTCTCAAGTATTGTCTTGATTAGTCTACTCAACCATGCAACATTATTTGCCATAAACTATCATAAGCCACTTTTCACAGGATCTTTTCTATAAACTGTAAAAATCCTTTTGTGCATTTGAACTATATTTTTACTTTTTTTAAAAATAAAAATGCATTTGCCAAAAATGTTGCTTATTTTCTTCCATCTTCAAAATTAAAAACAGTAAAAAAATATGTAACCCATTACAGTTTTTAAAAAATGTGTAATGATTTGACAAGTATCAAAATACAATCAAAAACAATCTTTTTTAATTAAGTTAGTTAAAACAAAATGCTTCTGTTTAGGTAACCCAAGAAAATTCTGTAATAAAAAATGCACCATTCAAAACTGATGTAAATTGATTTAGGTTTTTTAAATTATTTAATGTTTCCTTTTTTCCTAAATATATATTTACTTTTTAGTATCAAGATCCTATATCATTTGTAAAAACCCCAAATTACAGGCTCCAAATTTAATAATACAATGCATTATGATAGGCTGAAAAATATTGTGTTGTCAAATACGTCCAAATGTACTGACCCTATTTTTGACCTGAGCAAAAATACATATGTGCCAAAAATTTTGGAGCCTACCATGTGATGCATATTGTGTATATTAATGACACAAAATTTACTGTCATTTTTTTTTAGTGAGGTGGGAAAATCCAACCTGGAGTTATACTACACATGTCACTATTCTTCATTTCAGATTATACTTTAAAATTCTTTTAACACTAAAACAGTTTGCATCACTCTTTCAACACAAGCTAACTAAAAGTCAACAAATATCAAGGAAATCCAACCCAGTTAAAATACAAAGTAAGTCCACTTCATTCACACACAATTTTTCGTAAACCTCAAGCTGTTTAATTTCAACATAGTATAATACAGTATAATTTGGTCTATCTCATGTTCACACACGTTATTCCACAACTCAAGATCTATCTAATCAGAACATTACCAAAACTCAAGTCCAAACATACAAAGACATTTGAATGTTTTAAACAACTTTTTCAACATATGTTTGTACCTTTTGTTATATAAAAATTTCTGTTTATTGTTATGCAAACACTCTTGTCATGAATATTATTGTTCTCTTGTTGTTCATTATTTTGTTACATTTGTGATAATATAAATGTATAGGAGATTATTGACGTCTATGGATAAGCACACAAGACCTGCCCCTACAACTTAAAATTATTTCAAAAAGATCTTTTTTGTTTTGCATAAAGCTGTTTAAAATGTCAAGAGTGACTTCAAGATACATGCTGATATTTTGGGAAAAGTACGTAGAGATTGTTAATCAAATTGAGTGACAAGGATTGATTAATAGGAAGGGGCCAAAATTTTGATAAAAGACAGTGCATAGTTTCAGAAGTGCAATACAAAGGAATAAAGGATGTTTGACTATTAAAGAATTTTCCATCAGTAATTAGCTGTTGGCAGTGAGCTGGGAATGAAAGATTTAAATGCATGGATGAAACGGACATTGATGGTTTATTTCTAAATTCATTGAACATTTGTTGTGTCCCACTTTAGAGGAAAGTACAAAGGCTGATTTGGTAAAGCTCGTTCTTTTTATTTGCTGTCTAAAAATGTTCTCAAATGATTGGGCTGAGAGCATATAATTTATATTACCTGTAATTATCACATATACAATTGGTAAATGAAACTCACACTTTTTGGGTCCTGTCACTGGATCTAATTAACACCTTTATCCACTGTGCCATGTGTCCTTGAGGATCCAGTGACAGGACCCAAAGAGTGTGAGTTCAATACCTGGTTAAGGCAGTGGAGAACTTGGAAAGGGGAATTAACAGGAGATAACTGATAACTGACATCCATTAGACATGGCACGTGGAACTAGAATGGTTTACCCAGTGAGTGAAATAAAGGGTTCAGTTCAACATTCCAACCACCTGAAGAGGGCTGAAGTGTACAACAGCCGGAGCATCGTGATAAACATGGCAACAAAGATGAGGATGATAGTCCGAGCAATGTAAATAGTATACATAATACCTCATCTCAGAAATATAGATAGATACTAATTATGTTCCTGTTGAATTTTTTAAAAAATGAACAGAATAAACATACAATACATTGCAGATGAAAGAAAAAAAATCATCTGCACTGCAAACTGAAAAAATGAATTTGGAAGAATTTAAATAACAGATTCTAATAAAATTAATTAAGAAGAAGAAATGGATACAGCAAATTCCTCATTCTCAGCAATGAATGGTATGCTAGATGTGATTGACATTGATTCCATTACTTTTGGGGACTGAATATTTTGACAAAAACTGACTTGGTGAAATGTAAAAAGCTTAGGTAGGCCATCTCACATTGTGTCATATTGACATGACATCTGCATAGGTTATTTATTAAATATAAGGACAATTTCCAATTCATTGTAGATTTCTCACTTAATAAAATATATAATTCAATAAATAAGCATTATTTTTATCATAGACAAGCATAATTCTCTTTGCCTTACGACCTTAATAAGCATCACAATGTTCAGATCCATGTGCTGTGGAACACTGCTACAAGTCACATTTGATAACAGACAATAAAGGCAGCAAACATTTTGCCTTTTCTACTATTTTTTTCATGTTTGAAGATGAACAACGTGCTTGACTGTTAAATATAAAAAGATAAATATGTTACTGATGTGTTTTTTTTTTATATAAAAACTTGAAATATGTAAAAAATTCTCTCCTCAACCTGTTACCAGAGTAAGTACAGTTCTTTATAAAATATTTTAAAATATTTTGTTATGATTTGTTGACAACTTACTTTAGAAATATTGACTGAATGCCTACTCTGAGCAATTACTCATGGCATGTAGCTGATATTATATATATATATATATATATATATATAGATATAGATATAGATAGAAATTTGAAGATTGTATATGTAACATATTGAAAATTCTTGTAATAATTATATAAAAAGATGATGTCATTGTCATTGTCAACTGTGTGAAGTAATAGATGAGTTATTTTTATTGAGTCAACATTTCTAGACTGGTTGTCAACCGAGGCTGAAGAGTTCATTTTGCCCTGCTACTTAACCCATAGCTTTAGGGAGAATTCAAATTCATCTCACCGATTTCTTTTTCTGAGCCACTAACTGTTACACTAGGATATGAGAGTAGTTGACATAATTAGTAATATAATTATTATAATAATGAAAAGTTTATCCAACCAGAGTTTTACATTAAAAAGCAATAATAATAATTTGGTTTCAAACTAATAATAAAATAATAGTAATAATGAAAAAAGGAAAAGAAAACATTGTCTAATTTTGTTTCATCCCTTTTCAATGAAAACAAAAATTGTTTCTTAGTTTTCTGATTGTGCAAAAGAGAAACTCCACATTAAAAAACTATTTTCAGTCTTAGTATTCATGTAGTGAATAAAATTAAATGAAATTATTCCTGATATTCATTAGAAAAAGGTTAATAACATTAGAAAAAAAATCATAAACTATAATTTAATTATTTTGTTATTGAAATTTTGATTTGCTAAAAAAGTAAAAAGTACAATAAAATTTTGTACAAAAATCAATCAAAAAAATATTCTACAAATTTTTTTCTTTTCTTTCAAGTGTTAAATATGTTTAAGAATAAAAATTCTACAAGAATAAAAAAATAAAAGAAATGCTAACTACATCAAATTTTGGGGCCAGTAATCAATAGTTCCAACTGCCTGATAAGGTAAGATTCATTAATATTAGATAAGAAAGTCTCCAGCAATAAAATCAAGAATTCCTGAGGTCTGAATTTTTTAAATTCAGAAAATGGAAGTAACTGGGATATGTTTAAATTAAAAACCTCTGAAAATGTTCAACATGAAGTGTCAGCATAGAAATCAAAGTTAAATTTAATTAATTTCGGTATTTTCATGGTCATTTTTTCTTTTTCAAATAAATTTAATTATTTTTTCATTGAAATAAGCAGCTATTTATAAAAGATATTTTTGCTTAAGATGCATAATTAAATTCAAAGCAGAAATTTACAACCAAATGAGTCATCTTTAGAATTTATGCATGTGTATATGATCGGCATTGCAAGTATATAGCTACATACTTATAAATACCCACTTCTATACAAATGCACACATATAAATACTTGAATTTAGAAAATTTCTAAAAGTCAATTATTAAATATAAAAAGCAAATGTTTTCCAATTTATTGTAGATTTGTAATTCAATGAATTAAATTTCATTTATAATTCAATAGGGATTATTATTTTCATTTCAAACATAATTCTTCTGTGACATTCAACATTAGTATATATATATATATGTGTGTGTGTGTGTGTGTGTGTGTGTGTGTGTGTGTGTGTACTTAGGCAGCATCCTTTCTTTTAAACACGTTGTATTAAACGCCAAAGACAACTTAGTCCTGCTGATTTTCTTTTGTATTTTCTCATATTTTTGAATGAGACTTATATATATATATATATATATATATATATATATATATGTATGTATGTATGTGATGATATCTAGAAGTATATGTCTTGGAATGCTTCTACAATCATATTTGACAAAAGATGATAAAAACAGCAGAAATTTTAACTCCATGACAGTCATCTAGCATTCACTATAGAGTGAAGTGTGTGTTTGTGTATAAAATATAAAAATTAATTAGATTTTCTTTTTCTTATATAAAAAAAATCGTAATTTTTGTAAGATTTTTTCATCTTGCCTATATCATTAGGTTGGCAATTTACTTTAAAAACTTTGACTGACTACACCTAGTAATTACACTATGTCAGATATAATTATGCTAATCAATATTTTCACAATAAGATTGGCATTAACAAACCAATGTTGGTAAAGTTTTCAGGATATACTTACATTTTTTGATAAATATACCATATCAATTTCTGCTTACAGCACATCATTGACCAATGACCATTATATTACACACTATCATATCTATTTGCACTCATTTATGGTCACCATGTACCACAACAATGATGGGCTATTTAGTGCTATCCTGTTAGCAAGATAATGTACTGTGTTATTGGGTCAAAATATTCTAAAGACTTGTGACCACCATATTTGCTAGACATGATCACAATCACACCATTTATAGGACATGGTAGAAAACTCTGTTCAAAAGCAAAATCCTGCACTTACAAATATCAGGAAGCTGTGAACAACAATTGAGATAGCATGGTTTAAAATTTCACATCAAGTTGTACTTCACCAGGCTAAAGGGAGTCTTTCATGACACAAGTCATATATCCCATGACTTTTGGACCATCAGTGTAATAATTTAGTTATTGATATTTTGTTTCTAATTTTAGATGTAAAAAGATTGTCATAGGTCTTAAGATATGAACTCATAATACATAATTGATCAACAATTTTAAAATTAATTTAAAAGCCTACAAAAATATGTAATAATAATAATATAAATAAAAATCATGATAGAATAAATAAATATAATTAATTTATTCTATTGTAATGAAATGCATAATAACTATAAACAATATAAACAACATAAAAAAGTTATGAGAAACATAATACACAGATAAACTTATAAAAATTAAAAAACTTCTAATTTTATTGTCACTAATAATTCACCCCTCAATCCAGTCTTAATAAAATTAATCTAATATATACATTTTCAAGCCTATAAGATGATATCTGTAATACAATTTAAAAAACATAATCTATACATTGGCCATGCCACTTATCTAATAGTAGCTGCATAAAAACCCATATCACTAAACAACATTAGAAAGAAAGAAATATCAGTTTAACCAAATCCAAGAGACATTTGTAAAAAAAACATATAATTCTATACAACATTAATTGCAAAAACAATACTACAAATAACAGAAGTAATAATTATATAAAAAAAGCAACCTACAATAAGAAAAATATTTAACATAGGAACCAATATTTTACAATTTTTAAATTAGAATGTGAGCTTTGAAGCAAACAAAAATTGTCACACCTTTCAGTTGACACACCTTAAAAACATGAAGAAACTGACATTAATCTAAAATCTTTTTACATTTTTAAGAAATTTTTTCTTGCTCTACTTTTAGCATTTGCACAAGGGAATATTGCTCCTTTTTCAGATATACAAGTGAGGTTTCATTTGTAGAGAGAAATTTGAAGAATAATGTCTTAGTACTTCAGCTCAAATATCAAAGAAATTAAGATAGAGTCAAACACTTTGAGGGTAATAAATTGTCACAACAAAAATGTCTAAGGAATTTATTTTAATGACAGACTATTTTTTTTTCCATGCACTTATTTTATAGAGAAGTCATTTAGAAAAGTTAGTAACTAAATTAACATAGCCATTAACTGTTCAAATTTAATGACAAGTCTAACAATTCAATTTTCTATACCAGAATAGTAGGGCTTATAAATGGTAACATATTTAAGAGAAAGAAAAATGACTCCTAATCAAAATGGATATGTTTTTTTTAAAGATGCTATCAATCTAAAACTTTGATATGAGTCTTTGTCAATATTCAATGATTTAGAATTTATTTCTTACATCTGAGTTAATTTTTTTCTATAAAAATGTATCTGTTTCTCATGAATTTCAAAGATAGATGCTTGTTTAATAGGTCTACCATATATTCTGGTTTGGTCAGGAGAATCTCAGTTTTTGGTGTCTGTCCATGTGGCTCAATAGAAATATAAATTATCAGTATTCATTCTTTTTTCTGCCTGTCAGTCCAGAAGCTCAAGAGGTGTTGGGTCATAAAAACACTTTACTATACAAAAACCTAAATCTATAAAAAAAAAATAAAATAAAATGAAAACAATCCCAGTTTGAGGCTTGGAAATAATGGTAAGCTTACTGTTTAAAATTTTTCTAACAGTGAAAATTGTCAATGCTTCAATACAGATGAGAGATTGAGTTATTTGTGTGGATCTGATCAGCATAAAGATAGGTTATTTGACAAGCTAATATACAGCTACATGAAGAGAACCTGTCTGTTTGTTGTTGTCAGTGATAGTGAACATGGAACAGTTTAATGAGATGACTTAAGAAAGAATGACATCATTCAAGTCTGTCTTCTAGCTTTGTCACACTGGATATAAAGAAGATGTTTAAAGTAAATGTATTGATATCTTGTACAAAGTCTGGGTTTAAGATCAGAAGCCTAAATTCTCTAGAGAAGTATTTGAACTTTGATTCATACCATTCATAATGAGAACACCCTATATAGGGTAAGGGGTAAGGTTGAGAAAGGATCCTATTCTGCAGGACATAGACGATATGCTTTCAGGAAAGAAGTAGTTGACTTGCATAACATCAGAGTTTTGTGCAAACATAAGATAGATTTGAATTGTAACAACCCTAAAGCAATGATCACACTATATATAAGACATAGCTAAAAATAAAATACCAACCTGTAAGTGGTTTAATATTCCAAAGTTACACCACAGATAAGAAAAATAATAAACAATTACAAAAAATTTGTTTAAATATTATTCACAAATTAATCCATTCATAAAGACATCTTTCAAATATAAAAGTAAAAGAATGATATGAATATTTTGTACATGGAATATTAGTGTGAGTAGTTTTTCTTTTTATAAACAATTTTGAGAAAAACATTTTAATTGAGAATATTAAAATGTTTCAATGTTCTTTACAAAAGTATGTTAATTTCCTTGAATTCAGAGTTATGTATGCCATTAAGTACAGACACACCAAAAATAGTTGAATGGATTGCATAAAATTTATTCTATCAATAAAGTCAAGGTAAGTTATTTAAATTTATGCAAATTCATTTTAGAAATGAAACATGTTTCTAACACTGAATATGTTATCCATAGTAAGCAAAATAAATGTTCCAGCCAATTTCAAAGCAATTAGCCAAATTTAATTAAAATAAAAGCAGATGATTCTATCTAAATTGACAAAAGAGTTTTGTATGATGATGAATACAATGGAGTTGCAGCTACCAATGTTGATAGGACAAAATTATTTTCTACCAATCAGATGGGGAAAGATGTAAATCTATTTTGTGAGACATTCTCATATGAAAAAGACACTTTTTATTCAAAATCAAACAATATAATTTTATAATTTGATGAAAAATTTGAATAAATTTAAATGATGTAATAAATTAAAAAATGTGTGTGCATATATATGTGCATGTGTATGTGTATGTATGTATATATATATATATATATATATATATATATATATATATATGTATATGTATGTATGTATGTATGTATACAAGGAGGTGCTGAAAAGTTCTTGGCCTAGCTTATGTGACTAAACCAAATGTCAATTTTTGTGGGGTAGGAAAAAAGACTTCTTAGCTAAACCAAGAACTTTTAACCTCTCTGTTGTATGTGTGTGTATACATATTTCATTAAAACCCACAGGTGAGTGTTATTTTCTATTTTTATTTTTTAGTTAACTTTTCTTGTCGACACACAACAAAGTACCCATTTGTATTCAGTAGGTGTAGACATCATGCAAACGCTAGGTTGAGCTCTTTCAGCCGTGCTTCTGGTCATGTTTACGGTCTGGGTTCATGCAGACACATCATCCTTGCTATATTCAAATACTTTTCAAACTCCCTGTGCTCATTGTACTTTATGGGATATGAGCAGATGAATGGCAAGTGAGATTCTGCATGGGTTAAATATATTGTCAATTATAGAATACATTTAATGCCTTGGTTCTAACATTGAAGAAAGTGAATACTTTACAACAAGTTAACACCACTAAATGCACTTTAGAATTTGATTTATATGAAAATTAATCTATGATAAAATATACAAAAAAATGGAAATTCAATTATCTAATACCAAAGTAAATATAGGTTTTTGAATTTGTTTTTGACAAAATTTCTGGTGACTGAAAATCCAACATAAAAAATTACAAATTGGCAATACCAAAATCAAATAAGTACAATTTAAATATCTGGGAAGTGTTTTAACAGATAAAAGTTTGACACTGAAATCCATAGGTGCATTGGGATAGTGAAATATGCCTTTCAGAAGCTAAACAAAGTATTAAAAAACAAACAAGACAAGATTTATTAAGAGCTACAAAGGACAGAAAATTGTGGAGAGTCATGATTGCCAATGTTCTGAAGGGAGACAACACATAGAAGAAGAAATGCTTCAAAATGAGACAATAAAAAGAAATTTAATAAAAATCATATCAAAACATATACAATGGGATGAAATTGAGATCAGATTTGAAATCTGTGAAACTATTTCGAAATGGTTTTGAGCTGGAAAGCTTATATGAATAATATAGTTATTTTGTTTTATAATTCCTGATATAAACATTGTTTATAGCAAAAATAAGAAGCAATATTCAGCCAACATTAACTGACTTTTTTGTTCAGTCTTGCTCTTACCAAGATTGGTTGACTTTCCAGTGATAGTGTTTATGATCCTACTGTAAGAATAGATGCAACATTGTCTGCATGGAGATAGGCAGACAGTGTGTGTGTGTGTGTGTGTGTGTGTGTGTGTGTGTGTGTGTGTGTGTGTGTATGTGCATGTGTGTGTGTGTGCATGTGCGTGTGCCTTTTCTATAAATACTTTCATGGTAATTGTTCTGATGACCTTTCCTCTATGGCACCTAGACTCCGTTAATTTAAGCACAATACTAAATCGGTGACAAGATGTACCTGTAAGTTCCATGCTAACACTTTCTTTTCTTGCATTTCTCACTTGTGGAACTTTCTCCTGACTTCTTGTTTTCCAGTTAAGTTTGATCTTCAAATATTTAAATGCAGTATCAATTGTTATCTGCTGTTATCTTAATTTCTGTTCTGTTATTGTTCTTGTTCCTTAATTTTTCTTATATTCTTTCTCACTCAGTAACTTTGTGTCTTACTGGCTTTGTTACCTTGTTTGGGGTGAAATGATTAGATATATGTCAGATTTTATTATGTAAAGCAATTTTTTCACAATACAACTAGTATTGACCAATCAATATTGTGAAAATTTTCAGGATATATTCATATGAGTAATATACATAGTGAGTTTCAGCTTATAATACCTGTCCTCATGAAAAATATTGATAATAACTTATTTTCGGTCATGACAAGTTTTATTATGTAAATAAACTATGTACAAAAAAGTTCTTATTTATAAGTTAAATCACAGAAACATATATTTGATTAAAATAATATTGTATATACAGGAATAAATTATTATTTTACATGTTAATATGGACTGTTTGATATTCTATAACTTTTGTTTGTCTTTCATTCATTGATTTTTTACTATTTCAAAGTTTCAGCAGTTTTATTGCTTCTCGGAGATCTTCACTTCCTGAATATTGTTGTTAACCATTCACATATACATCTCTTTTAATATCATTAAACCTCAAGTTTTCTATGAGATTAATATATGGAAAAGTTGGAGCCTATTCCATTAATTTACTATGTTTGAAAGCTTTTTTGGCAAGGTGGGCAATAGTCAGCTTTGAAGAACGTAAAGGAGCATTGACATCCTTTAGTTTAAATTTAACTTGGTTGCAGCCTGTACTACTCAAAAACGTCATCAAAGAATAACTATAATTTTCTGCATTTATCTTGATACTATCATCAATTTTGAAGGGACCTATGATGTTACTGCTGATAATACTAGCCGAAAATATTATTCCATCTTCCAATTCATGTTGGTTGATTATTTCCATAGAGGACGTAAACTCTAACGCAGACATCAGGTCAACTTTCATCACTAGAGAATTAATTTAGAGAAATCAGTTTTCATATACTTTTTTGCACATCTTAAACATTTCTCTTTGTGATATTTATTGAAATGTATTAATGTGATTGTTTTCAGATCTTTACCAATGTCATTAATATTCTGCATCTTTTCTCATTGTTTACATTCAGAAACCAGATTCTTCAAATATTTTCATCCTGTTCAATTTACTCTTCTTGCTTATTACCCTTTTAGGGCCTTTTAGTTTTAATTTCTCTCTTTTGCCAATGTTTTCAATTTTGTTTTTGATTGTTTTGTTATCTCTGTTAAACTTTTTCACAATTTCCAAACTAATTTATTTTTAAATTATTATTTGTTTTTATCAAGATTAATTTTTTATATAAGGATATATTTTTGCTTCTGAAAAAGTATTTTCTTGATTTTTTATTTATTTTTGAACAGTGATTTTGGCTTTAAAAATAAACTTTTTATTGTTGGGGAGGATGAAAATGAGATTTCTTTTAATGATTCAATGTAATTTCTAGCTGTTTGTTTGTTTTTTAATATTTATTCTTAGCCATACAAAGTGATAAAAAATAAGTGTGTGTAGCATTGTTTGTAAAGAAATGAAAAGCAAAATTATCGTTTTTAGTTTTGATTAAAAGTTCCAAACTCTAATGATTGTACAAAAAAGGTGATTATTGCAAATAAAAAAGTGGGTACAATTAAAAAAAATAATGATGAGAAAGTAATGAACATAATGTACAAAGAAAAGTCAACACAAATTTCAAATATAAATATTTGCTTACTGGAGAAAAATTTTTCAGAAAAGAAACCAAAGATCATAAAATTAATTTGCAAAAAAAAATGTCAGAAAGAAAACTTTTTGAATACAAATTTACTTAAAAAATGAATTTCATTTTAAAGTTACTAAATTGAAATTCTCAGAAACAATGTTTTGAAAATATTTAAAAAAAAACATTAAATTATTAATTTTGTTTAAAAAAGAAAGAAAAAAGCCTCGTCGGTTGATAGGCATATTGATTGATATTTATAAATAAAGGTAAGTCAATTAATTAAAGAGGAAAAAGTAGCTAAAGAAAGCTTAGATCAGTTGAGGTTGAAGTTCATTCATTCATCTGCTGGCGTGAAAGGAGAAAAATACTTGTTAATAGTGAAGCTATTGATTGATTGATGATACCTGTGGCTTTGCGGAGCTGATCAACATTAAATCCTTTCGACATTTTCATTAGACTTTAGTTTTTACTAATCTACTTTTCTTTTTTTCCCTTTATTTATTTTTGTGTTGTTTTCACACCTTTCTGTGTAACAAGGGAATTACATACATTATAAAAATGCACAGCCACGCAGACAAAAAAAAAAAAGAAAAAGAAAAAAGCAAATAAAATACCAAACTTAAAAAATTTCATTGAATTATTTGTAACATTTAAAAATTATTCATTCGTACACAGCTTTGACATTCATTACAATATTCATTACACAATTACACTACATATCACGACCGTTGGTTTCATCCAAATTAATCCCAAGTTCCCAACATAAATGGATTTTCTTCGCTTTATGTACATTGTACACTACAGGTATATTTACCCGGCCTCCCCACCAAGGCTGGATGTGACACAAGGTCGTTTTAACGTGGGGAGCGTCAAAGATTAACTTCACAGTCAAACACTTTGTAAATCCGTAAAGGAAAATTAATTGGATAAAAAAACCATTTTTGTAACATGAAAAACAGACTTTTTAATAATCTTAAATATTCCTTGGAGAATTTTTCAGTAAACCAGAATTTTTGAATTACGATCCAAAGAAAAATGAATTCCTCCTTAGTAAAGGAGAAAAAAAAGAAAAAGAAAAGCGACGAGCCACTCACTTTAAATCACCTGTGTAACTAAATCAACGCTTTTTTCGACTTTTATTAATGGGATAATTATGGATATTTCATTTATGATTTAAGTAAAAAGAAGTGAGAATACTACTTGGACAAAAGTAATTTATTATTTACCTGAAAATATTATTTGAATTATTCACGCAAAAAACTCATTGTTGCAGAAACACGTGATCAACGTCTCATTGATTGTAAAAATAAAATATTAAAATTTTAAAAGTAAAATAAAAATAAAATAAAAATGAATTTAAACACAAGATTAATTGTAGTTACCTAGTTTTCCCGCGGGTCGTAAAATACCACTTTTAGATTTAAAAATAAAATCCATTATAAAATAGAAGTAAAAAGATTAAGAAACTCTTCTTGTGATATTGACAGTTGTTGCTGACACACACCTGTTGTTGTTGTTGTATACTGGATACATTTTGTAACATATGTGCAGTGTAGCAAGGGCCATTTCATTTCGAAACAGAATGATGTAAATCATAAATGTTTATTTTAAAACATAATTTAAGATAAAATCGGATGAAGGGTGATGATCGTTCTATCGCGAGTGCATGCACACCTGTCAGAGCGGCGTTTAGTTGTTTTTACTTCAAGGTATTTTTAATTCAAAGGTAAAAAAAAAGGAAGGAATACCATCAGCAGGTTAGACTGGGTAGGTTTGAACTGTGGATTCTATAATTATAATATATTTAAAAAAAGACTTCTAATTCTTAAAAGATAAAAAGAATGAATGACAAAAATTGAAAAATAATTCAAATTCAAGAACAATGTCAGTGACTGATGAAAAATGTTTGCGACGCAATCTTGTTTGGACTGGAGTATTTATAACACAGAGCAACGTAGAATGTATAAGTGAAAAAGAAAAAAATGAAATTCTATAAAAAGAAATAAACGAATGAATAAAGGGAAACACTAAGTAGCAGAAACCTGGTTGATGCGTAAAGACATTCCCATCTTGGTTTACAAAAGCAGGGAATGTCCGAATCTATAAAAAGGCCAAAAGCGCGGGGAAACGGTGAGTAAATTCTAGCAGCACGAAAAGAAAGACGAAAAGGAGAATCATATGACAGGTGGGGGAAAAAAAGCACACACAATAAAGTAAATAAAGAAAATCTATTTCTTCTACATTTAGGAAGAAATATTATGTTTCTTGGGAAATCTTTTTTGTTATAAATTTTACGTAGTGTACTGTGTACTAGTGTATATCCTTTGTAACTAATAATGAATGAGAGTGGAAAAAATTGATCATGTTTGTTGTTTAGTAAATAAAAAAGTAATACCAATTTTAAAATTTTAAATAACAATCAGTTTCTAAAACCTGATGCAAACAATAAATAAAAATTAAATTTACAAAGGATATAAATTTAAGGTATACTATTTAAAAAATCCCAAGAAATATATAGTAAAAAAGAAGTGATCAAAAGTCAAAACGGTTTTTTTTGCAAAAGAAACATTAATGAAATTGAAAACTTTGTCTAAGTTCTAAAAGTATATTTTTTAGAAGTATAACTGTTGATCGCTTGCATAGAATTAAAACTGGTTCGGTTATTTAGGCAAAAAAAGGAAAAAAAAAAAAAGTTTTCCTTGAGAGACGCAAAATGGAAGAAAGCACATATCATGTCTGTCTGTTACAGTGTTCTTCCTTGTACACACATGTACACACGTGCTTGTGCACACACCAATGCATTCTTTGACAAGTGCACACTTGGACGCGTATATGGGTGCGGTGATTGTTACGTGGTTAAATCACATTCACGGGATCACCTCACCACCTGTCGCTTCTGATTGGAAGTTCAAGTTTCTTCGTACGAAGCAGAACTTTTGCGATGAAGTTTTTTTTAACATATGACGTCATACTTTGTCTCTCACAAATAAAGAAACAAAAGTAGAGGTTAGGCAGTGATCGAAATAAAAACAAACAAACCAACAAACGTGTTTATTTGTAGGGATAAAAATGAAATGACTTACCATAATCGCCGTGGTTAGACTTGGTACCAAAATACCAACCGACCACAGCGGCCACAGCCAGTAAAATAATACACATGCGCTTAATAGAAACCACTAATAATTTGCGACATCTTGGGCTTGTGAGGGTGGCCCGTATTTTATGTCCGCTACTATGACTGACCCCATCCATAGGGAGAAGGGCGGCGTTATTGGGCCCCAGTTTTAGATCCTGTTGAGATTCCCCGGGTTCCATCATTTTTACAGGTTTTTTTTTTTATATACTTAAATTTTATCCTCTTGCTTCAGCTTTCTAATTATTGGCGGTAACAAATGAAAATGATGAAGTACTATGTCACTGGTTGTTCGCGTTGGATCGGGTGGTGGGGGATCCTCCTTGCCTAATGATCAGTTGTTGATGTTGTTGCGGTGGTGTTATTGCCTGCAGTTCTGGTCCGTTGGGGTTTGTAACAACATGTTGTCAACAAAGGCAGGAGGACGTGTTGACCGCCTTCATCGTCGTCGTCCAGCGTGGAATAACTCATATGGAGTCTCCTCCTCATCGATTCCGAAGAAAGGAGAAGATTGACAGTGCATATACACAATCAAACGTCGTGAATCACTTGACGAGAGCTGTTTTTTGTGCGAACGAGGAGAGACGAAAGCAAACAGCATCGGCGATGGAATGAGTTAAGGCGACGAAAATGAAAGTAACACGGCCAGCGCACACCAAAAGAAGAATGAGAGCAAGTGAGAGAAAGGCAGAGGCGAGGAGGAAATAGCGAGAAGAAAGGGAGAGGATAACTAATTAAAAAGAAGAGAGGTAATTGATGAAGATAAGAATGAGAGAGAGAGTGAACAGCCAAAATAAGAGGGGTGTAGAAAAAGTTGGAGGGAGGGAGGGAGTGAGTGAGTGTGTGAGTTAGTGAAAGAGAGAGACAGAGAAGGGGAGAATGATGACGACAACGACCAGCTGAAGTGACTGATATTTCTTCTGCCACTCTGGCAGAAGCACCTGCTTCGCGTTATTATTTGCTTGGGTCTTTGTCATCGTCGATGAGTGTCACCTTTTTCTTTTCTGAACTCTTTTATTCTTCCTCCTCTTCTCTTGTTGCCGCCGTTTTACAGAACACCGATTCCAATATGGCGCTCGCAGACGATTCCTACTTTGGAGTGGTTTGACTTAAAGAATTTCGCCTTCACCACGACGGCGGCCACAACAAGAGTTAACAGCTGTTTGGCAGTTTGGGGTTTTCTTTCAAAAAATTACCCAAATGAAATAAATTAACCAACTTTTAAAATAAATCCATATTCTTTAGTTTTTTTTTTTTTTACCTATCATTATTTTTAAAACGGAATTCTCAATTCATTGACGATTTATTTACTTTTTCCTTTTTTTCTCACATAGTTAGAAATTCCTACTTAGACAATATTTTCTTAGAAGGTTTCTTTGAGGTTTTAAGTGATCTGTTTGTATAAAATACAAAATATTTTTGAAATTTAGTTCTGCGTTTTCCAGATTTAATTTTTGTATTGATCTATATCTCGATTTATTTATCGTTTACTAGTCTTTTTTTACTCGTTTTGTTTGATTTTATTTTTTTACATTTTCTTTAAACAAAAATAAATTAAAAATAAAACATTTTATGAACTCAAACTCGTTTGTAGCAAAAGAAATTTTAAATTGCCTGTAGGCTGTAGCGTAGAAAAAAGAAGAAGCAACTGGTTTATTTAAGAAGCACGTAAAACCTTTGCTTTCCTTTTTCATTCTCTCACTTAAATATTTACGAAAGAGAAACTAGACATTGACTACTGCTGCTACGATTCGCAACTGGAGTACCCTAGCTTTATCATTTGATTTCCTTCGTTTGTCTTTCTCTCCTGCATATTTTTACGCATCTCTGACTTCTCTCGCAACTTAAATATTAGGATTTATCACCCAGTATTAAAAAGAAAGATACACAGCTGTAACTATGTTTGCAGTTTCCTTGAGCGGCTTACACTACTAAAACGGAGAATTTTCTGCTTTCGTTTACTTTCCATTTTTTTTTTGTAGACTACACACAAGTAAGTTAGTCGTATTTAAAATGAATATATAAAATCCGCTTCCCCATCAATGAATAAATTGATTCCTAAGATTAGCAAACACACACACGTTCATCCGATTATGTAAGCAGTAAGTTTTTGTTGATCTGTTACAAACTTAAAGCACTTTTGCTAAAAAAAAACTGAAACAGGAGAAGCCACTATTGATTGAATTGAATGGATAAGTAGTGAGGGTTCATATTTTTTAAAGTGGTGATTTTTTCCTATCGAAAACCTTTAGGAAACCCGTTTAAAGCTGAAGTAGAAAATTTGTGATCATGATTGATATTTTTAAACACAAAATCTCTCTGAAAGGGAAAAAAAACCTTTAAGGGTTTTTCCTTTAGTCATTTTTTTCACCAACATTTGAGACAACTTTAAGAAAACAGTTTTATTCTTAAATTATTATTTAAATATTAGAATCCAGCCTCAAAGAAATTGTTATCTTTTAATCAAATACAGAAACAATTAATGACTAGTTGTAACTTCTCTTTCTAATGCAGTGTAGAAATTTTAAACTTTAGCTTAAAAATTCAACTTGAAATATTTTAGCTTAAGTCAACTTTTATTTATTCAGTTATTTAATTTGTAATCTTTCAATTTTTTAATCGACACAATTCTGATTTCTTAAATTATGGTAAAGTAGTCAATATTTTAATTTTCTTGATAGTTTTCTTTAAATTGCTATAAGTTATTTAAAAAAAAAGATTTTTTTTTATATTTGTTTAGTCATCTTTTGTTGATGTGACAAAAAAAGCTTTAATAGTTTATGTACTTATCTTTAGTATTAATAATTTCTTTCTTTATACCAGTGAAGTTATATATATATATATATATATATATATATATATATATATATATATATATATATATATATTCCAACTTCAAATTTTAATTTTGCATTGGCAACATACATATCTCATTTTCATTGTATTTATTTGCATAAAAGAAGAATGTTAGCTTCTTGAATCGTCTTTTAGTTTGTTTGATTCCTTAGTTTTTATTCTACTTTTCCCTGTAAATTTCAAGATTTCAACCTTAAAAATCATGTATTATTGGAAAAGTAGGTTCTTTTTTTTAGTCTACAAAATAATAAATTGTTAATGTACAGAGATGTACATGATTTTGAATCTCATTTTTTAATAAATTAGATATAAACAGCAGTGTCTGATATTTTTTAAAATAATAATGGCTCACCAATCATTGTCCTTTAACTGCAATTTAGATAAACTGAATCCAATTTTGCATTTGACTTATTAATAATATATTATTAACCAATGGATTTTAAGACACAAAATTGGATTGATTAAAAGGATTGATTAATAAAGCAGAAACATGTTAGTTTTTTATCCAGAATATTTTTCTGCAATACAAAATGTGATTTGTCTTTCTGTCAAACATGTAATATTTGCTCTTGTGGAGAATGTATAAGATTTTTTACCATTTACCAATTCTTTTGTGATCAGTTTCAAATTTACTGCACAGACAGAAAAAATATGTCTAAAGAAGCATATGTTTAAATTCCACAAAATTAACTGAAATAAAAATACATCATCATTTTTGGTCGAAGAAAATTAAAATGTCATTCATACTAAAATATACAGACAGTCCTAAGATAAAACAAATTTACTTTTCATCAACTATAGATGTCTATATAAAATTTTTCATCTTTGATATTTAAATTTAAAAAATATTGACAAAGAATCACGTTCTGGTGGTAGAATTAGATTAGTTTTCTTGTACAAAAAGTATCATATTCTCTGTAGAGATTTAGAAAGCATCAATATTTACTACTTCCAGCATAAAGTAATAAGATATACAAAATCTTTAATGTTTAAATCATTTTCACATCAAAGATTCTAATGTAGACATTCTTATTAGAATTTATTCTTTAGTTTTTATTGCATTTTGAATTGTTTTTTTTAAATAATCATTTCATGTAAAGCAATAATAGGATTTTACTCTTTGTATTCAGTCTGTTTCAAGTTAAATAACAAACAAGTTATCCAAAAACAATTTCTGGAACTGTTTTGAATAAAATATAGTTTCCTGTTTCACATCAGGTATAAATATTCCATACAGAGTAGAGGAATAAAATAAGTAACTTTTCTGAAGTGTTTTCATTATTTAATAAATCATTCAGACAAGTTGTTTAATGTTTTGATTGTCATGTTTTGGCTAATAGTTCTGCAACCCTCCTCAGGTATCTGTCACATGTTTATCTTCAAGCATTTTCTTTTCTTTGGATGTCTACCTCAATGACTTACCCAAATGAATTCTTTTCAATTAATCAGCAAGAATGTGTTGATAGAAAAAATAAAAAATTACTACAAAGTTTAAAAGTAAAAATGAATATCATATCTATTTTCATAGCAATATAAAGTTAAAAATAAATTCCAACTGTGGAATGCTGGGGAACTGAGGGATAGACTGAAGTGTTGTGATCAAAACAATGAAAGTGAGATACTCTACTTCAAACAGTTTGTAATGTAATAATTTAATGCAAGATAATCAAGCATTGCTAATCCAGTACATGAAAAGTCAGAGCAAGATGAGGATCAATCCCTACTCTTCATGAAAATTATTTGACTCTGACCACTTACCAAGAAAATGATGTGATCTAATTTTAGTGTTCAAATTCTTAGTAGCAGCTGACTTAAAGGCTGTACTTCCATCCCCACAATGAAAACACTGGTAAATCAGAGCAAGTACAATTTTGAATTTGCAAAGTTTCATGGCTCAAAGTTGGACACAAACACATTGCTGAATATTGTAGACATATAAAAACATATTCAGTTAGAAAATAAAAAGCTGAAGATATATATCAACACTACTCCACATACATATATGAAGATATAAACTTATGTTACTATGACACAAGATCTAATGAGGAGAAATAAAAAAAAAATGTGTTGTACCAATCCTTCAAAGAGGAAAAATGTAAATGTCTTGAAAATCTTGCTGTATATGTAGAAGAGGGGTGATGATTAGTTCTTCACACAACCCACTTTCCAAAAGTTTGACTAAACATCAGAATTTTTTCAAAAGGTTTGTCAATTGCATCAAGAACTTTTCAGCATCTCCTTGAATATAGATATTGATATGTATATAAACATATTTCAGAGTTATAATGCTTAATGAAATCTTAATATTCAGTTTGAGTGTTAAAAGTGCCTTTTCCATATGGAAATTGAGATAGGTCAAAAGATTTACCCTCTAGAAGCTGCAAAATTGAAGCAAATTAATTTTTAAATCATTTTAGATTTTTATCTTATGAACTCAATCAGTTTTTCTTCCACTGTGTTTTTATTTTAGTTGAAATATCATGTGTAGAATTATCAATCAACTATATAAGTAATCAAATAATATTAGAAGAAATTTGAATTAAATTAGAATGGCTAATGCTGTCAAATGTTTTAAATAAAGATGTAAGATATATAAAACAAAAGAAAACATTTGTCTCACCATTGCCAAAGAACAAGGTCCATATCATGCACTACAAAAAAGTTGAGTACATATGACTTACTTAGGATATTACCCCTAGAAAATACATGTGCATTTAAAATCCCCAAACCTCTGTAATTAATAAAAGCTTTTATTCATTTATGCAGAAGTTCATATTTATGCTTTGTCCTTTAGAAGACAATTGATTCTTGACTCAGTGACTCATTGGTAAAAAGGCTGTACAATTGGTTTTGCA
Source organism: Acanthosepion esculentum (assembly GCA_964036315.1). Classification (NCBI taxonomy): domain Eukaryota; kingdom Metazoa; phylum Mollusca; class Cephalopoda; order Sepiida; family Sepiidae; genus Acanthosepion; species Acanthosepion esculentum. Next base: position 69,287,899 of record OZ038482.1, read on the forward strand.
GAGTTTTGCTGTTAATAAATAACTAGAGAGTTTTTCCATGTTCATTTATTCCATAGGGATTGTCACCATCTTTCTTTCTTTCTTCTCCTTCATTGTTCTTTGCTGTATTGTTCATTCTCCCTCATTGTTACCTTTCTCTCCTCGTCTCTCTACACCTTTTTCATTGACTCTCTTATTTACATTGGCCCGCCTCCATCACTGTCTCCATCCACAGTTGTCCCTCTTCCTCATTATTGACTTCTTTCATTGTTTTCTCTCTTTAATTGTCTCTATCCATAAAACATTGCATCACTCAGGCCTGTCAGACTCCCTGTAGTCTAGATTTAGCTCTCTGTATTTTCTGGCTTTTCCCAGAGCTAAAATAATCATTGGAACATCAGATCATGAGATTAAGAAGAATGCAGTGAGGATGCTGATGGCAATCCCAGAAGAAACAGTTTAACAAACTTATTACAGCTCATAACTGTGAAACTGAATTCATTAAACTCCAAAAACGTTTTGGTGATTATTACCTGGCTTGGAAGTTAAAAACATATAACCATGGTTCTTTTTATATTCCATAATTTCTCAAATCCCTACTGTTGGATATCAATTATCAAAAACTATAAACCAACTGATCTTACCATATTTACTAAATATAGTTTTAATTCTAATAGTGAATTTCTTCAAATATTGCACTTACATAAACCTAATAATGGCATACCTGCTTTATAAGATATCAAAAGTATTGTTTCCATTAAAGAAAATATAGATAGCATAATACAAAATGTATATAAACATTCTTCATGCCAACTTCATAACAACAATTCTATGCAAACTTCTTTTATCCTGTATTACACAGGTACCTTTCTATGACCATCACAGTAACATCTACACACAGATTGACAACATAGCTATAGGGACAACTTTTAATCCTATTTTACTTTATACATTTTATTTAGAAAACAAAATGTTTAACAATTTTGGAAAACCTATGATATATGCTCAATATAATTATGATACATTTATATTACCAAAAACTCTAAATGAAATTTTTAAAAAATCCATAATAATAATATTAAAAATACTTAGAAATATCCCTTTGAGGAAAACACTGTTCTAGATGAAGAATTCTTTTCTTTGATGTTTCGGTAGACTATACATGGCATCACTTGCATTTGATATTTGTACATTTAAAATGAAAATTATGTTTCTAAACAATGCAAAGATCAGATTAATGAAAACCCTTCATTATTATTATTGATAAAATCAATGTTTTTGATAATGATAATGACTAGCAATGGTTGAATGTACTCAAACAAATCATTGGAAATTTTCGACAGTTTCTTGGATGTATGGCAAATCATAGACTGAATGAAAAAATGTAATATAAAACTGAGCAGGCAGGCCTTGTCAGTTGACTTTGAATGAATTTTAGATACATAAAACCCACAAAGAGTAATACACATTTACAATTCATTATCTATTATAACAAGTTTAAAACTCATAAATTAACTAATTTTTATTGGTTACTACTAGTTTTAAAAATATTAAAATAAAATTTTCTGTATAAGACCAATGTTGTTTACAAATTCATTTGCCTAATAAGGTATTGCATCTCTGTTATAAAATATTATATTCACTGTAGTGCCAAAACTCTTTCTCCTAATTCCAACCAAAATGCCATATGGTATATGACATGATATAGAAACATAAAAATTGCAATACTATAAAACAAGTATTTATGCATAAAACTATAAAACTCAATGAGACAAATTTTAAAAAAATACCATTTTAGAAGCTTTCCATTTTAAATCAAAACAATCAATAATCAACAAAATCATTTATGATTCTGAAATAGACATTGTAAGATGTATTTAAATTCTCAGAATCCATACTATATCACGTACATGTTGTACCACATGGATTTAAAAGTAAAAATCAATATCAAATCCATGTGATATCAGAGATGTTAAAATTTAGAATTAGTAAGTTTCACATTCATGTGATATCAGAGATGTTCAAATCTTAGAATTAATCAGGATCACATCTATATGATATCAGATGTTCAAGCTCTAATTGACCAAATATACTCATTTTTTCATCAGGATACATGAAGTTCATTTAATGAATTATTTTAAAAAATGTTATAAAATGAAAGACCATTTCTATTTTGTTTTTATCATCTGTTTTTGTATTTCTATCATTTCTATGCTTCTCTCTCTCCCCTTTTATTGTTTCTATTCTCTCTTTTTACAGTTACTATCTCCCTTGTTTCAGTGTTTCTCCCTTTCCACTCTCTTTTTAGCAGACTGTCTTTTCTCTCTTGTTTTCATGGTAGAAGATTTATTAATAGACTGAAAAATGAGACATAAATGTCTTTTTTTTAAAAAGTTCATGAGAAAGATGTGTTTAAAACATTAAAAAATATATTTTCAGTTGATTGATACCAGTTCTTTCAATTTATCCATTGTCAAACATTTGGTTTCATTCAGATGGAATTAGAGGATAGCAAATGGCATGATACAGATGAATTCTAACACTGTGCAACAATTTTAATCTTAATACAGTTATTTGTAATACAAGCTTTCAAGAAACAACAATGAACCCAAGGACTCCTCTTATAGAAGTCTTTTCTCTGCACAAACTTATATATGAACCCCCTCGTATTTAGTATGCAAGGATAGAAACATGGCTAATTCAAAAGATTGCAATAATAATGGCTAGAGAAGAGATGGTCATTATCATCATTTCATTATAATCATTAAGTCCAGGTGACAATTTAATACCAGCAGTTCATGAAGGTAAAATGGAAAAGGCTAGAAATAAATTTCTATTAATGGAAATCACAGGAAATAACTGAATTTTGAGTGTTGAAAGAGTGATCATAAGGCTTAAAATAGCTGAACTTATATGCCTGACAAAAACTATGTTGCAAATAAAAGGTTTCAACTCAAAGTAAACCTGCTTCAATTCCTAAAAATCAGTTATACCTAATTGTAAGAATTTTATCTCAAGTTCCTCAGGCACAAAGTAATCATTGGCTGTTTCATATTGCAATGATTCAAGTTGGAGCTGATTTCCAGCTAATTCACAATAATTATTGGAAACCTGTCTTCAATACTCTTCATTTTTATTTCTTGTGAGTTATGGCAATAATACTGAAACACCAGTTCTCGAACAATCACTGAAGTTAAGCAACATCGAGCCTGGTCAGTACTAAGATGGGTGAATGTTTAGGAATACCAAGTGCTTGGATGTGTGGTTGCTGTAATGGATAATGGCTTGGAATTGTAGATCAGAGATCCAAGTTGCCATTCCAGTCAGGTTCATTATATTCACTTACATGCAAATATCATTGGGAAAGACATGAATCCACCTCTTCACTCACCAGCTATGAGTTAATAATTAGGACTTGTATCAGTAAACAAAAAATTCTAAAAAGTCCAAAAACAAAATAAAAATATTTTCTATTCTAAATAACCTGCAAAAGGTTGATTGGCCATAAAAAACAAATCAGTCAATAAAAATGCAATATTTCTTATTTCATAAGTAAACCAAGTTTTCCCTATAAAACTGCAATTCAGTGCATATAGAATTTGGTGAATATTTGAAATACTAGATCCTCACAAATTGGCAAAAGATTTTGATGTAAATGTTCTCTGTTCATAAAAAATGCTTCTGTTTTGTCATTGAGTCAGTGAAGAGTTTAAAACACTTCTGTTTCTTTTGATATTTTTATATCAAAATAAGATAAAAAATGGCTATATTTTTCTTTTTCTTATCTCAGAAATTATTACATATTTATGCTGAAACAAATGTTACAAAGTAAAGTAAATGGAATTTGTTGCTTGATAAATGAATGGAAATCAATGCAAACTATCTCTAGAGCCTGAAACATTTAGTAAAGTATCAGCAAAATATATTGTTATGTTTAAAATAACTTGAAATAAAAATATTTTAAAATATCTTGAATATGTTCAGTGTAAAGTTTTTTATGTGACTTACATAAATTTTAATGATTTTTCTGAAAAATATTGGAATGTTATTTTCTAAAACATTCTATGTTATTGTTAAAACATTCAGAAATTTCCCATGAACAAATTTTGCTGATTCAAGATTTCTTTTTCTGTGACAGATGTTTTATTCTGTTATTATGGCAGAAATCTGCAAAATCAAACCCTATAATAAAAGCAGCCACATTTTGTGTAAAGTAAAGAATCTATATAATCTACATTTCTTTTCTCTTGTATTTCCTTTTGGCATGTTGTGCCGGTGGGGTTGAACATGTTGGGGTGTGAATGTGTAGGTAGGGGATGAGATTCTCAAAAACAAAAGCAAAGTCAAAAGATCTTCACAAGAGAAATAATATATCCCATTGGTGGAGAGTTTGAAAACAACATTTCATTGGCAGTAATGATATTGACTAAACAACTTAAACTTATTCTACCATAAAGTCACATGTTTCGGCTACCTAGTGAGGATCCAATTTGCTATGAAGGATCTGCAACATAAGTTTACTAATTATCTGATCTATAAGAAGGCACCCCATTTTATTGTGGACATTTGTATCAAACATATAAACAATAATAATTAAGCATGACTTTCTAATTGATTTCAATGCTCAAATGTAGTTTACATATTTGTTGTTCACTTCCTTAAGCTTATTCAAATCATGATGAAAATACTGGTTCTCATTCCATTATCAAAAGTAAGTGGCTTTGAACCCAGTCAGTACTTGGATGGAGAACTGCATGTACTGTAAACAACCTCCTACAATTTGAAATATGGTTTGGTTTAAAATAAACTACAAAGGGTTGATAAGTTGTAGAAACAAATCAAATTCAAACCAAATTCTTAAGTTTATATATAGTAGTGGACTCTCATAAAATTTCAACATATTAGGACCTAATAGTTCAGTCCTAAAAACTGGACTACCGGATGATCCACACACATGATCGGATTATAATGATGAAGGCTTGTGTAGACTCAACCACATTTCAAAAGGACTGAAAGACTAATATCAGAGAAATGGTAGACAGTGCAGCATGAACTCTCCAAGCAGCCTTTCTCTGATTTGAATTCAAAGTTTGCTTCTAGTACGGTTGCCAAGGGAACCCAATGTACCTTGTTATTTAACCCGTGACTGGGAGGGGTAGATTGATAACTTTCCTAAGGGTATTTGTATGAAAGTGAATATAATTGACTCTAATTCAAACTTAGCTCACTAATTTCTCTTTTTAAGTTTATAGCTATTATACAATAACAGAACATCCTCACACACACGCATACAAACACACATACACACGCACAAGCACACACACACACACACACACACACACACACATATATATATATATATATATATATATATATATATATATATATACATAAAGGAAAAGCTTAATACGTCTTGAAAACACAGTTTAAAATCATGATTTATTTCAACAAGTAAGTCTCATCAGACCAAAAATATATTTTCAGTCTGATGAGACTTACTTGTGTTTTCAGGATGTGTTAACCTTTTCCGTGATGTATATTATATTGCTCTGTATTCTATACATTGAGGTCTCTATGGATCTATGTTTTTAATAATTTTATATAAAAAAGAACCACTTGGATTATCCTTTCTACTTACGGATTTGATATCTATCTATCTATCTATACATATATATATATATATATATATATATATATATATATATATATATATACATACATACATAAGTATTTTATATATACTATTCTTCTATCTATCTATCTATCTATCTATCTATATATATATATATATATATATATATATATATATATATATATATATAATTTATATGTATTAGTATTTTATATGAATATATATCCCTCTGGATATGCAGAAGTGGATAAAGTTATTGTTGTGGAGTAAATAAGACATCCCCAGTAACACAAATGAACAAGATAAGACACCTTAAATAAAGAACTCAAAGTGAGACAGAAGTCCATTGGCGTCAGTCAAGACATAATTCTATAACCGTTATAAGTGACTTATAACAGTGGCGATGAGGGATTGAAACTCATATGGAGTAGGAAAAAGTACTTTTTGTTTTGGCACACATGATAACAGTGACGAGAAATTAGAACCACTTTGGTTTAATTCATTTTCTTTGGGTTTCTGTTAAAAAAAGAGAGAAAGAAAGAACAAAAATAAATATTCTTTAAATATGAAAGAATTATTAGCCACAGTGGTAAAAATACAACAACAAAAGCAAAAACAGCAGTTGCTGGAACTCCAGAAATAACATAATTTAATTGAAAATGGAAAATTCTCCAAGTTCTTTCACTCCCAAGGTGGTTGCAAATGCCATATCTGAATTCATATACAATTCAGATGAGGGAATTGCCTTTTCTGCTTATTTTAGAATATATGAGCAAATTTTCAAAGAAGAATGCAGCCACTGGGAAGACGAGAAAAAAAAAACAATTTTTTTGTTGAGAAAGCACCAGCAGAACATGAAAAATACTGTAATTTTGTACTATTGAAAAATCAGGAGAAATTTGCTTTGAAGAAACAGTAAATAGTCTGATTAAATTTTTTAGTGAGAAAAGTTGTTATTCAATATTCCTTGGAAGTGTATGAATCTGACAAAGAAAAAGACGAAGATTTTGTCACGTATGTTGGAATCATTAACAATGAGTGTGAAAGATTCAAATTAAATGAACTCTGGATATATTTAAAGGGTTAATTTTAGTTCAAGAGTTGATAGCAAAAAAAAAAAGAAAAAAAAGACGCAGAAATACGTACTAGAATCCTAATGAAACCTGAAGAGAATCAAAAACTAACACTACAAGAAATATCGGGCGACTGTCAGAGAATCATAAATCTGAGACGCAATACGGAAGAAATTGGAAAAAAGAATGCTAAAGAAAATGTGGAAAAATAAATCCATTTTTCAGATGTGGAAGGTTACACCTCAGAGTCAACTGTCCCTTTAAGAATTCAAAGTGCTACAAGTATGGAAAAGTATAACATAAAAAGTTATACTGTAAAACTAAAGCAAGGAAAAGTTCTCAAAGAAAAAAAAACATTTCGTATAGTCTTGCAACGGAAAAATAATTGCAGAAAACCAAAGAAAATTTGTGTATCTGAAAATTAATACTGTGGATGTAAAAATGCAACGAAACACTGGTAATGATATCACAATAATCAACAAAGCCACATGGAAAGCAAACGGAAAACCTACATTTAAAAAGAAATTCGAAAATCGTACGTGGCGTGTTGGATAAGAAATTATTTTTATTGATGAAATGATTTGTGATATTTCATAACAAGTGTGTAAAAGCTAAGGTTTATATGTTAAAAATAAAAACCAACTTATTCGGTACTGACTGGATGGAATTATTTGAGTTGTGGGATTTACTTATAAATATTTTGTGCAAAAATGTAAAGTGGACAAGCAACCAGTTTTTAAAAAAGTGTGAAAATTCTTCAGGGTCTATTTCTATGTGATTTATATGGTTCTTTGTACAGAAATATTAACCCTTCCCACTTTGAATTCTATCGTGACACTTTGCTCAATTTTGCTATGTCTGGAACAAGACTTAAGTCAGAAGTTTTCTCTGGCAGCAAGTCATGTGGGATTCGGTAGAGTAGTGACCGCTGCTCATCGTCTGCATGCCGGAATTGGCGTCTCCGGAACTACTGGCTTGGCCGCTGCAGTGTTCTGCTTATATTGACTTTTAACCAAAACTGGCATGGGACTCGACGTGGTTAGGGGACCTGGTGTTTCCCCTATCTTCCAACAAGAGCCTCTTTGTTGAGATTTGGGGAGTCCCTTTTCCTATGAGAAGCGGTCACAGGTATCAATCCGCCCCGATAACTTCTTCCTTTATTTGTACCAACACTTCCCAGTGGGCGTAGGCAATTCCCCCGTCTTCCCCCTCCTCTTTCAGTATCTCATTTTTTCCTGTCATCTCGGTTGTCCGTTTGACAAATCTGGTTCTCAAACTGCGTGGCGTGGCTTAGCTTCTGGTCATTAATAAAAATTATCAGTTTAATTTCTCGTCGTCAAATATTTCCAGCCTGGTTTTGTTTATACAATTAGAAATTTACCAGCTCTTTCCTCCGATCAGTTATCTCTCTATCTTGTTAGGGTCATCGCACTTTAAAAACCCTGGGTTGGGTTTTTGCATAAAAAAATTCCATTTCCTCGACTTGCTTACAATTTCCACTTTTTGATAGGCAAAATAAATCAATTTTTCAATTCTGTCTTGTTTCTCAAAATTACCAAACATTTTCTCTTCAATCCTCTGCTGATTCCTGATTTTTGTAACTTCCACTTCAGGGCGGTAACTTCTGATTTTCGTAACTTCCACTTTAGGGTAGCGTCATCAATCAAAAACTGTCAGCCCAGCCTTACCACATGGTAATATCTTTCCAACATAGTTACTTCCTTCAAGACGTCTCTGCTTAAACAAATAGACTTTTAAAATAAAAAAAAATCTCGTTTCTTTCTCTCGGTCTGTCTATCGTTCTATTCTTTAACCGTCTATGTCCTGTTCCAATCTTATATTTTTAACTTAACCTTTTTCTTTCCGTTCACGAGTGCCACATCACCTATTTCACTAGTCATCGCTTCACAGAATGAGTTAATCCCTACTCAACTTGGCAAATTGCCTTTATTGAACAATAAACGCAAAAGCATTCGTTGCTTAAAATAATAAACAACAGCAAATATCCAACAACAAACCCTACATTGAAAAACGTAATCAAAACAATGCTATACCGATAGGTATTAAGAAGCCATTTTACCAGGAACAATGACCTAGAGTATGCAGAGCACATCTATACTTTGCAGAACATGCAAAGACATGTAAGGTTTGGTGCAAACGGCCCAAGAAACGCGGTGTGCAAATGTTATCCAGTTCCTGAACACCAACTCATACAGCAAGCGACACGGAATACTAATTACGTGAACCAGTTCTGTCCCGTTGAGTTCGCTACTGCTAGAAATTATCACACGATTAGGGGCAACTAAAATAAAGTTTATAGCAGACACAAGTGCAAGTATTCCGATAATACCGATGTCAATAATAAATGGGATAGACCCAATTTCCGTGTCTCTACCGCAAATGAAGAACAAATAAAATGATATGGATAGGCAACCTTGAAAATTAGAATACCAAGTTTAAGAAGATCCTTTACCTGGACATTTGTGATCGCAAACATCACCAATCCGGTCCTTGGATTTGATTTCTTTATCAAATTTGGCCTGACAATAGACTGCAGCAACAGGACAACTTATGACCCATTTACAAAAAAGAATTTAAAACTGACAACGACATCTCCGGTGAATCTGGTGATCAACTTCTTTCATTCATCGGAACTACCTTGGACAAATACCCGGAAATTATTTCACCACAGAATACCAGCAAAAAATATTGCGGAGTTTATCACAGATTCGAAACAGTTAGCCATCCGCTGGTATTTGCAAAAGCCAGGCAGCTGTTTGCTGAAAAACTCGAAGCGGCAAAAGCGTAATTTAAAAAACTCCAAAACGAAGGAGTAATCTCCCCTTCCAAGGGCGAATGGACAAGTCCACTACATTTGGTTCCAAAACAAAACGGAGGTTACCGCTGTTGTGGAGATTATCGTGCACTAAATAGCATAACTACAAGTGACAGATACCCAATACTAAATATTAACTCCCTTTCATCAAAACTCACAAATAAACTGCAAATTTCTAAAATTGACTTAGTTTTAGTCTACCATCAAGTCAAGATGCACCCAGATGATATTCCAAAAACATCGATTACTTCTCCATTTGGACTTTATCAGTACAAATATATGCAATTTGAGTTAAGAATGCATTAGTGATGTTCCAGCGATATATAGACACAATTTTTGAAACATTGACTGTGTTTATATATATATATATAGATGACATATTAATTTTTAGTGATGATGAAGCTTATCACAAAAAGATATAGATACAGTGTTCAATATTTTACATGAGAATAATTTTAAAATATCAACCTCAAAATCTGTTTTCAATGTGACTTCCCTAAATTTCTTAGGCTTTCATATTGATTCAGAATGCATTACACCTAACAGTAATAAAATAAAAGAAATAAAATATTTCCCCTACCCTAAAGATGCAAAAAGCCTAAGCAAATTCCTGGGTATGGTTGGATTCTATCAAAAACTAATACCAAAATTTGCTGAACAAGTTTTGCCCTTGTCTGAAAGGATCAGATTAACACCCAAAGGACTATTTACATTACTTTTAGCAGCATATTTGTCAGTATTACATTTTTGCCACCATATAGAAGGTCACCAAATATTACTGTTGAATGGCCACAAGCCAATATGTAGTGCATTTCTCAGTTTGAAACCTGCCAAATCAGATAGACAATAGAGAACAGCCATTCTCACGGAACTCATTTCAGATATAGCTCATGTAAATGGTAGTCCAAACATAATCGCTAATTGTCTATCATGCCTGACACTTGCAGGGTAAGTAGATGTTTGCAATTTACCAGTACTTGCTGAGGCACAAGCACCTGACTCTGAAATCTGATCCTTCCCTGATTTAAAGAAATTCAGCCTACCTGGAAATAACCAATTTGTATTGTGTGACACATCAATATCATACCCAAGACCTTTTGTGCCATGAAAGTTGCATGGATCCGTGTTTAACAGTATACATTCAACATTACACCCTGTAATTAAATCATCCATCAAGATGATGAAGGCTAGATTTTATTGGCCACTGACAGATAAAACCAAAGAACTTTGTGCAGCATGTACATCCTGTCGACAAGCAAAAGTATACAAGCACACAAAGTCATCAGTAGAAATATTGGAAATAATGTCATGAAGATTCTATATGGTACAAATTGATATAGTGTGGCCTCTACCCCTAGCCAAAAAAAAACACAAAAACAGAATAACCTTCATATCAGCCCATAGCAATATCTTCTAACTTGCATTGATCGAACCAGTCATCGGATAGAGCACAACACATGTCACCTTATGCAGTCCTTAAATGAACACCCAAATATTTCTTAACCAAAACCAACAATGATGTTCATACTCAAGTCTCAGTAGACAGATTAAAACCCTATGTAAAAATAAAACAGAAACATACAGATAAACCTAGCAAAGAAAAACAAAATAAAAATAAAATGCATAATAGTTTGCAGCAAGAAATAACAACAGAAAAAAGTCACCAATCAGAGCTACAGCTTCAGACAGAACTGTTTTATGGAAAAAAAAGATGATGATTATTTTTATTATTATGACACTCTGTTCTTTTGGAGGAAATTCTGTTATGATTCATGATGATGATATTTCATTATTCTAGAAATAAAGATCTGAAATTACATCATTTCGCCACAAGTAAGAGTAGCAGTAGTAGAAGGAACAACACAGACTTGACAAGATGTATCTTCTTTGCTCCATGAAAATCCAGAGTTGACAGTTTGAAAAGCTTCCTTTAACAACAAAATTTTTGGAACAATTATAAACAAGTAAGCCCAAATTTTAAAGAAACGAAGAGACAATAACTCTGAGAATACTTAACACACACAAAACTGATGTTGTAAATAACACCAGGAAAAGAAAAATACACATTCTTATCACTAATTTCAGAACATGTCTTAAATTCTTGTTTTATTCATTTCATTTTCAGTATAAAAAAAGAAGAAACAAAATCTTCTATCAACTACAAATACATGTAACATGGGGTAACTTACAGGCTTAGCACATAATATTATTGGATCTCCAAGGATGAAACTGCCTACAATCAGAGTGTAGTATTTGTGTGCACTGTGAAATGTATTACACAGCTTATCTTTGTGAACAAGCAGGTTTTAAGAGTGGCTGCTGAACATAGAACATCTACAAAAAATAAATCAACTGATCAAAAACAATATAAACAAGCTGCTTTAGATTTGATTGACTAGGAAAAGACTCAGTAGATCATGCAGCAGTCATTAACTCACTATTAAAGCAGGTTATTAATGCAATCTATATAGTTATTAAGAATCTATAGAATACACAGAGACATGAAATAAAGTTTGGAAAAGGAGTGAGGCAAGAGAATACAACTTAACAGCAGGTTGTGTAAGTATCTTCCAGAAAATGAATGAGAAAGATATTGGGGCAAATATAACTGGAGAATATTTTAAAGCATCTATGTTTTGATGATGGCATTTGACTAAGATTAGAATCACCAGGGGAATTAAAAGAAATGCTAAATGACTGAAATGTTGGATGTAGGTTTCAAAATAAACAGAAATAAAAACAAATGTAAAGTTCAAGTGTAACATTTTCAAACAGATCATAAAAGTAGAAATGAAGAACTGAAAGAAGTCCAAGAATACATATACTTAGGACTGTTGATAGCATTACAGAAATCTCATGGAAATAAAATTAAATGGCATGTAATACTAAGGGGGAAAGAATTTAAGAAAAATATCAATATAAAGAAGAATCTCATGCCAATGTTCTTAGAATCTACTATGAAGTATAATGCTAGCTATAATGTATGGGTAGAAACATGAAAGTTAAAAAGTTTGCTTGAAGACAAAGAAAGAGAAATGCTATAGATAACTAAGACATAGAAAGAGTTCAACATTACTCTGTAAACAGACCAAGAGATATCATAGAAGTGATTAAACAACAAAAATGGAAGTGGACTGGACACATAGCAAGAAGAAAATATAACAGATGGAGTAAAAGGTTTCTTGATTGGTGTTCAATAGCTAACAAACCTAATACAAAAAGATAAGATAGAAGATGGAATGATAAAATAAAGGGTATTACTAATAAGACATGGCAGAAAATAGTGCAGTTATGCTTGTCTTCAAAGGATTTTTTTAATCATTTCACCCAAGCAAGAGAACAATGCCACTGGAATGTAAAGGGTTACAGGGAGTAAAAGAGAAAGAGAATGAGCATATTGAAAATGGAGAGGATTGAGGAAAGGGAAAGAAAGGAACAGGTTTCAAGAACACAGAAGGCAATTGATGTTGCATTTAAACTTTTGAATATTGCAGTTATCAGGGAAGCAAGAAATTGGAAGGGAGTTCTACAGTTGGAAAGTGTAAGAAAAGAAGCTGCCAGAGTGGAAGTGGTGGTTGCATCTAGTTAGTTCAGTAGTAACACAGTGAGACCTAGTTGCCAGTCTAGTAGCACACTTAGATAACACATAGTTGGAACACCAGGAAAAAGAACTCATCTGAGCAGTTGCCATGAAAATATTTGTAGAACAGAGGGAAGCCACATCACATCAGTGAAAAAGTGACTGGAGACAAGATGCTTGATCAGGATCAATTGTATTGCAGACCCTTCTCTGGATTTTGTCAAGAATCTTGAGATGCACAGTAGGAGCACCAGACCAGATCTGATAACAGTATTCAATACCCAGAAAAATGGTAGATTTATAAATGTGCAAGATGGATTCTGATAAGAAAAAATTTTTGGCATGACAGTTAACCAATCTTCTTTGCTGCAGACATATCAATTGATTCAATATAGTCACTCCACTAAAATATGAGGCCAATAAGGCATAGAGTGTTGCTCTTCTGGAGTTGTATCAGCCTCCTAATGTTAGGCAGAAAAGGTTTTACAAGCCATTTGTTGCCCCAATTAACCACTGATTGGAAGTTCTTTTCAAAAGTAGTTGCCAGGTTTAATTTGTTGGACCTGTTGGAGACAGAAGTAAATGTTAGTGTCATCCGCATAAATACTTAGTTGGGAACTGATGACATCAGGGAGATCATTGATGAAGAGCAGAAACAGCATAGGTCCAAGGATAGAGACCTCGGAGACCCCTGCATTAGTATGAAATGATCTGAAAACATGCCATTTCAATATGCCCTTCATTACTTTATTGGTTAAGAACAATTGTATTAAACCAAATATACGTTCCATGATACCATAGCCCTCCAGTTTGCATAGAAGGCCAGCATGCCAAACCCTTGTAAATGCCTTTGTGATATCTAGTGCCACAGCCTGAGCTTTATTATTCTTATTGATAGATAATTTCAGACATGGTTGTTAATATGTCAGCAGTAGACCTGATGAAACAGAAGCCATATTGTTTGTCTGAAAGGAGGTCATGCAAAGTAAGATGCTTAACCAATCTGGCCTTGATTTGGGCCAGGAATAGTTTGCTGAAAAGAGATAAGAGACTAATAGGGCAATAATTTGAAGAGTCAGAGTTCTTAAACCGGAACTATGGAGAAGGACTTCCAACAAGCCGGAAAGCAGGAAGCAGTGATGAATTTGTTGTAAAGTTTGTAGAGAACAAGAGTCAGCTCAGGAGCAAATTTCTTTAAGATGACAACAGGGATCTTGTCACATCTATTTGCCTTGTGGGGGGTCTAATTTAGAGATGATGCTAGAAACCACTGGTAGGGTTATGTGTATGTCATTCAGTAAAGCCTTTGTTCTAGGGGGAAATTTGGCAAATGAGTCAAGAAAGGAGTTGGAAAAGAACTTCTGGGCAAAGCACTCTTATCTGCAGTAAATGTCAATACTGCAAACTGATTGAAGAGAGGATTGTTCAACACACTCTTACAGAGCTGCCAGTAATCCATAGGACCAAACTTGTGAGAGGCTATGCAGGGTCTCATTCTATCAACAAATAGTGACTTTGCTTCTTTGAGGACATGCTTACATACATTATAAGCAGTGACAAAGAGATATCTTTACAGTCAGACCTGTTGCTCTGATATATCCAGAAGAAGTGATTCCTGTGAGCTATAGTTGCTGAGCAGGCAGGTGAGAACCAGGGAGATGAATGTAGTTTCACTTGATATTTGTGAGGTTGAATGAAAACTTTGATTCCAGGAAGAGATCTCAGTGGGACATTTCTGAACAGGATAATTAAGTCATGAAACAAGTCCCAATCATCACTTTGGTCAAGAAATGAATTAGCAACAGTGATGATGGCAAATATGCAACAGCCTGCATTCTCGGACACTTTTAGACATCCCTTCCTTATTCCTCCTTTGTTTACAAGCATTCTCTATGTCTGTGTTTTAGGGGAAAAAAGCTATGAAGTTAATAACTAAAACTTTTGTAAGCAGCTAATTTTTTGCTGCATATTTTTGTTTCCTTTCATCTATGTTTGAATTCACATCTACCCAAACCCATAAATTTGGACAAAAAATATCAATTTCTTTGTCCTCAAAATATAAACAAGACCAAAATTGAAAAGAAAATCAAAAAGAGGATTGAAAAGAAAAAAGTTACTTTTCATAAATCTTTTATTGTGCACTTGCATAATAAAAGATTTATTTATGAAAAGAGGGAATATTTCTTAATTTGTCTTATCAAATTTCTTTAAATTTTATTTTATTTGTTATTTGTTATTCATCTCTAGGTTTTTTCTCTTGAGAAATCAGGCAATTTTTTCCTTTAACAACTTGCTTTTTGACTTGCAAAACACAGATTTCTGATAAACATTGTGACACAATCAAGGCTTCTTTTTCCAACTTTTTCTTACCTTTCTTGTTTTTTCCTCTCAATTCAGCAAAGATAGTTTTAACTGGGAGGCAAGAAAAGGAGGTATATTTTTAACTCTTAAGTCTTGTTTATTTTTTTTACTTGAAGAGATTTTTGATTTCATTAAGCATAACTGAGACATTGATGAAACCATTTTATCTGGTCAGTTGCCTGTGGATGGATGTGACTGTATACCCTGTCTTTGGTAAACAAAAGACTTTTGGGCCTTCCCCAGCTTCTGGAATGTTTATTGATCCCAAAATAGTGCTGAGAGGCAAAAAAAATTCTAACATGAATCTCAGGCTGATTTCAAATCAACAAGAATGCTTCATTTTGTTTCCTTGTTATTCCTCATCACATTTGTTGCTTTATGCAAACCATCAATTCATTATTTATTTATTCAGATTTTATTTGTGATTCTCTATAAAAGAAAGGAACCTATAAAATGTTTATTGATTATTCAATGTGCATTGAATATGGTCTCCTGTGGTTATAAAACTAAATCAGGTTAAGTGTTGAAAACAAATGTATGTTAACATTAAGAACATTCAAAGAATAAAATGGATTTGCTAAAATCATGTAAACTGAGGTAAGCTTGCCAAAGTAAAAAAAGATGAAGCATTGATTGTTTCATTAAATTATCTTATTATCTCTTAATATATTTTCTATCTATCTCAGTGAATTCAACCTTTCTGCAAATACATCACATATAAACCTATGTATAAAAATTCAGGTATAAGTAAAAAATATATCTGTAAAATGATAATATGAATAAAGACAAAAGGAAAACCTGTTCTTTACCAGCATTTCATCCTTATCATTTGCTTTGATAAAATCCATCAGAGGACAGGACACATCGGTAAAAATAGTTTTTTGTCTTTATTCATATAACTCTCTCTCTCTCTCTCTCTCTCTCTCTCTCTCTCTCTCTATATATATATATATATATATATTCTTAATCATTTCACCCTAAGCAAGGCAATAAAGCCACTAGGATGCAAGGGGTTGCTGAATGTTAGAGAATATGAAAAAAAAAATACTATTAAGGAAAGAGGACAATAAAAGAATAAGAATTGAGATTACAGATGATAATGGTTGACATTGCATTTAAATTTTTGAAGATCAAAGTTGACTGGAAAACAAGAAGCTGGAACAGAGTTCCACAAGTGAGAAATGTAATAGAAAAAACTGTTAGCATAGATCTTACGATTACATCTAGCAGCCATTTCAACTGTAAACTGATGAGACCTTGCTGCCAATCAACTACTGTGCTCAAATTCATAATGACCAGGTATCATAGAGTTAAGTTTATCAAAACAATTGTCATGAAAGTATTTTAAAAAAGGCACAGGGAAACTACATTACAGCAGTGGAAAATGGAGTAAAGCCAAGATATAAGATCAGGACCAATAACATTGCAGATTCTTCAAGAATCTCTAAATATATAGCCCCAGACTAGATGTGGCAGCAATATTCAAAGCAAAGATGAATGGAAAACTTATAAATATGTAAGATAGATTATGGGAAGAAAAATTATCTAGTATGACATAGTGAACCAACTTTCTTCAATGCAGACTTATCAATTGATTCAATATACCCTTTCCACTTCATGAAAACTGAAAATGTTAGTCTGAGAAGGCACAACGTGTCACTCTCCTGGAGGTTAGCATCAGCCATGCTGATGGAATGTAAAAAGGGTTCTCTCAGAGAGCAATTTCACTTTGGAGGTGTTAAAATTAGCACGTC
Organism: Acanthosepion esculentum; assembly: GCA_964036315.1. Lineage (NCBI taxonomy): Eukaryota > Metazoa > Mollusca > Cephalopoda > Sepiida > Sepiidae > Acanthosepion > Acanthosepion esculentum. The sequence goes on from OZ038482.1 coordinate 69,305,114, forward strand.
ATTCTTTGCCCAAGTTAACAACAGATTGTGGGTTATTTTTGAGATGAGCTGCCAATTTGACTATCAAACTGATCAGACATACCATTAAGACAGGAGCAAATAGTTGTGTCATCAGCATAGATACCGAGTTGAGAACTGATGACATAAGGTAGGTCATTTATGAAAATTAGAAACAATGTAGGTCCAAGGATAGAGCCTTGGGAACACCTGCATTTATGCTAAAAGATCTAGAAGAGTGGTGATTCAAGACAACTTTCATTTTGTGATTTCATACAAAAGACTGAATCAATTCAAAAATTCATGCAAAACTACCATAACTTTTTTATTTAAAGAGAATTTACAAGCAAAACATTCTGCTTTATCAGCAGAAGTTAACACCTCAAATTGAGTGAAGAGAGGAGGGAAGACTTACTCTTGTTATAATGAATATATATTTTACAGTGTTGTTGGAAAATTGGTGAAATGTCAAATCTGGTTGCTGATCGTCAGGAAGTCAATTAGGTGTAAGGGTAGTGCTGGGAATTGACTGAATTCTGGGGTTAGTTTGACTGAGGCCACAGGATATAGTCGTTGGTTGGGTCTGACACACGTTGATCATGGTGGTGGGTCAATTCCTGGTAGGGTGCATTGGTTGCGGAGGTGATGAGGGAGTGGTGTAGCTGGTAGGCCTGTGGTGGAATGTCTCACTGTGAAGGTATACCAGTAGTGAGTCAGATTGGTGGCAACAAAGAAGTTGGATGTTGTTTCAACAAAATGGGGTTGTGGTGATGACTGCGAGGGTATGCCTGAAGTGAGGTGGGTATGCTGAGGTAACGAGGAATTAAGTGTAGCTGGTAGGCCTGTGGTGGAATGTTTCACTGTGAGGGTATGCCTGTAGTGAGTTGGGATGCTGAGGTGATGCTGTTGGTGACAAGGAAGGCTTGTACCTAGGTGATGATGACATTGAGATGTTATAAATCATGGCAGTTTGGTGTCAGGAGCCTGGTGGTGTCAGGAGCTGGATTTTCAGATGCATTCTATGTGTGGAGAGTCAGGTGAAATTAGTCAAGCCTGGGAGTGGTAATGGTTGTGTTGAGAAAGAGTGGTCATGGTGGTGATGGTGGCAGCACCCTGTGTGTCAGCAGGTGGCTTTACAGTTCGCAACTGCTGATGGTCATTATGAGAGGCCTGTTTTTAATCAGATCTGCAGTCCTCAGGGACATCTCCTTTTCCAAGAGGAATGTTCGCAATTGGCCAGTATCAGTTTCATTGCAGGGGCTTGCTTCTTGGACTCAGAACTTATGTATAGAAAACAACATTTTTATTTTGTTTTCTGTCTTCATGGAATTCACATCCAGTTGGCATGTAGAATGAATCAGAAAGAGATCTATAACACTCTTATTTAAGACACTATTACAGAGTCACCAGTAGTCATGTGAACCAAACTTTTTAGAGGTTATACAGTGCATCATACTATCAGCAAACAAAGACTTGGAAGACACATTTACAATTATGTCGAACAGTCACAAATAGGCATTTATTGTAATTGGAATTATTATACTGGTACACTTGGAAAAACTTGATTTCTCTGATCTATAGTGGCTGAACAGGCTGATGTGAACTAAGGAAAAGATTGTGGTTTCACCTGATATATGCAAGAAGGTACAAAAGTATCAATGCCAGCTTTAATCCAAGAAGAAACCCCTGTGGCACAATTCTTAATAGGAAGGTTAAGAATATCAATGCAAAGGGCATAAAAAAAAGTTGCAAAATGAGTCCCAATCAGTAAACTGGTAAAAGAAAGAAGTCTTGTGAATATGAGGTTCCTTTCTAATAAATGACTCAAAATAAATATCAATAGATACTACTATGTGATCTGAATTGTCAAGAGGACATAGTTGTGATACTCTACAAGAGATAGGAAAGGAATTAAGGAATAAATCAAATAAAGAAGAATGCTGAATGGATTTATTCAGGAAATGAGTAGGGAAATCCACTATTTGAATGGAAAAATTGAAAGTCTGAACATCAGTAATATTAAAATACTGAAGCCACTTGGCGTGATGAGCATTAAAATCACCAAATACAAAAATATTCACAGATGGATGTAGAGAAAAAACATTTGTATATTATTGGAAATTTTGTTTAATATATTACAGTCTTGAGAAGAAAGAGAGCGATAAAGGGAAAAGAGATTAGCTAACAGTGTGCAATAACAAAGGTCGAAGCACATGAAAGAATCATTTGGGGACTCAAGAGACAATTCCCTTGTAATTGGGAGATTTTCTTAAATATAAGCACTGAGGTAATGCACATGTATGCTAGAATCTTCTTGGCAAAGAGAAAAATAGCCTGGTACAGAGCCATGGTAGAAATAAAGGAATCTAAATTAGTTTCACACTGCAAAGACATCAAGAGAAAAGATTCAACACTACAGAAATTAGAATGAATGCCATGAATATTGGAGGAAGAATGGTTGATGAGGTGGGGGGTGTAACTTTTTGTTTACTGGTTTACACATATTTCTCTTCATTGTATCTCTCATAAGATTTGTTTTAAGAAGAAAAAGGTCAAAATAATGGCAATACAAACTGACCAGAAGGTCGCTAAGACTAAAGCATAATGTGGCATCAGAGTTGCCTAGTGAAAATACATCCAGGGAAACCTAAGCATGTGTGACATAGCACTACAAATACCCCAATATTATGCAACTGTTGATCAGAGCAGCACTGCCAAAGAGTTTTGGCTCCTTACTGCCAGTCAGAAGCAACAACCAGAAAACTGCCAACCCAGTACCCTCATAATTTATACATATATAAAAGCCACTCAAATCCGAGGATGCCAGTCTATTATTGCAGCTAGCTAATCCCCATTGCAGACTCCTGCCCAGGCACATTTATGGGTTATTCAACACCCACAGAGCTCACTTGTGGTTTATACTGCAGCTATGCTGAGTAGACCATAATTACAGTTTCTGAGATAGAGCTTGTTATCTAGCATGATCAACAGTCTGAGCAAGGCTAGTATACTCAAACCCTCGCTCACGATGACTTGTGACTTCATGCTAGCACAGTCACTGACGGCTCCCAAGGGTTCCATCTGCCCAATTTTACTCACAAGGCTTGGGTCAACCCGTGATATGGTATTCAGGCACTTTCCAAAATTGCCGCACACTGGAATTGCCTCCTCTAGACTGATAAAATCAAGAAGTCACCTTCCTGACACATCCACCATGGGGAAATTTGAATCTTGGTCTCATGGTCAGAAAGCGAACATTGTAACCACTTGCTCATACTTTATATATATATATATATATATATATATATAAAGATACCCAGTTCAAATTATTACTCAGAGGAGTTTCATGCAAATGCAACTGTCAAGCAATCAGAACATTCTGCTTGCCTGATGATTGCATTTGTGAGAAACTGAGTAGTGATTAGAACTGTCTCTCTTTTTTTGTGGTGTTGCTGATTTGCTTTTAGTTGATTTGGACATTGGACACTGACTATAATTACTTAGGTGTCTGTCTTTGTGTCTATCTTTTCTTTTTATGCTTACTTTCCTTGTTTTCTCAGTTTTTCTGTTGTTACTTTTTTTTTTATTGTTTCACGTTTTTGCCTTTCGTAATATTAAGTGCATTTGTTGAAGTAGGCTTTGTGTTGATCAGGTCACAAGTGCAGGTTTTACTAATACTTTGGTTTGTGTGTATAGTGGATTCTCCTATCATGAACGATAAATGAGAGTCAGCAGTTGATAGTGCCTTTCATTTTACACTTATGCATGCTAGCAGAGGCTATTGTGGAGAAAATCATGTAAAGGAAAGATATATTTCATTTGTGGTTTCTTAAGTGCAATACTAGCCCAGCCTTGCTGCATGTGACAAAGCCACACTGACATATGAAAATTTGTTAAAGCAAGATTTTGATAGCATCTCTGCTTCAGAGCTTGACGAAGTTGATCACAGTGCTTCAGTCTACTGTCTTCAAAACCCTTTAACCTAATGAAACATGTCTTATGCCACTCCTTTTGGTTTGATGCTTGGGCTTCACAGGTTGTCAGATCAAAGTTAAGACATTTCAAGTTGTCTTTCAATTTATCTTTGTAGCGTAAGAGTGGACATCCAACTGAATGCTTGGAGTTTGGTAGTTGTCCATACAGTACCTTTTTTGGAAGCCTATGCTCATCCATTCTTACAACATCACCAGACCACCTAAGTTGTATCTTTGCTAGAATGGTTTCAATGACTGTGATGTTGTTATATTTCTTCAGTATTGCACTATTCTTGACCCTGTCATCCCATTTTATATCACATATGCCAATAAGACAGTGCATGTGAAAAGTGTCAAGTTGATTTATATGCTTGCAGTATGGGTCCAAATTTCAGCACCATAGAGAAGGATTGAGAGAACAACTGATCTGTATATGTTGATCTTTACACTGAGAGACACATCTTTGGTGTTGCATAACTTATGTTTAAGATTACCAAATGCTGTGCTGGCTTTGACTATTCAGGATTGGATTTCTCTGTCTATTTTTCCATCAGAAGAGTCTGCTGATCCAAGATATGTGAGCACCTCAACAGTTTTTAATGCTGTAACATCAATGAATACGGAAGGATTTGTGAGAGACAGATTGCCTGGTACTGGCTGGTACATTAGCTCAGTCTTCTTTATGTTAATAGTGAGTCCAAATGATTTGTGTGTGTATACATACATACATATATATAACATGAAACCCCAATATATATATATATACACACACACATACACATGCACATACATATATATATATATATATATATATATATATATGTAAAATGAAATCTTGAAAACAAAAAAGCAAAAAGAAAAAGAACTCAAGATTAAGTCTTCAGAGAGAAAGGTAAAAAGAAAGACAAAAAAAATCATGAGAAACTTACTTCAGCATAAGATCCAAAATGTTCAATAATCAAGAAAATTAGCTTACAATAGACCAAGAAAATTGGATTATATATATATAGGTAGTGATAGAGAGAGAGAGAGAGAGAGAGAGAGAGAGAGAGAGAGAGAGAGAGAGAGAGAGAGAGAGAATCTTGGATTATATATATGGAGGTTGAAATAAGATGATAGATATAGATATATGGATCAGAATGCAGTGTGTGTTACTACACCAAATGTTGGCAAGGTTGTCTCATTGACTATTTCTATTGTAAGGAGGATAGTAATAGAACCTTCCTAGTTGCCTAACATCTGTGGTCCTGTCTCAACCACAAGGTAAGCTGAGTAAATACCAATACAGGTGAGGGTCTACAATGGGGAAAATGTTACCTGACAAAATGGTATTAGATTCTGGGATTAATCTTGGCATTTTGCTTTGTTTCAAATTGATTTGTATACCTTTGAAGAATTTATAGTTCTTTATTTTCCCTTTTCTCTCACTACACTGACCTTTCTTTTATCAGATTTATCACAAAATATAAAACAGAGTTTATTTGGACACCTTTTCTAATAATGCACCTTTTTTTTTACAGAAGTGAAAAGGATATTTCAAAACTGTCACAGAAAACATTGAAAATCTATTTTTGTCTGGGTGACACCAGGGTAGGTTGACTCAACTACAAGTGAAAAAGCTTGGTATTTGATCTTTATAAATCAATACTAAGAAGATAAAAACTACCTGAATCAATAAAGCAAATAAGCAAAATCCATTAAGCCTACATTTTACTGCACTTTCACCTGGCTCTAATCTAATTGACAGGTGCTTGATTCAAGCTCAAAAAAATGACAGCATGTAACAAATGCAGAAAAAATAAAACAGAATCTAAAATCAATAAACAAGTATACTGAGTGTTATCCAAAGTAATATTCATCAATGTTCATCTTGAATGCATTATGAAAGTTTAAATATTCTGGAATTCTGATAGGAAAAATAAAAAATAAATATGTTAGTTGAAATGATCAGATTTGCATTTTGTATTAAAGGACAATCAGAGAAAAATGATGACGATATTTAAACTTCATTTCCGGATATTCCCTTGCACCATTGGGCTTTTCGGGCAAATACATCATTTAATATGTGTGGGGAAAATATAATCTGGTCAGCAAACATCAAAACAAATTATATCAATATTCACAATTGAAACTTGACAAACTTGACAATAGGGGAAACCAAAGAGAAGATAGTTTTTCATTGTTTGAAGGAGATTATTTTATGATATATATATATATATATAAGATTATATTTAAGGAGAACTTACCACCAGTAAAAGAAAGAATTGCCTACCATCTGAGATGTTAAAATTTTCTTTTGTGTATAGCAGGAAGTATCAAAGTATTTGAAGGTTATAAGATCAAATGTCAAAACTCATCATTGAAAAAGATTCCATGTTCCAAGCCATCATTGTTCAACATAGTTAGCATCTGAGAAAGATGAAGATGTTCATGATTGACTAAATCATTTGTCAGTATTTCCATATATCTTTTCACTTAAAGAAACTCAAAGAATTAAATGTTGTTCATTTAAAATTTAGAGAAAGAATGAAACATTTCTAAAACTTTCAAGCAACCAAAGGACAATAATTATTTCAAGATTGCTAAATCTTCTTTCATATACCATGTTCCCTCAGGACATGTACAATCATGGCTCTCTACACCTGCATCTTTTATGACTCTAAGAACTCCCCCCCCCTCTTTGCCATCCTTCTTTGTTCTTTTCTGCCATCTATTCACTCACTCACTAAATAGGCGGCACACCGTTTCCACAGTATCACTTGCTTAATAAGCATGGAATTATCCAAACCTCTTCCTTCATTATGCATTCCAAAAATGTCAGCTCTTTTTGAGTGATACTTTACCTTCGCTTGTAGTTCCTATTCTCCTTAAAACCTTTTTGTTACATATGCACTGTTCATGGTATTCTCAGCATTTGTCAGTAGAGCCCCATTTCTGTGGCTTCAAGTTCCTTCTTCATCTGAGGAGATGTCCAACATTGTTTGCCATATAGGAAATTAGATATTACATACAAGTCCAGCATTCTTTTCTTTGTTTCTAAAACATTTTTCTGTCTCTTAATACTTTGCTTAGTTTTTGATATTTTTCACTATTCCTATATGTTTTCAGATGTCTATGTCATCTGTCCTTACACTCAGTTTAATTTCCACAGCTGCTTCATTTTGACAATTTTTAAAATTATGTCTCATTTTAATTAATTATAATGACAAAAGAAATAAAACTTCAAAGTAAATGAGTAAATTTGTTCTTTTTTTAATTTCAGTGTAGAAATTTACATTAAAATTAAAAGATTGGCATGGATTTCATTTCCAACATGTTTTCTGTGATATGCCAAAGGTGTAAGGATCAATGTTATATAAAGAGTTATTAGAATATTTGTTAAGATCAAAGAAACTACATTTTCCAAAAATAAACCTTGAAAATTTCACCTATTTTTTGAGGCTGAATATTAGATTGTTTTTGGTCTACAGATTTTTGCGGCCTCAGTGACCTTCAGCAGCTTCTCACATTCTGCCTGACTGGTGACTTGATAACAGAACATCTCCATGACAACAAGGGTGCTACCTGTATCTCTCATCCATCACTCCCTCCCTCTACCTAAATGTTGAGGTGGGATTCCATTTATGCCATTTTGGAGTGCAAACAAGAAAACACAGTGACATGAAAAGCATTTTGAAAATAGATACATTACTTGATTTTCTTGATTCTGGAATCAAGGAAAATTGTATATCATCATTGCACCAAAGGACAGACTCATTTTAACTGATTTTTTTCTCCACATTTAACTGGACAAATTTGAGGTGCATCTTTGATGCCAGGAAATATAATCCATTTTAAAAATATGCTTTAACCACAACCATTTAAAATGTGCATTTAGTCTGTTTTCTGTTCACTCAAGATTTGTTGATAGTAATGAAAAAATAAAGAATAAAGAAACAGCCATTTTGTTTATGAAACTAAGAGAACTGGAATATGTTTGAACTTTGAAGCAATGTGGAATAAAACAAGATTAACGTTATTTGTAAACATACAAATAAAAATTGTTTGGAAGAGAGAAAGAATCAAATATTTTGTGACATTAATAGTCATTGTTTGTTTACAAAGTTTTGCTTTGTTTAGTGCAAGGATATGATCTGAATACAGTAACTCATGTTCTTAGGTGGTCACCCATCTAATTACTAACCAAGTTTGATAGCCTTAATTTTGGTGATTCATGTTTGGAATAAAAACCAAATATAAATTCATCAAATATTTCATTTTATTTTTTTTATTACTGATATTTAAAAAAGCTGCTTGTTTAACAAAAAGTTAGTGTTTCAAAGAAATTTGCCACAAATGAAGCTAATGAAATATCAAAGATATTTTTAAGACCCAATTGAACACATTTTTTCTTTTCTAATTCTCTAGGTCATCAAGTGAAATTTAGTATTTTTGTCTGATATGAACTTCTAAGTTTCTTTATTTGGATTCTGTCAAGTCATTTACATTTAGTGCTAAATGTTTTCAACAGTTTTTCCTGTCAGTTGTTTGAGTTTTCATTGAGAGTAATTTTTAAAACATTTATTAAGCCTGAGTTAGTTTAATAAAAGACCCCAACAGAATAACATTTTGTAAAAAGTGAATATCATAGTAATAATTGTAATGGTCTGTGAAACTTGATTGCTAACAATTGTTTTATGTTTAAGCAAACATCTATTTGCTTCGAATACAAGTACTTTAAGCACTTTTGTAAATTGTAAACTATTCAGTTTTCTTCTCAATAATTTAGGTTAATGATTTAAGATTCAATTCTTTTGAGAATTAAACTTTACACTTATTCTCCTTGTCAACTCAGAGCAGAGGAATACTTAAAAATGGTGTATATTTTTGCAAGTTAACTAAAAAAGGATCAAATTAGTTTCTATTTATATTGATCCTTTCTCTTATGATAGAAATGTAATACTTTCAACATGAAAACCATTTTTCAGATCTGATTTATTTTCTCACAGAATTGAAGGGTAAAATAATAACTTTGCAAAAGAAATGTTTGATGCTATTTAAAAATGTTTCATTAAAGATTGAGAACCAAGTTTCAGTTAAAGTTTCATCTTTTTTCCACTCCACCAGTCGAGGTCAAATCCACAGCAATTTTCCATTAATTCTACTGAATTATTTTTTGTTTTTTAAAGGATTTGAAAATCTGATTTTTTAAAATTCATACCATTGGCTAACAGTTAATAATATACACTCAGTTCTATCTTTGGTAAAGTAAGAATAAAAGGTGTCAAAATATTTAAGACAACAGTAAAGATAATAGTAACTACAAGAAAATCATTATTACATTAGTCACCATGAAATTATGTCCCACTTCATTTATTATTCAACAAATATATTTTTAGACCAAACAAATAATCATATCTCCATGAATATACCATAAGAAAATATCAACAGTAATGGCAGAGATATCAAATTCCTTTACAACAAACCATGGATTTTCATTACAAGATTGATTTGATGTTTACCCACTGGTTGGGAAACTTTTAATTTGCAAATCAGAAACTGAAGACAATTTCTTTGCTATGCATTCCTGATTGGTTTTGTTACAAAATCTGAAAAGTTTTTGCGCAATAAAACAAATCAATGTTGGCAGGTAAAATTATATTTATTGGAACTGATTTATGAATAAATTCAGTGATGAAATACAAGTTTGGGAATTCTGAGATATTTTTCAGGGTATACCAATCTGTTATTCATTTCCTTTTGTCTTATTGTTAGCTGCAAATTGAAGGAGTTTTTTTCCCATGATGTATATTATAAATGTATGTGTGTGTGACTTATTTTATCATCCTTTTATTAGAGGAAATTGAGTCAGAAAAAATTAATCTTTCATCCTTCTATCAATTAAAATTATAAAGTTACAATAGAAATAAAAAGTTTTTTTTCAAATGTTTCTGTTAACAAATATGAAATCACTTTCATTTTAACCTTTTTTTACCCATATTTCATTTTGTTCTTCATCTTGTTGGCATCAAATGGCCAATAATCATTTAGTCTGCATGTTTGGTGGCTTTTCCATGGTATTTTTTTATTGAAATAACATTCAGAAACCTTCCAATAAGTTAAAAAGAGAACTTTTCACCAACAGTCGCACTTAACTAGAAAGAACAGAAAATTTGATGGCATGGCTCAGTTTAAAGATATTTTGGTTGCATTAAAGTGTCAGAGTTTGGAAATCTTTATCTGTCTTCAATTACAAAATCCTGATTTTGTCCAGAATAATTAAATTAAAGAACTTATATATTTAATTAAATACCTCTTTTCTATAACATGTTTCAAAGCAATCAATAATATTAATATTTGATTAACAAGCAAGAAGTTTGATCATTTTGTTCATATGAATCATATCCTGAGTATGATGCAAAACATGAAAATAATAAAATAAAGCAGGACTCCTTATTTGTCAATCAAATATTGCTGACCTATAATCATGTATTTGGAAGTTATAAACTTTACATATAACAAAATTGTTTGATATACAAGAAAATGTTGTAATTATATAGAAATTCAATATGTTAATTATAGAGCATCTTTATAAAGTATTAATTTCTAAATTTAGAACTTTTTTGTATCATTAAAGGAAAAACAATGTGCAAAAGGCAAACTCTTACTCAGTAACAATTATATGAGACATTGCCACCACTCCAATTATTTAAAGTAAGTTTTATAAAATATATTTTAATTATTTTTTCATTAGAATTTGATAGTGAATCATTCCAAAGTTTTGGTGATATGATGCCTTTTCAGAAGTTTAAAATTTTCTTCCAGTTTTCTCTTGAGGAATTCTAAAACACTTTTTTATGATGATTGGCATGAAAGTAGTATTTTTTTATTTTCAGAATTTTTTCTTTTCTTTGAGTTCTTTGCACTGCAACTGTATGAATAGAGCAGATTGCTTAATGTACAAATGGGTAAGTGATTTTCTGAGGGCTCAAGCCCTCCCCAGGTTCATCTTTGGCAACAGGCCAGCATTCAGGTCAAAGCACTAGGCTAAATAGTTTGCACTATTCAGTCTAGTTTCAGGCAGTAACTCACAGGCATGTTACCAATTCATACCATTTTAAATGGCACTTAGTATTTTATTATAGAACTATAAACATTTGCCTTACCATAAATGATTCAAATTCAATGACCTATAACTGACCATTAATCAACATTCATCTTTCCATTTATTTTATTCTTTTTGCTGCTGCTGCTGCTGCTGCTGCAGCTATGTCTATTATTTTTTCACTTGATAGCAAACATTTTAGTGAGCCAGGAACAAGGTGATGCCAAACCACCTTAATTACTCATGGTTCTTATCATATTGGGCAATAGAGTGTCTTGTAGTGTTTCTATTTTCATGCAATTAATTATTCCATTTACCTTCAAAAGGATTCTAGAAATGTGTTCCCCAAATTATATAGGTAATTTGATAATCAACAATTTGGGGATTTCTTAAGTAAGATTTTGGTGCTTTCTTATTTCTTTTAAGGTTCTTAGTTTATTTTGTTGTCTGTTATAATTACAGAAATTATTACTGGATCAAAAACAATTTGTTTAAGCTCAAAAAATATAAAATTTTCACACCATAAAATGGAAATAAATATGAACTTCAAATTCTTCAAACTCTTCAAATATGAACTTCAAATTCTTCAAACTCTTCAAACATGATGGAAAAGGGCAAATGTTTGTGGCATATAATTTAAATTTTTTTATTTTTTAAATTATTGCCTGTTTTTTGGATGCTTGCATGCAATGAATCTAGTGACTTTTATTGATCTAAATTTTTCTTCACAATATAAACTTGTTTGTCTTTTTAAAATACATATTTGGAGCTAACAAATATTTTCATAGTTTTAGAATTTCCTAATATTACAATTATTTAGTGTAATCTGATCTTATTTGACATTTAACCTAAAGATATTCAGTAGCCTACTGAGAATATTCCACAGTCTGACAAAAACAACTCATGTAAACTTGATTGAAATTGTCAACATTTACAAGATCTAATGAAAGATTTTTCTAATTTTCATCTCTTTCTTTTCTATAATGATAAAAAGGGCAAAACCATATTTCAACTTTAGATTTTGAAATAAAAATATTTTTTAAGATGAAAAAACAATTAGAATTTTATAAGTGATGATCATAGAATCATACAAGAAATTTTTACCTCTAAAACATAACCAAACATTAAGTCATATGCAAACAATGGGTAAAACTACAAAAATTAAAGAATCCCAAAACAATTCCCAGCAATTCTATTTGGCAACAAACATGCAGTTGCTGTTACAAACAAATATGAAACTTTGGAACATGTCACAAATTCAAAATGGAAATCTTAAGGGAAGTATTGGTAACAAAACAAGAAAAGAAATGATTGCAAGGAAAGAAAAACTTGAGAAAAAGAAGTGTTTGACAGATAAAATTATTCACCTAAAGAAAGAAAGGCAGCAGATAATACCAAGAAATTATGTAGAATATAGGAGTTTAAAGCAAAAACATCAGAAATAAGTGCAAGGAAACAAAAGAGGAATGGCTCATTGAAAAATGTACAAGAGATTGAAAATTTGCAAAACACAGATCTAGCTTGTATATATAAAATGATAAAACAGATAGTAACACAAGAAACATGTCTTTCAGAAGGATGTATAAATCCAAGGAGAAAATAATCACAATGGAAGCACAATGTGATAGCTCTTCCATGACAACAAATGAGGAAAATATAAAATCATGGAGGGATACATCTGAGGTGAGGATGTCAGTACTGACTAAGACAAGAGGCACAATGCAGCAAAAGCAGACAAAATGGTTTTGGTTCTCATAAAATTCCCATTGAAATCAGGAAATACATTACCATAAATACTGCATTTTGAATGTCTCCATGATTTGACATTATCTGGCAGAATGATAGAAAAGAAATAAAATTCTCATCAAGATTATTCCAGACTGACCAAATTCCTAACATTTAGTAATATTCAACAAACCTATTTTAATTCTCAAATAGAAAGCAATTTCTCAACTTCAACCACCAATTTGTTTTCCACTATTCAAACAAAGAAATAAAATATGCTCATTGAAAATAACCACAAAACTTAAGAGAAATAACCACACAATCATTTCACAATGCCTTGTACTCCAGGAACATGGAAATTGAAACAGATTTTGTAAAGAGGTTTATTATTGGTCAGTCTGAAAGTGGAATGAATCAGCATTAAAATAGCATTATTAAAACTCAATCTTCAGCTGTGTACAGCATGAATGTATATAATTCATTAATGTAAGAAAAGACACATCTGTGTCTCATCTAGGTTGACCCCAGCAAATAAGTAAGTGCCTTTGTGCCATGAAATAGAGAACTGAAAAATAATACATTGCAAGATAGCAGATATGGCATGGGTTATTAAGCCAAAGGAACCAGAAGAATGCCAATTCATCAACCGGTCAATATTCATCAGAGAAAGCAGTAGGCAGATTGTTGGAGATTTAACATTTTTATCTTTTATGATGAGTCGGCATTTGTTTAATTTTTAACAGAATTAAATTACCTAAACGAATGAAGAAATTTATTTAACATTTTCTTGCAGCTGGCTCTTAAACAGGATGTAACTTAAGTAATGTGTCTTAAAGAGCAAAAATTTGTTATTGAAAGATTTAAACATGTGGTAGAAACATCAGCCCAGAAAAATAAAAATCCCCTTAGCAAAAGGAATTTTACTAAGTTTTTTTTTTTTTTTTTTTTAAAAAGCTTTCAAGCAACAATGAAAGCCAAATCTATTTCCTGGCATAAATCTTATAGAATATGATAGAATCATTTTCAATTGTGAATTAATGAAAATGTTCTGCAAACATTCTATAAGTGAAGATTTGCTTTATATTTTTAATGTAACCTAATCAAATATCTAACAGGAAATGAAAGCAGATGTTATACTCTGCCACAATTAGATCTCATTCTGATTCATTCTGCACACTGGCCGAATGTGACCGTCATGAAGGCAGAAGACAAAATAACAAAAGTTCTTTTCTGCACATTGGGCTCCATGCACCATGTCCAGTCTACAAAGTGAACTCCAGCTGTGGCCAATTGTGAACTTTCCTGCCAGTAAAAGAGATGTCCCTTGGGACTACCAGACCTGCTTAAAAGCAGGCTCTGAGAATGACCAGAGGCAGTTGCGGATGTCATGCAGGGTGATGTTGCTGCTGCTGCTATGACCTTCTCACCATAACAACAGAGTTGCAGGCTGGCCACCACACCAATCACTACTACCACCACCGTAGCCGCCTTCACTGCCACCACACAACATGACCGCACATCTCAACAACCGTACCCCTTCTTCACTTGACCTACCACCTCGACCTCCCAACACCCACAATCACCTCGGCCTACCTCAACATGTTTACAAGGCATTCCCTTCACAGTCAACACAGCGAACTCCATTCCACAGAACAGCTCTACCTCAACTCATTTACAAGGCATTCCCCTCATAGTTGACGCAGAAACCCCTGTTCTACAGAACTGGACACTCAACACCTCAGTCTACTTTGACTTGTTTACAAGGCATTCCCTTCACAGTCGACCCTTAGTGACCTACACTCCACAGAACAGCTCTACCTTGACTCATTTATAAGGTATTCTCTTCACAGTTGACACACCAACCTCCATTTCATATAAAAGCTGTACCTCAACTCATTTACAAGGCATTCCCTTCACAGTTGATGCAGCAACCTCCATTCCATAGAATAGCTCTACCTCAACTTGTTTACAAGGAATGTCCTTCATAGTTGATGTAGTGACCTCCATTCCACCGAATTGGCCTCCCAACAACTGCCATCATCTCAACCTCCCTCAACTTGTTTACAAGGCATTCCCTTTGCAGTCGACCCCAGCAACCTCCTTTCCACAGAACAGGGGTACTAAGACCACAGCAATCCGACGTCACCCTGTTTCAACACAACCGGTCAACCAACCGACAAGATGACCTACAACCATGACCTCCATCATCCATATGTGCACAAACCATATCTTGTGATCTCGGCCATGCCGACACAAGAAATGGTTCAACTCCCGACAATATGCACACTCCCAATTGCTATTCCTGTACTCTCTACCCACAATAACCATTGTTTCACTCTAATCCACATTATTCTTTCTCTTGCTACCATACACTTAATATAACAAATTTAATCAATTTGATGCCTGAAAGAATTTTAATTTACTCTTGGATATTCCACCAAATTCTCATTTACATAATATCTTTGGATTGTTTAAAGTATTTAGTAAAGTAAGATGTTTAGTTACTTTTATGTCTTTGTTGTTAACATTTCAACTCTTTGTCACTTTTTTGTCTTCTTTTTTATACTTGATCTATCAAAAATGTTTTCTTCCAGAAGATGAATTACATTATTGCACCTTTTTTCTATTTATCATTTGGAAATGGTAAGAATCTTTGATGTTGCTGGATCTCTGGTCCCTAATTTCTCTTGCTTTTTACAAAATATTGTAATTTATTTAATAAAACAAGATAGGATTTCTGTGTCATTTTTATTCATTTAACAAGAATTCTGATGTTGGTAGAGTTTGTATATTTTGGGATTGATGGTCATAACTTCAAGAATGATGAGGATATAATTCAAAGAATAATTTTCTATCATTCAATTGATTGTCATTTGCTTTTTTTGCTAAAATATATCGAATTTGGTCTTATTTCAAAATAAATTTACATTTAATAACACTATCTTAATGTTCTATGATCTTTTCTGTCATATTTTAAATAGCATGAATTTGTTAAAATGTAAAAGGAATACACAAGGAAATAAAATCATGCAAGATATAACTGAGAGAAAAAAATCAGTTTTACATATATATACTATTCTATAAATAGATGTGCAGATAGGGTAATGATTATTGGTGCTGAAAGTAAAGTCCTTGAGCCTGGTTCAAATTATGACCAAGTCTGTTATATTCATTATTGCATTAATGCCCTTGAGAAACACATGAACTCATTTCTTCACCTTCCAGCTATGGGCCAAATAGATTGGTCTCTTTAGCTTTGGATGGCAGTCAGTCTGAATTCAAATCATTAAAATATCTTTCCCAAGGATTCATTGCAATTAATGAATATTAAAAGAAAAATGTATCTGTGGAGAGCCATAGTTGTCTACATCCTGAAGGAACATGACATTTAAAAAAAGATTTCTATAAAATATATGCTATATAATACATTTTGTAGACTTATATGGCTTTTATATGTAATCAGAAAAAATATAGCAGCTGCTAATAGTTTTACTTTTACTTAATCAGTCATTGTAATAAAATTGACATCTTCCTTATCTACTGCCATGTTATATCCAATGTTTTTATTATAAATTACAATCAAGATAACTGGCAATAGGAAAGTCCATAAAGAAATATTCTACAAAATTCTATCACCATATGAACCATATTTTCCCTTCAATTCTCTACTCATCTGTAAAAATATATTCTTGCATCAAAAAGAACTTTGGGGTATATTTATCTCAAATTACATTGCTATTAAATGATCATCATGATTACACATGGAATTGTTAACATTATGACTACCAATTGGCTTGACTACACAGAATTATGGATATGCAGGCAGTGCAATGCTTAGCTGCTTGTAAAGAGAAATTGGCTAGCAAAGTTTGAATTCTGGCTGAGTTCATTACATTCATTTTGACAGAAATACTCTTGGGAAGAGTATGAATCCATATCTTCTTCCCTCAGCTATGGGTTAAATAGCAAAACAGACTTTGTGCTCTCTAGCCTTGGTTTGTAACCAGTCTAGGAGAAGGACAATCATAAATTCAATGCTGGCATTTAGCTCTGACAAAGTGCATTCATACTCTGGAAAGATTATGAAATTTATAATTAATTGTTGTTTAGGGTTGTGGACTGTGAACTTGACTGAACTCACAGAATTAGGCAATTCATTATTTTGTCTTTCTCCTATAGTACAGGAAATGGAAATTACCAAATTGCGACATACACCTGAGGAAAGTTAGGAAGCTGGTCAGTTAAAACAGTGATCGAAAATAACAAAGAAGAGGATACTAGTCTAAATAAGGACATTACTTCACATTAGATACAATACATTATGTTATTCCCTTCTTAATTTATTTTTTAGAAATCTGTACTTGATTTTGCACAAACCATTTATATTGCAACATCTGCAATGCACTTTATGAATTATAAAGAGGGGTTTCCTGAGAGAGCAGATATTCAGATCTACAGCATTGCTTTCTTGTGTCAATTTCTTTGCAGTCTGTGAGTGAAGCACTGCAAAAGATTGATTACTTCAAAGGCAAAACATATTTATATGCAGACAATTTCTGCTTCCGAAAAGATCAAAAATGATCTTTGAAAATGGCTGTGATGTTTGTTATTTTATTTCTTTGAGAAAAGATACCATTTCAAAGACATCTAATCAAGGGTGGCCATTCAAAAAAAAGGAAAAAAAATATTAAAATTGTGCTGTATTCATTTCATGCTTTTGCTTTTCATTTTTTGTGTTAATTGGATCACAGAGAGTTGAATTGGACTAAATCGATGTATTGTTACTAATATCGATTGTTCACAAAAAATAAAAATATCGTTTGGGAGTAAAAAGATGTATTTGTTGAATGTGTGCATACCTGAGTATGATTACACATGGAATTGCTAACATTATGACTACCAAGACTACTTAACTACTGTTAAGAGGTGAAGGCATTTTCCATTTGTATGAAAATTTTGTGCAACTTTTTTGCATTCAAAATTCCACACACATAAGTACATATAAACACATACACATAACTCAAAATATGCACACACTCATACATACACATATACATGTATACACACATGTGGTACAGTAAAAAAATTGCTTTTTGTAAGATATGGATTTCTTTCTCTTTACATTCACTTATAAAACAGTGTTAGTTTCTGTCAGTGATTATTATTTTATAGGAATACAAGAGGACAGTTTTGGATAAGGGTTGCCAGATTGAGCTACCAAGTAGCAAATTTGGCTATATTTGAAAGCCCACTACTAAATTCTGAATTGACTTTTTTTTTCATTACCAGTCTTAGTAAAACTTATTTTAAAAAGTAGCTCCAAAAGTCAGAGAAATTCTAAATTTAGTAATTTATTTAATTTATTGGTTTCAGTAAGAAATGTTTCTTATTTTTCTATAAACATTTTTCTCTCCTCTTGCCAAATTCTCTTAGTTTAATTTTTCATTCATTTTTATGGATCATCTAATTAGGATTGACTTTGAGTTGTAGAGACATTTACTAAGTACAACTTAGTTTAGTACAAGGCCATAGCACCCAATGAGGACCTCTGAGGTTGCTAAGCATTAAATATTAAAATTATACCAACAATTAATTTATTTGATATTTCTGTGCTGCCCATCATACTGTTGGGTTTACGATGTTAAGGGAATAAAAATTATAGGCAAAAATTATTTTATCATAAGTTTGAATAAATGAAGAGAAAGAGCAAAGAGAAAGAAATGCTATCAAATCACTGATGGATTTCACGTTGAGTGAAGGCAATTTGAAGTAGATGATACAATTTCAAATAATAGAATTTGGGCTTTTAGTAAAGATAATGTATTGGCAAAATAACAGGAACTGCATTCTGGATTTTCCTGAATGAAAAATAAGTACAAGAAATTCCTCTTTGGAATGTTTTTTTTTTAGAGTGGAGTTCCTTTTGCTAGATTGTAAATCCAAGTGAAAATGAAGAAAATATCTAAATATTTAAATAATTATGAATATGAAAATAACTTTTCCTGTAAATAAACTACATTCACCATTTGAAAAAAAACTCATGTGATTAACTTCTCCTTTTAATCTTATATACATAATCCTTTTTCTTCAGGTACTGACCAATTATCTCTCTTTAACTGGAACCTTAGTTCCATTGAACTAAATATAGATTTGAGTTTTTAAATCAAACTAAACAAAAAGTTACACTAAGAACCAATCAAAATTATATATAAACCTGAAACTTATCAGCATTTTTGTCACATAGATTTTGTATGTATTCATTTTTCATATAATCATATATTGATACTGTAGTGGACCGTGTGGTTTAAGTGTTGTTGTATTAGGAACATGTGCATTTATTTCCTGCTAGAAAGGTCCAACTACAAGAAAATTTAGGCCAACTGAAGATAAAAACAAACAAGACCGATATATATATATATATATATCAACAAATATATGTATTAAACAACACAATTTTACAATGGACATAGACATTAACTTTTGTGTGTGTGTGTGAACATTTGTGTTTGTTCTTTGGTGAATGTTCGTATGTACGTGTATGTGTGTATAATGTTCACAGCATCTTCCCACAAGTGGGGAAATGCTATCTTCTAAGAGAGCTTACATTGTAGATGTGTTCGCTGAAATGAAAAAAGAGAGGGAGACAAGAAGTCGGCCAGTATTTATAGTGTAGGGAGAGAGACCCCTAGTGACAATCAGGGAATTAAGGAGGAGCTAACTAGGACAATACTAAGTATATTATTTTCTTAATTATCATTTTTTCTTTACTCTCACTACAACAGTTTTATTAAGAATCTGCTTTCATCTCTCATTTATTTTCCAGTTGCATATTGCTGAGAAACAAAAAAAATATCTTAATTCAGTTTACATATTATAGAACAAAGTCATAAGTAAACTGCAATCCATACATATTTTCTATTATTCTATACTTTAAGTTGATTTTCATATTGCAAAATAAATCTTATTTTCTGTATACAAACCTGAACAGTTTTGTCTATTGAAGTTTCTACCTGGCAATATGTTCAACAGATTCTTTTTCAGCAGTGATTTCTCTTACGAATATCGTTCCTTAATTTTATAAAAAATGTACTTTTGTGCAAGTAAAAATTGATACTTATTAAGCATGGTATAAGGCTACAATAAGAAAGGGCACATTGATATTAATACACTATGGTATAGCACAAGCCCAAGACAATATTTATCATAAGTATCACCTTACACAAGCCACATTAAATAGAGCGATATTAATATTTAGCAAGCATGGTATGGCACAAGTCCAACATGTATCAAGCCATATAGATATTTGGAAAACTTTTATTATATTTCACTTTAATAATATCATGCTAATAAAATAAAAATTTATCCTGAAGAGTTTTATTCCTGAAAGAAAGTTTTGATTAAAACAAAATTAAATTTTTTTCTGATGAGAAAATATGTTTTACTTCCAATCAAGCAATAGTTTGAAAAAATTATTTAAAAAAATAATCACTCATTTCCAAAACAATATTAATGTAGCGTTAAGGTAGCAGTAGGCATTAAAAAACTACCATTAAAATATGTCTTAGAGAAATGGTTTGGAAAAAAAAAGTTTGAATTTTTCAGTTTCAAGATGCACTCATAAACAAACCAATATTTAAAAGAGGCTTAAAGTGACTTGATAATCCACGAAGTGACTTGATCAATTGTAAATAAGATTCTACACAGTATGTATTCAAACTTACATTGTTTTAATTAAAAAAAACTTCCTTATTTACTGCCATGAAATTAAATTATAATAATAATAATAATACTAATAATAATAATAATAATAATAATAATTTAATTTCTTTGGAAATCTTGATCATAAATTCTAAGTATAAAAATAATTTAATTCATATTTACATCAACTGATCAAACCGAGTTTTGCAATGTTTCAGTTGGGATTTTGTTAATTCACCAACAGTTCTCATTACTTGCCTAACCCATCCTAACATTTTTTTGTTTGGCTCAATCAGCCAAGCTTTAATTTATTTCACTAAAACATTTTTTATGCTTAAATTTCTTAATCCTTGCCTAAATTTTTGTTATAAAACTTCTCAAGGTCAGATTTTGGTCTTAAAAAGGTTACCGTAGAAAACACTGATGTCAAATAAAATGCACCAAATTGCTGAATTTATTGTTTGTCTTGAAAAAATGCAAATCCTTATAAACTGTTAGTTATGAATGGGTCAATAAATCCACTACTTTTTTTCCTAATTGCAATCTTGAGACACATGGAAGTTTAATCTATAGGAGAAGTACATGAAATCAATTAGCAAAGTTACATCTCTTAAGGGAAATTCAATGAAAAGACAATGTTTATTACAAGTTGTTCTGTTTCTCTTCATTTGATTTATACAATCAACAAAATTTCCTTCCTAGTCGGCACATTGCTTTCAACCTTTTTTTCTCTCTTCTCTCAATTTTCTTTATTACCTGTCATTATTTCTTTTTTCCTATCTCTTTCTTTCCTTTATCTTTCTCACCTTTTTCTCACTATCTCTTATATATCTGCACTCACTTTCCTTTCTACTTCATATTTATTTTTCCTTCTCTTTTTTTTGTTGATCTCGCATTTGAAAACTATTTTCCTCATCTTTTAACAGTGACATTCAATAATTTAAAGAAAATTATATGTTCAATGGTAAAGCACAATAGCATTTATAAATATATAGCAAGTCAAACAGACTCAAAAAACAGGAATATAGCCTTCCAAAAATAATGGAAGCAAAATAAATTTAAAAAGATTAATTCTAAAACAACTCTTTAGATCAAGTGAATGTGTAGTTGTATCAATAAGTCTGTAGCCAAATGATGAAAAAAAAATATTTTACACAACATTTATTTCTGAACATAGTCTTCTTTCATCTGTTTGTGTATGTGTAAAAATATAAATCTGAAAGAATAAATTGAAATGAGAAAATAGGAAAATTTATTTTTGTTACTTCTGGAAGTTTTCCTATTTCATCATTTCAATTATATATATATATATATATATATATATATATATATATATATATATATATATATATATATATATATATATATATATATAATTTTTTGGCAGATTAGTTTCTGCATTTGGTGTTGAAAGTGTAAAGGAACTGTCCCTATTTTGTGTTAATTGTTGTTAAAGCTCCAAGCTTCCAACTGGCTTCAGTCATTATCAAAGAAATAAAGAAATTAGATGAAAGTATTGTAGTATGCATCTTTGGACTGATTTTAGATTTTGATGTTTTGAAGGTTTGTGATTATAACTGAAGCCATTCAAAAGCTTGAAACCGTAACAAGCACTAATACAAAAGGGGGGCATTTCATTTATGTCTTCAATACCTAGATGCAAAAACTTACAACAAGAAAAGCTTATGAAAAATATAACAGACACAAATTATATATTATCTTATTTGAGTGAATATTTGCTGCTAAGCACACTCAATGAACACATGCATACATATGAGGGATGTTCTGAAAGTAATGCCTCCTATTTATTTTGATGGAAACTACAACAGCTACAGGTAGTACAATAATTCGGCCATAAGACAGTATTTTTCCATATAGTCACCACTATTAGTGATGTAATTTCAGCTGTGCAGACCCACCCAAAATATGGTTACATCCCTATTGTTACAGCTGCAACACATAAAAAACTGTTTCTACATCCATTGCTTGGTCTCCATAAGGATTCAGCAAGGATTAATAAATGTCAATGGATGCAGTTTTTTTTTGTTTTTATTACACACCTATGCTTCACACACAAACACACATACTTTAGGCTAGATTCCATTTTAACAGATTGCCACTCAGCTCCTATGTGTAACAAGAACAAAAAATATTATGGGTCATCAGTGAGAAGGTTCAACTACCACTGCAATTTGGCTCTGATGGTTTGGGTCAATAATAAGAGATATTACTTTCAGGGCAAAATTATAATCCTGATTAAAAAATATGGGACAAGTACATTTGATCATATTTTGTTCAATTACTCTTTTGTTTTTTTAAAGAGAAGCAAAATATATGACAATAATATACAAAGTGTGCTAAGTATATTTGAAATTATTAAATGTAAAATGTTTAAATAAATTCATTAACATCATTTTGAATGTTCTTCATTAGTCATATCTAATTGCTTAAAATTTGATTAAATTTACCTCAATTTAAAAATTATTTTCCTGTATACAAAAAATATGTGTACATGTTTATACATTTACAGATATTTAAAGTGAATTAACAATTCAAACTAATCAGGCTAGTTGGTATTTACTTTGCCTAAATCCTGACCGAGTTGAAAGACATTACCCATCTTTCTTGTATATATTATCACACTGTGTCTAAAGAATGAAATTAATTTTTGTTTAAAAAGAAATGTAAAACTCACAGAAATGAGAAACTCAAATGTCACATTACCCATCTTCATTGAGCAAGAAATTCTTACCAGAAAATGTTCAAGGATACTGAAGTTCCATTGTCTACAATTCAGAGAATTGGCTACAAATTTCATGTGATAGTCTCCATGGTGTAGAAAGCACATTCTGAAAAACCTAATGTGATAAAAAATAGTAATAAAGTGATGAAAGATGGCTGAAAATGACTATTCTGAAGCATTATAAAATCAATAACAAAATTGGCACAAGAATTAAGAAATTACAAAATATTGTCAAGTTTCATGATTATCAAAGTTGATGTGACAAAAAAATCGAACATTTTTATGGGGGAAATCTGGTTTGTAACATTCAATACCTCAAAAACTATGTTAATATCATTCCATCATCATCAAGTAGACACTGAATTCTCTTCAGTCATGATGAACGGTTGTAATGTCAATGAAATATCTATTGGGATTTCAGGTCCTCCCAGATCTCAAGTGAAATTCATATATATGATCTATTTTTACCAATGGATCATATATATGCTGGAGAAATAGTCAAAATATATAGATACTCTGCAGAAATGGTCAGTTCCTTGTGCCACTCCAGAAATTAACACACTCTTCCTGCCATGCTCTATGTTTACAGGAGCTAGATCAAAACAGAAATGGAGTATGCCACATATACAGGGTTGAATCATTGCCATTCTCTTCATATTCTATTGGTAAGAAAGAAGTTCCTTTTGGATAGCTTCTTTCAAAGAACCACTACCTTGAGAACAGATGCTTTGCTGATCACTACAATCATAACCTTTTTCATTAACCATCCTACATCCTCATATCTATATAACAACATCACTCAGTAACCCTCTACTTTGAATTGCTTTTGTACTTTGTATTGGGTGAATATTTTAGTAAAAAAAAAACTGATGTTGATTAGAATTGTGAAAAACAGCTTCATTCAATTAAATTGTGAAAAAACAAAAACAAATCAGCAGTTGTTCTGTTCAAAACCATTCTTTATTTCTGTCTCGTAGATTACCTAAATAAATATTTAAAAATTAGATGCCAATAATTGTAAATGGAAATAATGAGTTAATTTAATAATAAAAAAGACAAGAATATTCATGAATTTTTAGAAACTATCAAAAGAAAAAGAAAACAAGTTTGCTTCAATGTCTGTGAAAATAGAAATAAAAAGGTCAGTGATTTTGAGTTTTTGATTTCTTATGATGATGATGATGATGGCTGCCATTTCCCCATTATCTCATTGACCTTTGCTTTGTTTCTCAACTTGAGGACCAGTTTCATTAACTGAGAAGAATCATACTAGCATTATTCCGTCTTTCCTTTTATCCCAAGCCTTTTCCTCTAATTATAGTCTGACTTTTAAATCATATAAACAGTGGCTCAAATGGCAGCTCAGTAGTAATTAAGTAGTGCCAGATAATGAGTAAGTTGATTGATAATTCTGCAATTCAAACTTGAAATAGATGAGAAAAATGCACTGACCACTGGAGTGAAGAGAGAGGAGAGGGAAGATACAGATACACCAAAGAGAAGGAAAGCTAGAAGAAAGGAAGAAATGTCACACAACAGATAAAAGGAATGAAAGTACAAGTTCTCAATTTATTTGCATAAATGTCACTCTTTTTCTGAGTAAACTGTCAAGCCTCTTTGTGCATGCATCCCTGCCCAAAGAGGCTTGACAGTTTACTGGATGCATGCACAAAGAATGACATGAATTTGTGTACTATCATGCTCATATTTTCTGAAGTTTGGAGATGAGGAGTTATTTGCATGCAGATTGTTGCCTTTGTTTTGGTTGTTATCACAACATTTCAGCCATTGGCCCTGGCATTCATTAGTTGTTTGTCGATCTGGATAACCGATCTGGGAACCCTTTATTTAACCTACAGAGGTAGATTTTTATCACTCAATGTTTATCAAACAATGTTTATGGGTATCTTGTCTAGTTAACAATTCGTACTACTGTTATTGTTTCCAATGAAGCTAAGTACACACTGCCAAGCCCAAGGATTGAATTCACAAAATGGGGTGAGCAATAACTGAGCAGTACTAAATAAGTATGAAATAAGATATCACTAGATATAGCAGAACATTAACAATCTACCCCTATAGATTAAATAATGTGTTCAGTTATCCAGATTGACAGGCACCTGATGAAGGCAGGAGAGAACAACAAATATGAGGACTATATTCTACATGCAAATAATGTAAATAATCCTCATTTATTTTAAATTATTTCTGAAATGCCTAAGAAGATGAAATACAGTGGTTATTCTTTAAAATTTCCTGTGAATAGGATTAAAATTATTTTGCTTGGCTTTGTTAGCTTGCAATTTGTTCATTGGGTCAAACAAACACTAGATAATCTTTCTTTTGGGACAATAGATTGTTGAAAAAAGAAACCATACAAAAACTGAAATGTGAAATGTTCAATTTGTAAGTATGCTCGTTTCAGTCTATTAACCAGTTTGGCACATTTAAGCAAAAATATCTCCATATTTCCATCTTGTCAAAGGTTTAAAATCTACAGTTATGAATCTCATATATTTTTCTCATAATAAATTTTTAATTTAAAATATTTAAAGCAGCAATTTATGGATGTAAAGGAGTGGGTAAGCTAATTTTTGTAGATGTATCTTTTCATAGTAAATAATCTTGTCATTTGAAATTCATACATTCAATGAATTCAATCTTGTCATTCATAATCAATGTCATTACTCACAGGAGAAAAAGAAATACGAGAATAATGATTTACAGAAACTAGAACATAGTTTCAGTTGGCAGTGAGTGTTTTCATTTGTAGCATCTTCACTTTGCTTATATATATATATATATATATATATATATATATATATATATATATATATATATATATATATATATATATATATATGAGGCACGGTGGAGTAATGGATAACGGCTTGGATTGAGGAACGGAGAGCTAAGTTCGAATTCCAGTCGAATCCATTACATTCACTTATGTGCTAATACCCTTGGGAAAGGTGTGAATCCTCTTCTTCTCCCTTATATATATATATATATTATTAATTAAACAATATCAAACTCTTAAAATCTCATAGGTAATAATTTTTATTTCATGAGATCTCTAAAAATGCAGCTCTCAATTTTCAAGATCTACAAATAAATCACAAAAAATCTTTTTATTTGGGATTTGTTTGTAGGTCTGGAAGATTGAGAGCTGCTTTTTTAGAGCTCTCATGAAATAAAAATTGTTACCTAGGAGATTTTAAGTGTTTGATATTCTTATATTAATAATAATTTTGCTAAGTCTTTTGACATAGAGCTCTCCCTGGATCTATATCCTCCTGGAAATTCCATATGGATTACCATATTGAATCATTACTATATATATATATATATATATATATATATATATATATATATTAATTCATTTGTTTGGCTTTTTTATGTAAAATATTTTCATGTAAGCTATTTTAATTACAATATTTTGAATATTACTACGAGTTTTGGACATAAACATTTTACATTATTAAAATTTCTAAAATATCTAAACAAACATTTAATACCAAATTTATAATCTTCAAAACAATCTCATTTTTATCATTTGTGTTTTGTTTACATTTATTTTGCTTTGTGTTGTACTAATTTATTATAAGTCCTTTTGTCACTAATTATAAGGATTAAAATTGAAATATATTAGTTTAAAAATATTTTGCTAATTATTTTTTTCATTGGTCTTACATTTTTCTCATTTTGCTTAAAGGAAAACAAATTTTCTATTTGTACAGAATTATAATTTTATACTTTTTAATTTCAGGTTATTGGTTTTAAACATTTCTTTATTATTTTCAGGTGAAAATAAATTTTGATACTAATTATACAGCTTTGTAGACTGGAAGAGAATTATATTATTTTTTATTTGTAAATTTTCAAAGAAACTGGAAAATTAAGCACATATTCCTGTCAACTTTTCTCTGATCAAAAAAGAATCAATTGTATATGGATTTAGATTTTAATTGTTCCTGTTTGTATTTTTCCCCCAAAAAAAACATTTCTAATTGTTACACCGGCCTTTCTAACACAAGGGAATTACACCGGTTCTCACTATATATAGTGCCAGTAATACCAACCCGGGGGGTGTAAGCAGCGACAGTACTACAACTGCCTAGCTGAGTAGTACCCGTTTCCTACCTTTGTATCTGTGATGTTAAATACACTTGTTCCTTAAACCAACCTCGACTTGATTTTCTTCTTTTTACTATTGTGCCACGACACAACAGTAATTTACACAATCTTTTGGATTTTATAGGATGGCTTGGAACTTTGAATTTTAAACAAGTATTATTTAGCCATAACCTAACTCAAATTTATTCAACAGTTCATTTCCTTCCAGTGCTGCAATCATATCATTTGCTTCTAATTTGGTCTTGTTGGGTAGTTGGGTCAATTTTAATTAACGAGTAAGGAAAATTTACTTATTCACTCTTTTGTTTTCATAACTCCAACATAAGGAGAGAGATTTCGCTGTGGATGTCTGTTTGCAAGTAATTAATGAAATTATGTTGAAAAGTATGGAGAAAGAATTGTTTGCAAGAAATGTTATAAACACTGAATAAACTTGAATGTTTTCCAACCTGAGAAAAGCCTTATGGGTCAATTTTTCCCCCTTGGATTCTGTCAGAAGCATTATTGATTGGTAAGCTTTTATTTGCCTGAAACAAATTCAAATGATTTATAAAGATAGACATTGTTTGCTGTGATTCTTGAAATTGCCTTGAAATAGATTCATACTAAGTTTATACTGTTTTAGTATTTTGGTTTTAAAGGTTATTGAAAAAGTCTAGCCCTCTTAAAAGCACATTTACCTATATTCTCCACTTTAACATACAACAGGAGAAAGTTAATAAAACCAACTACAAGTTTGAGGCTCTAAATTCAGAACTGATAATACCCTTGACAGTTATTGTTTGGTGAAGCTGAGATCTCTACGAGAGGACACAAGAAAACAAAATTTCTTCTATTTTTGAAGATGTTTGCAAACATTGATTCTTCTGAATAAAACCTGAAATAAATCTGCTATTCACACAATCGTTTTACATGGTTTGTTGATTACTAAATGCACAGAAAAACTTGACATGCAATTTATCAGAAGAATAATTATCAACTTGTCTTATATTTCATGTTACAAGTTAAATAAAACAAAAAGGCAATTTATATTTTATGCATTCAGCTTATCTCCATCTTTCTTGTTGATATAAATATATTTTTCTCATTTGTTATTAAGTTAGTTCAAGTTGTAATGTCTGGACTTTTTTTGTATCCCAGAACATGGAGACATTAGATGAAATCTTTACATTTACAAGAGATGGAATGATTAACTTTTTTATCATCATCACCCTGACAGAATTTCATTGATCTTCCAGTCAATCAGAATCCAACAGAGCTATTCTACTTGCTCAACCTTCACTATCCATTCCAGGCCTCCCTCATCATTGCCACCACTGTGACCAATGCCAACCCCTATCAATGCATCTTACCAGGAAGTTTGGCTTCAACATCTTGGCATCACATGACTACCAGCCTATCAAACAAGTGTCAATTTCAACTATGAAGAAGGGTGTACATCAAACCGTGACTTCTCTTGTCTATCCGTGCTTGCATTCTCTGTATCCACAAAGTCAGATTCTAAACTTCTTCTGACTCTTTACACTTGCATCCTCTGAATTGGTAAAGTCAGATTCATGACATCTCCCAACTCTTTACACTTGCATCCTCTGTATCAGTTTCATAGCTTTGCTAACCACTCCATGCACCATTCTTTGCAAACAGCATAACCTTGGCCACCAATCAATCCACCACAGTGACTTTGATTGATCTACCAAATGTACCTTACTGGGCCTTACCATAATCATCCCTGCTGGTAACACACAGTTCATTCAATTCTTTGGCCTTCTCATATGCCCACCAAAGAATCAAACACCTCACCAGTGTCAATTTCAACCCTGAAGAAATGTATACATCAAACCCCAACAATGAGACTACACTTGGTTTCACTAATCTGCTCCAGACCCAACTGTCACCTCAGTCATCCTACACAAGAAATCAGTCAACTCCTGGCCCTACCAACCATTATACTTAATAGCTTTCTTTACCAATGGCAACTAAAGAACCATATATAAACAATTTTTGCCACCTTTCATGCAACTGTGTACATATTCTAAATTTTGACCAATACATGTTGAAAATTTAACTCTTCTTTGTTCTTTTCCTTTGCAACCAAACACTCATTATAGCAACATGAACTTAAAGAAATAAAGATTGGTTAGTCTTCTTGCTTGACTCTAAGAAAAAAGTAATTTTCAGACAAGACACTCACTAATTCTGGAAAATAGATTTATTACTATAACAAGAAAACAAAAAGAAGATAAGTATGGTTAATATCTCCAACATAGGACTCAAAATGAATTATTACAAATTGCTAAATTGCATTGTTATAATAAGTAGTTACCTTGTTTAAATGATGTACATTCATCTCATTTCATGCAATATTCTTTGCCTAATCAGTATTTCCAACAAGTTCAAGATATTAAAAGATTCTTCTATGAATTCATCAAATAAAAACTGAAAATGCTGTTTTAGATGAAATATACAATTTAACTGAATGGTGGTGTAAGCCAGAGAAAAGGTTTCCATGTCTGAATAATGGTGTTATATGAATGCATAGTTTGACTATGCTGGAAATATTTCCATAAACCTAAAAATGAAGAATTCTCGTTGTTGATAGTGGTATTGGTTAAGTTCAAGCCAACCTAAGTTCATCATGCTATCTCCAGGGCTTGGGTTGATGAAGGTTATTTAGTTGTACCTATCTCCTCTCCAAGTAACAGTACAAGTTTTACTGAGTTACATGATAACACAAAAGACAAGAATTCACAGTAATTAGAAGTCAGATTTTTTTTCTTCTCTTTCTATTAATTCAAAAATGTCAAGGTAAGAAGTTACTTTGAATTTAAAATGGAAATTGTTTAGAATTTTATTTTATTTTTCTTTGAAAGTGATTTGTTACTGTAATGTTTTGTTGAAATTTGTCCAGCTAACCGGATTGTTACCCTGCCCACCTTATCCATACACATGAGATAAGTGAAACAGAAGTTGAATTTTATTTTTTTAAGTTCAAGCTCTGATACCAGTCTTTTTGACTCATTGAATCTGAATAGTGAGTGTCATTTTTTTCTTTTCTTACTATTAACCCAGAAAAGTCAAGATAAGAAGGTGGTGTCCCAATAAAATCACCATGGTGAAAGCAATGGGAAATCTCTCCACTATCAATTACCATTGTAATTCATGGCAGGCCACAATGTTATTATCAGAGATAATGGTATGAAGGGGGTTAAGTCTATTAGGATTAACTCATCACCTGATAAGGAGGGAGATGTATCACCTGACTACCAACCAGTTACTGTTAGCAAAACTATAAAGAACAATGACATGAAGGAAGTGATTCCTTGCCCAATAAGGAAAGACATGAGCAACAGATGTCACTGGAATATCATCCAGCAACTGTTTGCATCAAACAAAAAATAGATTTAGGGACACAGAACATCAGGACACCAAATAAATGTGACCAGTTAAAAAATATAAAGTAAGACAATACTTGTGCTGTTATTATTGTACCACGCTAATGTTGCCTCCCTTGATATGTGCTGTTTGTACATTCTGCTGTAAGTTAGTCCCATGGGGTGTCCTCTAGTGGCAGGCTCTGGACAGCCATTTTGCATTCAATAAAAGTTTTTTATTCTTACCATTCTGTTGTGCGCTTTCCTTTCTCCTTATTAACTGGGTAAATGTAAATATTTTAGGTGTATACGAAAGTAGGTGGGAAAACAATGGAGATTTCGTCAGTGACAAACACAGTCATATATGCATTAAGAGAAAAATAAGAGAGAGGAGTAGGACTTATACTAGTACAAGACATGAAGAAATGTGTTCTGAGTTACTAACACCTGTCTGATAGAATTCTTGTGGTCAAACTGAAAGATAAAACTTTTAATATATCTATCACAGTTGTAAATATGCTGAGAATAAAAAGTATAAAGAAATTGAAAACTTTGACTATACACTAAATAACACCAAGGCTCAGTGTAAATCACAGGAAATTACAATGGTCATGGGAAAATTGAGTGCCAAAGTAGGGAAGGAGTGAGATGGTGTTATATTTGGCAAATTTGAATGAGGAACTTGTAATGAGTATAGTGAAAAATTGTTCAATGGTGTCTGGTGAACACCTGGTTTCAAGAACACTCAATGAACATGAAGAAGCCAAAGAAGAGAATCAAAGAACCAAATCAACTAAATAACCATCAATCAGGAATGCAATTTTACACTGTAAAACATATCTGAATGCCAACTGTTGGAATATAATCTTAGAGTAAAACTATGGGATTTGAAGAGGGCTAAGACAGTACCCAAATTGTAATATGACAACTCCTGAATAGCCAAAATTTTAAAAAGATGTATACTAACAGTGTTAAAAGCAGGTACTATGAACTAAATGAGAATGGGGATTTGAAATTGGACACATTAAGAGAAGATTTAGTAGTATCAGCAATAAAATCATCCCAAAGAAGACTAGACAAGGTAAAAAAGGAATGGATGACAGATGAAATTCTCATGATGATGAAAAAGAGACAGCAACTAATGCCAAGGTATGGTACAGAATATAGGGCATTGCACAAAGAAATTAGAAAGCAGGCAAAAGAGGAATGACTTAAGGAAAAATGTGCAGAAATAGAAAGAATGTGCATCCAAGATAAGGCAGATGTGCATAAATGAATAAGAGAAATAAGATGACAAGAGACATGCTTATTGACAGGATGCATAAAATCAAAAGAGAGATTACTGATAATAGAGAAAGAAAAGTACTTTAAAAATGGTATAAATGCATAACTCTTCCATGACCAAGAAAGAAAACCTGCAATACACAAAAATATGGAAGTACCTAAAATATTAAAGTCTAAAGTTAAATCAGCACTGGCCAGGGTGAATGGGTAGAAAGCAATAGAACCAGATAGAATTGTAATAGAGATTCTGGCAGCCTTCAATGATTTCAGTATTGACAAAATTACAAAAATAATAAATGAAATATACAACATTAGTGGTGATATAATGGAAAATCTAAATAGATTAATTTTCATAGTGCAACCTAAGAAGTCAAGTGAAAATGGATGTGACTCCATCATGCAATCACCATAATGTGCCACATAACAAAACTTATCACCTTAATTCTGATAAATAGAGCGCCGAGCAGAATTAGACTATAAATATACAGGAACAATGCAGTTTTGTTAAAGACACTGCAATAAGGAATGCAATATTATATCAGAAAGAGCAATACAAATACAAAAGGATCTATACCTTTGTTTTATAGATAATGCAAAAATGTTTGATAAAGTACACCAGAAAGAACTGTTTGAACTACTAGGTAAGCTTCATTTATTTGGGAAAGATATTGGAATAATCCAGAACCTATACTGGAATCAAACACCCTGCATACAGGTAGAAAATAAATTCTGTGTTACCAAGTTCATCGTTTTCATTTTATACAATATCAATGTTTTATAGTTATTACTTACACTGTCAAGTAAGACAGAATTTATTACATTTTTCTAACAACAGGATGTGATATTATTTTGCATTCTTCACTTAGCAAAGTGTACCTGCAAGCAAACAGGTAACTGTATCATAAATTTGGATTTGTGATATTAATTAGCAAAATATTTGGAATAGAATTAATGTAGCAGTTTTTCAATTAGCTTTCTGTATATTAACAAAACAGAATCACATTACAATTAATTAATATTGCCATCATTCATTTTCATTAGATAAATTGAGAACATAAAATTAATAAAAAGCTTTTTGAATCCAGTTGACCAATTATTAATTGATGACCTTTTAATGAAAAGATCATCAATTGATTTAAGAGAGAGGGATTAAAATCGCTATCAAAATAAGATAACTATGAAGAAATCCATTTCTCTATTCTGCTTATGGGGTAGGGGAAGGTAATCTTACTTTTACTACAAGTTATAAACCTGTGAAAAACAGATAATAACACAGAAAATTCAAATATCAATATTCATCTCTTCTAATCAATCCAAAGAAATATGTCTATTAAATGAACAAATCTATGAGCAGTGTCTCTTCAGGATGTTAGTGACCATGGCTCTCCACAATTTCCTGTCCTTTGTAGCTCTTAATAAATTTTGTCTTTCTGCCATCTCTCTCAAATCTTTCTCCACCATCTATTTACCCAAGTTTGCTAGGTAGGTTGTGCATGGTTTTCCTCTATCCCTCTTGCCTCTAATCTGTCCTGTGACTATCAAATTCTCCAAGCCCTTTTTCCTCATGATGTGAAAATTTCAACTGTCTTTTTCTGTTGTTAAATATAAGTGTCCATTTTGTTTCTATTTTCTCTAAATATTTTCCTTTGATCACTTGTTCAGTCCATGGTATTCTCAGTATCCTTCTGTAGACCCAAATTTCTGTTGCTTCAAGTCTCTTCTTCATCTGTGAGAAGATTGTCCAGCCATATAGGAGGACTGATATTATATAACAGTTCAGTACTCTTTTTTGTTTCTAACAAAGTTTTCCTGTTTCTTACACTTTGCTTGGCTTTTATAAAGCATATTTTGCTATGCTAGTGCACCTTTGGATTTCAGTGTTGCACTTTCTGTCCTCTGTTAAAACACTTCTTAGATATTTAAATTGTTATACCTGTTTGATTTTGATATTGCCAACTTCTAATAATTTGCATGTTTGGCTGTTCCTTTTGCTAACAACTATCTTGTAGCAACTAATGTTTAGTCCTTTCTTCTTACTTTCTTTTACTACCTTATGTAGGAGTTCTTGCAGCTTCCTTTCTATGTCTGCTATCAAAACTGTGTCATCTGCATATCTTATGTCATTAAAATTGTGGCTGTCAATAATGAATGCTAGTAGGTCTAATTGTCTCAGAATCACGTCACTCTATAGGTTGAATAAGTACGATAAGAAGACACATCCTTGTCTTATGCTACTTTCTATTTTTGTATATTTACTGAATTTATTTTCTATCCATATGCAGACAGTTTACTGCCAGTATATGTTTTAGATTCAGAGCCACCTTCAAACCAATGCCTATATATTCATATTCACATTGAAAACTTCAGTCTTTCAAAGTATTTGTAGCACAAGAGACAACAACTGAAAATCTGTTTTTTTCACTGAAACCTTTGCACATATCTGATTTTCAGGACATGGGCGATCATGGCTCTCCACAATTTCCTATCGTTTATAGCTCTTAATAATGTTTGTCCTTTTATTATCTCTCCCAATCCATATTTCAGCCATCCATTTACACAAGCTCATTAGGTAGGTTACTTGCTGCATTCCTCTGTTCCTCCTGCCTTCCACTTTTTCCTGTCCTTTGTAGCTCTTAATAAATTTTGTCCTATGAGTGTCAGATTCTCCAGGCCCTCTTTCCTCATGATGTACCCAAGAAAATTTCAACTTTTCTTTCTGATTCCAAATATAAACATCCTTTTTGTTTTTATTTTGCTGAAAACTTCATTACTTACAAGTTCGGTCCATGGGATTCTCAGTATGCTTCGGAGAGTCATATTTCTATTGACTCAAATCTCTTCTTCATCTGTGAGGAAAGGGTCCAACATTTACTGCCATAGAAGAGGACTGATATTACATAACAGTTTTGTACTTTTTTCTTTTCTTCTAATGAAAATTTTGTTTCTTCATACTTTACATAGCTTTTTGAAAGGCATCTTTTGTTATTATAATTTGCATTTGGATTTCAGTGTCACATGTTCCATCCTCTGTTAGAACACTTTCTTGATCATTAGGCTAACAATCTTGTACACAAGACAAACTTGGTGTCAATCATGTCACAGCTGATTCTTTGTTTATATTTATGATACTACACATTACTACCATTTTTTGAAGATTATTACATTAAATCTACCTCATCAACAAATGAGGTCTGCCTGTAGACTATGACATGGCTAGACTCAAGATAAGCTGTCCTTATTAATATGTTTCCTGAAGTCACTGATACAAAAATCCAATCAGTGAATGAATTTTTATCCCAACATGTCACACACACACACACACACACACACACACACACACATACACACACACACACACACACACATTTTTTTAAGCATTTCACCCCAAGCAAGGCGGGAAGCCACTAACATGCAAGAGGTTACAGAAGATTTGGAGCGAGAGCAGATAGAAGTGATAGAGGAAAGGATGAGGAGAAGGATAGTGGATAGATCAAGGCAACTGGAGATGTCGATTGACATTATATTTGAATAGTTGGAGATCATAGCTATCAGGGAAACAGGGAAGGGAGTTCCACAGGCGAGAGGTGCGAGATATGAAGCTATTAGAGTAGAAGAGATGGCTACATTTAACAGTTTCAACAGTGAAAGGGTGAGAGTGGGATGTCAGCCTCATAGAACGCTTGAATTCATGGAGTCTGGGAACCAGTGAAAGCAGCTCATCGGAGCAATTAGCATGAAAGTATTTATAAAAAAGACAGAGAGGCGATGGCACGTCTGTGAGAGAGTGACTGTAGACAAGATGCCAGATCAGGGCCAATTACATTGCATATCCGTCTCTGGATCTTATCAAGAACTCCGAGGCAAACAGAAGGGGCTCCAGACCATATATGGCAGCAATACTCCATGCAAGGGTGAATGGTTGATTTGTAAAGTTGAAGGATCGATTCTGGCGAGAAAAAAATATTCAATGTATTTGTTCCATCTCAGGTCAACGTGAGACCAAGCAGCCGCAGAGAGGTGCTCTCGAGAAGTTGAGTGTCAGACATTCTAATGGGGGGCAGGGAAGGATCTCTGTGGTGATTAATAGAGAGCAGTTTTGTTTTTGAGGCATTAAAGTTAACCAGCCAATTCCTGCCCCAGTTCACAACTGATTGGAGGTCCTTTTCGAGATGAAAGGTTACTTTTGTCAGCGACACTAGATTTGTTTTTGAGGCAGGAGTAAATTGTAGTGTCATCTGCGTCGATGCCTACTTGGGAATCTATGGCGTCAGGAAGATTGTTGATGAAGATAAGGAACAGAGTAGGGCCTAGGATGGAGCCTTGAGGAAAACCTGTGTTCATGGGATAGGAGCTGGAGGAGAATCTGTTGAGAATGACCTTCAATTCACGGTTTGACAAGTATGATTGTATTAGGTCAAACAATCGACCTGTAATACCATAACCCTGGAGCTTGCAAAGAAGGCTGGCATGCCAAACCCTATCAAACACTTTGGATATATATATATATATATATATATATATATATATATATATATATATATGAATGCATTTATGTGTGTGAATCCTATTAACTTTAACTGCAACATCAAAAGAGTGATTCTGCAATGATTACCAATTGTCTGTTAAATAACTCAGCTGCTTTAATCCTGTAGGATGTGCAGTTACAAAGGAAAACAAATATTTCAACATTCATTTTTTGACAAAGTCTAAAAAATATAAGTGTGTATTTTCAAAATAAAAATAAATACCCAAGAAAGTTGTATACTCGTATTTCAGGTTTTAATAGTTGTCAGTTTCAAATCATTTACTGGCTGTATTTAATAATATTCAGTTGTGAGTTAAGATTGACTTTTTTCTAGAAAAAAAATTTTAAGAGTGGTAAAATAAACACTTTCACAGATTTCTCAAGTCAAAAAAAGAAAGGAATAGACATTAAAATAATACTTTTGGTAAAACAAAAAGAAATAAGATCAAGATTTCTTCTCTGACAATTTCCACAAGATAAATGTGGACTTACTAAGATAGAAATAGGTATTTTTGTTTCTGATATTAGTGCACTTGGGTTACAGTTATGTTCAATCCATCAAGTTCCAAGTTGTTTTTCAATGAGAATTCTCACTAGCATTTCATTTTGCTGTTTGTCACATTTCTATCTTGTTTGCAACAAACTCTGATACATAATGACATCTTGTTAACAAGAACTTGCTAGTTCCACATATGCACACACACTCTTACTTTTTCTGTGTTCATTTATTTAGAATGTATGAGGGATCATGGACAGCTATAGTTAAATGCATCTTCAAATATAGAATCTCCCTGTCAAATTTAACTGAATAAATTTATGTATTGTCTGTTTTCATCTTGGCTGATGTCCCAAAGCAGAAGGAGTTTAAATCATCACAAAATATGAAACACTTCACTTTCTATTTGAAGGGTACATAGGAATGCTTACTAAATTGGACAAAAAATTTATAATCACATATTTCTGATCGAAGTTGAAAAATGAATTTGCATGCCAGATTGTTTAGAATAGAAATAAAATGGTCATCTTATCCATTGGTGAAGACTTTAAAAAAAATTTTTTTTAAAGAGGTCAAATGAAAGAAAAAAATGTTGCTAATATATCATAGAAGAGGATTAATATGTTTTTGTTCAATTTGGGTTTATTCACAGGAAATATTTTTAAACTAGTTAACCTCTACTTTACTGAAAAGTGAGAAAACTGCCATTATTTAATCATTGAGGAAGAGATAATTTGGTAGAAATCTCACAAGGATATCGATTTGTGTTACTTGGTATGTTTTTTTTTTTTTCTATTTGGTATGAATTGATTTAATAGGCATTTGTTTTCATGTCTGCATTTTGAAATTATTTCTGATTTTATGTTCAATAATTTCTTTCGCTGGGTGTGGGAAATTATTGCTACTTTTTGTGTAGACAAAGTAGGCATTTCTTTGTTATGTTGTTGTAGGTGGATGCATATTTCAGTATTTCCCAGCTTATTTTTGGTGCAATGTTTCTGTCTTTTAGTTGCCATATGTATGTGGATAGTGTAGTGCTGTTTGAGTATTTTCTGTTGAAGAAAGAGAGGCTGTAGTTGTATTTTCTTTGCTTGAATGCCCTCTCAGTATTACCAATGTAGTACTTTGTGTTGTTGTTTGCACTTACCAAGGCTTTATATATTATATTCGTTTGTTGGCAGTTTCCTTGTAGTGAGCATGTTGTTTTATTTCTGCAGTTACATTGGAGGCCCTTGATTGTGTTATTGCCACTTGTCACTTTTTTGTTGTGGCTTTTAATTATTTGCATTATATTTTTAGTGCAGCTGTCAGAGACAGACAAACTTTAGGAATTTCTTTATGGCTCAAAATGTAAATATAAAAGCATAAGTAATTGATGAATTGAATTGAATTTGAAATTTCTTTCTTTTCAAAATTCTTATCACCAAAGATGATTTTTATTTGTTATGAACCAACGTGCAGATGTACATCAATTTCTCTTTTATACTCCTGCACATTTATATATGGTTAAAGAAAAGGTTTCATTATTATCCTCTCATTTACAGATTTGGATCTACCTAATAGCCTGATGGTGTGTGGGTAGTGCAATGGGTATTTGCATGGAAAGTAGAATTGGTGAGCAGCGATCAATTTCTGGCCTCATCTGTTGAATTCACTTTCACACTAATGCCCTTAGGAAAGGTATGAATCCATCTCACTAGGCTCAGGAGGATCTTCCTAACTTTCCCTGCCAATTTATTCTGCTTAACCAAGTTTGGCACATAATATTAAAAAGTTGCCTTATAATAGACCAAGTGCAGAAGTAAAAGCGTTTATCCTTTAAGCGCCCAACTGTATGTCTATTTGTAGAGTAGACAGATTACTTTCATTAATAATAATGATGATAATTTATTATTATCAAGGATGGCGAGAATTTAAAGATGGGCCAAAGAGTTGGTATCATTTGACCCACTGGTAGAGAGTAATGGATGAAATAAAACATATTCCCTTTACAATGAAAC
Source organism: Acanthosepion esculentum (assembly GCA_964036315.1). Lineage (NCBI taxonomy): Eukaryota > Metazoa > Mollusca > Cephalopoda > Sepiida > Sepiidae > Acanthosepion > Acanthosepion esculentum. The sequence goes on from OZ038482.1 coordinate 69,344,148, forward strand.
AATGGTTAGCAATTTTATAGACCATAAATATTGTAGTGATTTCAATCCTCACTACATACAATACATGTGAAACTTTGTGCCAGACTAATTTGGCAATATGAAAAGCTTGTTTTGTTTATCAAGTAAAAGTATAAGACATTTTATTCATTTTCAACTTTAACTAATTACTGTTATTCCATTATCTTTTCCCATCTTTCAGTCAATTTCATAATTCCATCCTCCCAGAAAATATTCTTGAGATGTTTTTATAGTCTTCCAATGAATTGACATTTGTTTTATTAAGAGAATTCTGTAATGATCAGAATAAATGGTTATTAAAAATTCAAAAAGTGCAATATTTGATAAATATGAAAAATGAGTAAAAACTTAGCCAAACTGTAACAACTTTTGCCTGTCAACCAAATATGTGCTGTAACAATTATCATGATAGAACATTACACACTTTCTGCTGCCTTCAGTTAGTCTAACAAGGTGCAGTATTTGGTCAAACCAATCATTTTGTTCTCTGGAGGAAGTTCAGAACAGTGAACTTTCTTCCAATCCCACCATATATGCAGTATCATTTTGTTTGGATGAAAACCAGCCTTTATAGTAGTATAGACAGTGATGTTTTTCTACTTAAATTACTTAAATCCTATGGATTTTGCTATTTAAATTATGCAAAAGCCAAACATCAAACCAAGATAATTTAAATGATTTTTGCAATTGATTTACATATTTTGAACGCATTGGCCATCTCATGTCTTATATAATTTTAATTATTCTCAAGTAATATGTTAATTTTATTACTATTAATCTCAACTGATCTATCTAATTGTGGAGCATTTATGGGGCAAGAAATCTCTACCGCAAAACTTTACAAACTACTTTTGACATGCTCAATCATTAATGTTACTCCTTTCATAACCTGCACAAGTACATTTTTCTGTTTGGGTTGCACTTTAACCTTTTTTAAAATGAAAAGATACAAAACATGATATGCTGAATTTGTTGGCCATCTTTTTCCATCTTTGATGTTAGAATTAATAAACAAAAATATACCAAACTTGAAAACATGTTTTTAAAAATGTTGATATAAAATGCCATAACCAGAAGTAATCTTCTTGAATTAAGTCAAAGATAAATGCTTCTAATGCCATCTAACAATAAATGCAAAATAAACATTTTAGCCAACTCACTAAATATTATGATTATAACTATTCATCAGGATTTTGTGTTATGCTCATGCTAATGATTGGGGAGATCTTGTCTTATATTAATTAGGCTAGACAGCAACAATAAAAACTCTTCAACTGTTTCACAGACAAATAATACTAGACTAAATCATTGATTCTGAATCTGTACTAGAGAATTGTCCTAGCTTTTGAGATATGCACATAACATATTTATGTTCAAGATAAATATTATATATATATATATATATATATATATATATATATATATATATATATATATATAACATGTATTACAATCCACTTAGGTTGTCAGTTTGGGATTCACTCATGTCAGTTGTATAAAACAATTTTTGGTCTCACAGAGCTGAAAACGATGCTCATTTTTAATAACGAATATGCTTACATCAAAGAATGGAATGTTGTATGTCATTTAAGAGGTACTTGTTGCATTTTTATTTTTATTTTTTTTCTACAAATCTCAATAATATAAGCAATGTGCATGGAGAGAGATTCAACAGGAAATAAGGAAATTGAACATAGAATATGATGAACCAGAGATAGTTTTACTCAACACTGCAAATTGCTACAAAACCAAAATATTAACCTAAAAGCTTAAGTCATGTTCTTAAATAGCCTCATCAGATTGAGTCTTTCATATGGATGTCATGCTTGGTGTCAACCTCATTCAAAAATATTTAATACCTCAGCCACTTTCTCAGCTCAATCATTAAAAATGGCTTTGAGTGAGTGAAGCCTGTGTATCTTAGTGAAGACCATATGTCTTTAAACCTTGTGGACTGGCATAACAGAATCACAAACAAAGAACTGTACTAGAAACCATATCACTTGAAAACTTTTAACAGGAACAGCAACTCAAGTGGATATCACATGTAACTTGAAGAAAAAAATAATGATATCAAGATATTCACATTCTACACTACTTCAAATAAAAGGATAGGAAAGAAGCCCCCATCAATAGTGAAAAGAAGAATAACAGCTACTGGACTTGAGAAATGATCTTCCAGTTCACTCAGCAAAATAATCAAACTATTTTCCTCTCTGCCTCTTCTTTTGCCTAAGGTGTTACTTTTCAGGATGGTAGTAGAAAGATTGTTGGCTTTTGTAACAAGGCCATATCATTTCAAATTCCTCTTCTTGATGGTGATTATCTATATGATAATGATATGATATATGTAGTTAGCTATATGATCTATGTTGTCTGTAAAGCAAAGGTTTGTGATGTTGCAATTTCCAATGCTAACTGTAGCCTGGTATTGCTCAAGGGAATCACTCAAGGTGCATTCAAGGAATATATTAAAGAGCATAGGTAACAGAAAACAGTCTTGGTATACCCCACCTGTTATGTGAAACCTGTTTCCTATGGAGCCCTAGAACAGTACTGCACTTATTGTACAGCTGTTGGACAGTATAGATCAGCTTCTTATCCATGTTATATTTGTTTGTTATCCACAATGCCTCATGCTACACTCACTCAACTACTTTTTTGAAGCCTATAAAAATATGGTAGAGGTTGTTTTGGTGATATGAGTAGTTTTTATACAGAACTTGAGGATTGAATAAATATTCTATAGTGCTTCATCTATGGCAAAATCCAGTCTGTTCTGAGATAATTTATTCAATCAATGCCACAAGTGAATAACAAATCTGTGGCCAGAAGAGATACCTAAAAGTATTTTGAAACTACCATTTGCAAATGTTTTTTGTTGCTGCATGGCATAGAATTTCATTCTATATAGTAAAGGTGCTGCTTGTGTTGAAACAATACTCAATCAATATTGAGAAGAATCCTTCCATCAGAATGGATGTATGTTTTTTTCCTGAATTGATATTTGCCTTACAGATCAAAAGCTTTGAATAATAAATGCTACAAACTGCTTACTATGCCATTAATAAAAATCATTGATGTTTGATAGCAAGCTGCAAATTGTTCAATCAAACTGTTTGGTTAGACAATGGACTATGATTCTTCCTTTGGTCAGCCTTGGTTAGCATTATTAGTAGGTTTTCTGAATTGATTGCATAATTATTTCTCTTGTGTTTTTATAGCATACTGAGTAATTGTCAATGAGGATATTTTTTATTAAATATCAAAAGATATCAAATATGACAAAAAATGGTAACTAATTATTTTTTTTTAATCATTTCACCCTAAGCAAAGTGATAATGCCACTAAGATACAAGGGCTTACTGAAAGTGAAAGGAAATAAGGAATAGGATTAGAAGGAACTGGAAACACAATCCTAAACAGGAAATAAAGGATAAACCTCAACTTCTGTTCAACAGACAGGGAAGGAGTGTGAACTAGGCGATGGGTGAACATATCTACTATTATTATATCATATCTATATATGTATATTACTGAGATTCTGTTATATTTTCTGAAATTAAATTTTTATACTTTGTAGCTTTCATGCTGTGCTTACAAAGTGAAATTGGCAAGTTTTTGAAGCATCATGTTTTTATAATTAAAACATCTTGTTTAAAGAAAAATAAATGTTTACTGCAAATCTAAAATTAACATCATTAAATAAAGAAACAGAAACCAGGAAATTCAGTACTAGAAAATTGTTGAATGAAGAAAAGTGAAGAAACAGCTGGATAATAAATTTCTAAACTTTTAATTTCATCATGAACCAAAATAATCAGTTTTCCATTCCAGCTGGCCATTTTATAATTGTTGAGTGTGACCTAGCTGAGATGAAATTGGGGTTAGAGAAAAGATCAAAGACAAAATAACTGGCAAATGATTAGGGGCTTAGAGTTCAAGACTTTTCATAAAATATTTGCATAAAAGTGATATCAGTGACTGTAGTCTGAATTGAAATTTTCTGTATGAACGTATGTGAGTTTGTGTGTGTAGATACATGTATTGAATTTAAATAATGAAAAAGTCAAAGTGGCTTATTTCAGGCATTGCCCTTCTCCTTTCAGTGTATAAAGCATTTCAAAGTTTGTAAAAAGAAACAGAAAGGTAGATTTACAAAAGATCTAGGGTTAAGGTTGTGATTTCAGGAAAATGAAAATGACTTTGGGCTGAAACAAAATTACCAAATTTTTCTCCTTGCAAAACAGCTGATTCTCATGTTCTTGTTATCTCGATGTGCTCCCATAATGCAATTAGATATTGGCTTAATCAAATGTCAAGCCCTTAGGCATTTTCTGTTCATGGCTGAGTCAAGAAAATTTCTGAATGAGTTGACTTCAAATGAATAGCAAATAGTCAAGAGAAAGTAACATTCTCATTGTTAAGATTTAACCGGAGGTTCCAATGTGCAATCAGTAGTTATTTTTACATATCATTGAATATTGATACTTGAAAATTGTTCAGACATAATTGATGTCATGAAATATAAATTCTGATAATTTCATTTAATTATTGTCTCATTATGCTAGACTTTGCCTTTCTACATATGATAGAAGTAGTCTGTTATAAACAATTCTAAACTTTTTCTCACAGTTACATTCTACTAATTACTGCTGTTGTGCCTAAGTTTTCAATTTTCAATTTCCCTGCCCACTTTACAAGGACACAACAAATAGAATTCATGAAATTGTATCTAGAAGTGATTCAACAAAATATATTTTGTGCAGAAATTACCAATCTGTTTATCTAATGGATTTTATCCCAAATCTCTGAATATCTGTAGCTCTTCCTTTTCCGAACATTACTTGTATGATTTCTCCCTTTTCCCAGTTTTTATCAGTCAGCAGTTTTTATTGTTTCTTTTTTCTGTAGTACTTTTTTCATTACAATCTCCTCTTTTATTCTTCTGTTAACAATATGGTGGTCTTCAGTGTTATTAATGGAAGAAATTTGAAATTTTCTATATAAACTGAGGACAGTCTATTATTTTTGTCAAATTGCTAGTGTTGCATATAACCACACTTATAAATAATTAAGTAATAATTATAAATAGAAAAACTCCAGTTTTTAGGAAAGGTATAAATTCAATTGCTGCCCAATATTAAGTCATAAATACAATTGAGCAAATGAAAAAAGTTGGACACTTAGCAAATAGACAGTGTGTAGAGGATTTGGCCAGAGCAATGAATATGAAAAATAAAATGCACTTCAACTAATAAAAACAATTGATGAAATTAGATTCGAAAAAAGTCTGTGTCATTGGGGAGAAAAAAAATACATGAATTAGAAAATTAGATACATGAATTATGGTAATAATATTTGAGAGAAGAAAAAAGAAAGCAGAATAAGTGGATAGACAAATATGAAACTTTTCTTTATATTCAAAAACTTTGACTAATTATTTTGTTGCATTTAGCCAGCTAGAACTTATTGGCCAATCAGAACAAAATTCAACTATTTTAAGTGATAAATGCTACTCAGTCTCTTGAAAAGAACCAGGGACAGATATGGAGTGATCATCTATATAAGGTCCTTTTTGATGTGCCAAGTCACTCCTCTCTTGAGGCTGCTCATGCAAAATCAATCAACTTAAGTTGGAATGATTGCTATTTATAGAATACATTGTTTATTTGTTTTTCTGTTCAAAATTATAACTCAACTACAATTGACACCCAAGAAATTTGTTACTGTGTCACAAAAATAATCACAAGTCAAACCACAACACAAGACTGCATAGAATCAGCAGCTCTGACTACTTGATAAACACATAATATTTTTCCAATAAATTCATGTAAAATTGTTACTAATTTCAGGTATGCTAATTTCTTTTCAACTCTAAACTCTTCCTTTATTTAAAAACTCTAGTTTCCATTTTCATAGCTTTGCCTAAGGAACCAGGTGCAAATGAATGTGAACTCCACTGAACGTTCAGCCTAATGAGCCACATATCAAAACTCATCCAAATTCTGATGAAGAGAGAGCACAACAGAATTTGACCAGAACTAGGACAAGTACAGTGCAGTTTCGTTAAAGATACTGGAACAAGGAATGTGATATTTATGCTCAGGATAACACCAGAAAGAGCAATACAAATGCAAAAGGCTGTATATGTTTTATAGATTAGGCAAAAGTGTTTAATAAAATACATTGCAAAGTACTGTTGGAACTGCTAGTTAAGCTTGATGCATTTGGGAAGGAGATTAGAATAATCCAGAACTTATATTGGGAGCAAATCACCTGCATATGGATAGAAATTGAATTCAGTAAATATACAAAAATAGAAAGGGGTGTAAGGCTTCTCACCAGACTGATTCAACCTTTACAGTGAGGTGACTGAGCAAATTAGAATTCCTACCATGATGAACTATTCCTAAGATATGCAGATGACACAGTGTTAATAGCAGATGTAGAAAGAAAACTACAGGAACACCTTCAGAAGGTAGTAAAGGAAAGTGAGTAGAAAGGGCTAAAAATCAATTGTAAGAAGATAAAAAAAAAAATTAAATATCTAGGAAGTGTTTTAACAGATGACATAAAATGTGACACTGAACTCCAAAGGTGCATTGAGACAGTGAAATATGCTTTCCAAAAGCTAAGCAAAGTATTAAGGAACAAGAACAGCAAAAGAGCTCCTATATGGCAGTATGAAGAAGAGACTTGAGACAACAGAAATGTGGTTCTACAGAAGGATGCTGAGAATATCATGGATGGAAGTAAGTGAGTTTTAGAGAAAATGGAAAGAAAAAGACATACTTTTAATCTGAAAGAGAAGTTGAAAATTCTATAGCACATAATGAGGAAAGAGGACTTAGAAAATTTGACACTGACATGGTAGATTTTAATGGCAACAGAGTAAATCAGTGCATAACCTACCTAGCAAGCTGGTATGGATGGTTGACAGAGTAGGGAGATAGCAAAAAGATAATTTATTAAGAGCTACAAAGGATTGGAAATTGTGGAGAGCCGTGATTGTAGCATCCTGAAGAGACACAGCACAGAAGAATTCAAAGTTTATCTGATGGCTTGCAAAGGAGTTAATAGCATATGATTAAAAATATAAGTAACATGAACACATTCATGAATATATGCTTACTCTCTTCCTAGCTGGTTCACTTTCCTGTGTGTGTATATATATATATGTGAGTATGTGTGGGTGTGTATTGCTGCCAAAATATGGAAAATAAAACTTTTTTGCCATGAACAATGAATCGTTTTATATAGATGAAAAATATGACTACTTACAGCAAAATGTTTTCATGCCAGTCTCTGTGTGTGTGTCTACATGTATATTGTCTTCTGATAAGTGGTTTTATAGAAGGAGGTTGTCTTCAGACCACAATTATATTTACAAATATTAGCTTCATAGGCACAAGGTCAAACAGAAGAGAGGTAAGAAGATTATGCTAGATAAATCTTCCAATTGAAGCGGGGATGCTATTAGCCTTGAAAAATTACCTTTCACAATACTTTTCACCTGAGCTTGAACACAAATTAGTGGAACATTTGTGACTATCCCAATCACAAAGGAGATAACTCTGCATTATATGATTATTTATTATGATTTATTATTATATGATTATTATTATATGATTATTTATTATGATTTATTATTATATGATTATTATTATATGATTATTTATTATGATTTATTATTATATGATTATTTATTATGATTTATTATTATATGATTATTATTATATGATTATTATTATATGATTATTTATTATGATTTATTATTATATGATTATTATTATATGATTATTTAATAATGTCCAAGACAAATTAGAGCAGATATTTATAGGGCCTGAGAAATTTTGTTTATGAAAACTGTGAATCATTAATCATAAGGACTTTTCAACTTATTTCTTGTTAGAATTAGTAGTTTTTTATCGGTTCAATCAGAAGAAAGTCAGAAGGCACTCACTCTGAGTGCAAACCTTCAGGAAATGTTAATGGTTATCAATGGTTGGAATTATTTCTGCATGGAAGAATTAAGTAACATTGCTGCTTTGCATTTACTTCCATATAAGACACCATTTTGTAATAAAGTAAAACAAGAAAAAGGTGGGAAGTTCCAGCCTCTAATTTGAAATCATTAATGTCCACTTCTAACATTGTTGACCAACATAATAGAGGAGGTACTACTCTCCTTTTCCAAGCCACTCTTATGTTTCTCTCTCTCGCTATACACACAATATATATGTGTGTGTGTGTGTGTGTGTGTGTGTGTGTGTGTGTGTGTGTGTGCGTGTGTGTGTACAACATTTTCAAATAATTTCATTTAGATGAAAAAGCTTTTTCCTGAAAACATTTGAACTACCATACTTATTTTTAATAAATTAAGCTAAACCACAAACTATTTTAATACTGATAATCTTCCTCATGTATAAAAACGTTGAAACCAAAACCTGAATGAAATCCAGTATTTATTTAAAGAGTTATTTTAACAAATATCCTCAAATTTTGGCTGGTTGGCTTCCCACCCATTCTCAGCTGTTACATTCAATAATGTTTGTTTTTCTCTCTCTTTTCTTCTCACTCAAACCTTTACATTCTCAATGTTCCAAGTGACAAATGGTTCAGCAGGTGCTCTTTTTATTTAATTAAATTATTTTAATTAATGGGTTTGGACTTTAACTTTGTTCTGTGTCAAATAGTCAAGTATTTTGTTGAAATTTACAAGAAAACAATCACACTTATGCATTTTTATGATTTTAAAAATATTTTATTGTAAAGAAAAATTAACAAGCCGCCTTAGTAATGCCAATATTGTTTGTTTTTTATGTTATTGGATGTTCATTTGATTTATGCTTAACATTTAAAAGTTTCCAAATAAAATTTCCTTCTTAAAATGTTTTTTTACTCATATTCAATCTTTCAAGAATTTAAAAATTGGAGTTTGTATATTTGCAATATATGCTTACCTTTTTTTGTAGATATATCTTTTGAAAGGTTAGCATTTAGAATGATCAATGTTTTCAAAGGTTGACTAGCTTCCTTTCCAAACAGAAATTAATTGGCATCATAATTGCCATCCAAAGTACAAGGAGAGCCTGGCATGAGGAGAAAACAAAATATTTCAGATGAAAAATCTTCTAAAAACAAGTTCTTCTTTTAATAAATTTTTATTCATTAAAAATCCCCATTATTTCCTTCCACTTATTCAAATAGAGTGAAAAAAGAAGAAAATGTAAGAATTTATTTCTCTTCAAATTGTTTTATTGATCACTATTCATTTTCTAGTTTGCACAATTGTTTTACAAATCAGACATTTTGCAGGTGGAAGATTTCATTGCAGTTTATGAATACTAAAGCACCTATAATTAGGCCTGTAGAGATATTATTAATTGGATTTCTTTTTCTTGTTCTGCATTAAATTCTAAATAGAAGCAATGCTTTAATTTGTGTGATTGAGTGCCTCTAGATTTTTTTAGTGTAAAGAACAAAGTCAGAGAATGAAAGATCAGAAAAGTTACTTTTCCTAAGAATTCTTGGCAGGGACACTTTCCAGATATTTTAGGTAGTTCTAAACTATTCTGATTACATAGAAACTAGATAAAGACCAATCATTCTTCCTTTAGAAGTTTTTGTTGTATTAAACCAAATAATTCTAATAAATTTCTTCTCAAATGGAGAGTAGACATCTAATTCTTTGCATCATAGATGAGTTTTCATTTGTTTAAAATTAATACTAATTCTGGAGAGATATCTGAGACAAAATTTCCACAGGCCATTTTTTTGTTTTTAAGAGCTAGGCTTAATTTCTCATGTATAGACTTTTATGCCAGTGAAATTTATTTTATAACATTTGTTTAATATACATTTTAAAAAATCATTTAATTCAAAGCAAGGCAATAAAAGTCACTAAGGTTCAAGGGGTTACTGAGAGTGAAAGAAACAGAGTGAACAATAAAAGGACAGGATTCAAGAAGACAGACAATAATGATTGACATTGCATTTAAATTTTGAACATTGTAATTGACAAGAAAGGAGGAAGCCGAAAGAAACTTCTACAAGCAAGAAATATGAGAGAAGAAACTTAGCATAGAACTTACAATTACAACTAGTAATTGCAACAGTGAAATTATGAGAGCTTGTTGTCAATCTAGTACTATGCTTAAATTTGTTAAGTCAAGGTCCCAAAGAGAAAAGCTCAATTACCATGAAAATATTTGTCGAAAAGACACAGGTATGTCATGTTACAGAGATAGGAAAGTGACTGAAACCAAGATCAGGACTGATACTTTTGTAATTTCTTCTTTGGATTTTGTCAAAAATCTATAGATATATAGCAGAAGCACCAGATGTGACAGAATATTCAATGCATGGACAAACATATATGATATAAATATATATATATATATATATAAAAATATAATTTTATGGTATGCTATATTCATGGGTAAAAGTACTCAATATCATATGTAAATATAGAAGTGTTCATTGTGTTTTACCTTAAATATTTATATATGCTGGTCAATGGTGTATTATGGGTAGTAAGGTCTATTGTATTATCCTAAAAGTTAATGGATAGTTGGTAATGGTTATGTTTCGAATTATTCTAGAGTAGCAGTAATTGTGGATGTGAATGTAATGATTTGTAGCTGTTTCATAGTGTTCATTTTTTACTCATTACTTATTGCTAACTTAATTATTTGTTGTTGATTATTATTATTACATTTACTTCTGTTTAGGTGTTCATTCATAGTTAATTTGTTATTACTTTATTTATTCAGATTTTTGTCTATTTTATTTATTTTTCGGAGTTGGTTATCTTATTTGTTTAGTTTAAGGTATTGGTTTTGTCTAAAGTATGTTGCATTATCTGTGTTTTGTTTAGAGTATATATTTGCATTTATTGTAATAGTATTTTACAAGGTATTCATTTATAGTTTTCGGTTTTTAAGTAACGTATTAAAAAATTGTTTTCATGCCTGTATTTTGAGATGTTCTGATTGTTTATTTAATAATTTTTCTTGGTCTGGGAAGGTGATTATAGTTATTTTCTCCTTTGGTCAAAGTTTATAGTTTTTGGACTTATACTGTTTTCTTTATTTTTCATGATATTTTTAGTGTAATTTATTTTGCTTTTTTAAATTTTCCATATATGTTTAGAAAGTATTGTGCTGTTCACATATTTACTATTTGTAAAGGATGTATTGTGTGCATAATTTCTGTTTCCAGGGTCATTCAATTACTTCTATGTATATTTTTCTTCATTATTTGATGATATTACAGTGGCTTTGTATATTATATTGTTTTGCAAGCAGTTGCCATTTAAGAGGTATTCATTCTTTACTCTGAAGTTAAGGTAGGTTTAGTTTGTGTAGGTGGTTTATTGGTTATTTTTCTGTTGTGCTTTTTTAATATATGTATCATGTTCTTGGTGCAACTTTAGCTGATTTTTACTGTTTCTATTGAATATCTTGTGAAGAGTGCTGGATTGGGGGATTGTTTGTGTATGAGTGTAATGAATATTTTTCCTCCATTTGTTTTTACATTTTTATTGTATGATGGGTTTTTTGTGCTGTGTGGTGTGTATGCAAATGTTGCCCAAAATACACTATCATTTAGTTTCATAAATACATTATCATTTAGTTTCATAACCTTTTTGGCTTCGTTGAAGATGGTTCCTTAGAAGAATTGTCAGATAATCAGCAGCTAATTGATTATGGGATCTGCTTGATTATTCTTGGTGAGTGGTTGGAAGATGTATATATGTAAACTGGTTTGTTGTTGGTTTTTCTATAGTTGATATATAACTTTATTAGATTGAGTGTGACATCTAGGAATCTTCTTTTAGATTTGTTTTTATGTTGAGTTCCATATTTTTGAAAATTTTTATGATTATTTTTCTGGTTTTGTCTGTTACAGTTTCTTAGGATTATGAGACAATTGTCCCTGTAGAGGCTTATATAATTTTTATTGTTTATTTTACTTAGTAAAAAAGATTTACTTTAACAAAATATTTAATACAAACTAAGTTAAAGACAATGTAATACATACATATTAATCTGTGTGTGTGTGCTGAAAAATCTCTTGGTTCAAATCAGAATCACAGAAAAATATTCAGATGTTTGATTCAGATGTCTGATCATAGGTCACGCCAAGAACTTTTCAAGAGAACATGCATGAGCTCACTCTCTCATTTCAAACACAGTACAGTTTAGCATATCAACTGAAATGGCTGGGATCTCTTTATGGATGCTTTGTTTTAGTTGCACAGCTGTTTCGGGCTTTCCTATCCAGCTGTGAAACTAAAACAAATGTTTGAAATGAGAGAGTGAGCTTGTGCATCTTCTCTTCATGATAGTAACCATCACAGAGATGTAATATTCAAATCTTAGATAATATGTTGAACTCTTGTATATCAGTTATGTAATAAATATATTTGATACTGTATGTCATTTTTATAGTCCAAGATACTTGCATTTAAAATGTGTCCCATCATTATGGAACACCATGTATATATAAACTGATGAGACAAAATATTATGACCAGTAATATTTGACAGGTTCATGTCAGGGTCAGAGCTATATAAACAGAAAATAAAGCTGAACTAAAATAAGTATTTTCCACTTACTGCATCTTCGATACAAATAATCACAAAACATTAAATTCTTACATTGGTTACACAAGCACCGCACTCCCCCAAATATTATCCTGTTACTCATCAAAACTGCATTTCAGACACATATCATCATATCACAAACAACCAAAACAACTGTTAACATAAGACAAATATTGAGCCGATAATACTAAAATGCCACACAGCACTCACAAGACTTCAAAACACTCAAAGCTATTATTATACAAAAGAAACAACCTGCATTAAATAAAATATCTTTCCCCCACAGGAGATGGCATTTTAAAATGCATATAAAATATTTTAAATACATATTATATGATATCACTTATACAATGAACATATATTTAAGTCTGTAATATTTTGTTCCCCCAAAATACCAGGATGTACTTAACAAAATTCTGTCAATAATACCCACGACATTAAGTTAATGACTGTTACTATGTCTAGTTACTGTTCTGCATTCCAATTGGAACTAACCAGCAAAAATCTTAAGTCTTGTTGGAAATTCTGACCAAAATCTGTGACTGAAAACTATTATGAATGGAAGAATATTTTCTAATCTTTATTTTTCCTTTCTTTGAATTCCTCCAGTATATTTGTACTTTAAAAGCCAAAAGAAATGTTTCCTTTAGTTTGCAAAACTTTTCTGACAAATAACAAAGAAACTTTTCAAAAAACTTCAAGCTAAAAAAAAAAAACAACAATTCAGTAAATTTTATTTTAATTTTGAAAAGTTGGAAACTCAAAAATATATTGTACTTTCAATTTACCATTGTTTTCAGAAAAAGTTTTGATTTCTTTCTTTTTTAATGGACTTCATTGTAAGCCCTTAATATACTTTACAAAATTCCTGTTCAGTAAACTCTACATAAAATTTCTTGTAATTAAATTTTTAAAGAATTTTATTATCAATCTTAAGTTAATCAAATTGAATGCATATATGCAGCTATGCAATAAAGTGACATGCTTAAGTGGATATGTGTTGCATATTTTTGTACAAATCGATAATAACTGCTTTGTTCTCACAGATTTTACCATTTTCTCTTCTTTGACAGAAGCACACATTTTGCAAATCAATGCAGTTAAAAGAAAGACACTTGACTATACAGGAATTTATTTTCATCTCTTTTCTTTAAAGCATTTATTATAAATGGATTAAGAGAATAGATTTCCCTTTTACCTTATCATACAGTATTACATATAAATCAATGTCCATAGCATAAGGATGAAAACCATTTCATAAAACATTCTTTTCAACAATTTCTTTCTTTGTGAAATCCAATGCCTCTATTAATCACAGATCAAACTTTCAATGAAAATTTCTGATTAAAATTCAGTTAACTGTTAGAAGACAGACTTATTGATCCACTTTTGTACATAAGCAAAAACAATACAAAAGAAAAAAAATAATTCTGATTATATATTTAAACTCTTCAATGATAATTAAAAAAGGCAATCAATTCATAATCATTCAGTTTTCATGTTGGTTCTTTTATTGCATTTCTTGTGGTAGTGCCCACCTCCTTTTCAAATATAAATGATATTGGTGTACCATACTGGGTCATTTATGGCATTTCTTAGAGCAATAGAATTGGTTGGCAGTGCCCATCTCCTCTCCAAGTATTTAGGATTTATTAGGCTATTGGGATAAAATGCTAACTCCTTTGTGGCATTTCCTGATGCCCTGGGATCACATGATAGTGCCCATCTCCTCTCCAAATTATCCATTACCTGTTAAATCAATAAGACAATATATTTATTATGTTTCTTGTGGAAATTACTTAGCAATACCCAGTGAAATATATTTTTTTTTATATTGTGATTATGATTGTTTTTTTTATGGCTTATTAACCCTTTGTGGGCTATTTAAACCCAAAACATTTTGGATTGTAACAATAATTCTTTTTCTAGTGAATATTGCCTTAATTTTTTTAGAATAGCAATGATTTTTCCAGACATTTTACTATTTAACCTATAGCTGGTGGTAGAAGAGATGGAGTTATACCTTTCCTAAGGATATTTGTGCAAAAGTGAACTTAATGAACTTGACAGATCTATATACCACCAACTGTTCAATAAATGTAGTACCATATAATATTAACACTGCTTAGCTAAATCTATATGTGGTATATAAAACCAAAAAATTGTTAGTTTGATTAAATGTATAAACATTTAACTTTGCTCTTTATTGTAGAATATAAAGATCATTTATGCATACACTCTTAGTAATGACATTCATTTTTGGTTAGAAGAATATTTGAAAACTTTCGACTGAAAAGAGAATTTCAATAGGGGCTAGTTAAGCAAATACAAAAGGTCATCATAAAATTAAATCATCTTGGAAATTCTTGTGCAAAGTAGTTAAGGTATCAGTGATGATTTGTTTTTCTTGTCAGTGAAACCATTTTCATTTTGTAGAAGGTTTTTTTTTAAAAAAAGAAAAGAAATAAAATCCAAGTGTCTAATAAAACATTTCACAAATCACAGACTTTCCTTCATTCTCCCATGAACTTGATGGATGCTTTTATATTTTTCTTCCTGAATCTATATTACACAGAAAATTAATGTCAGTTTTGAAGAAAAAAAATAAAACAATTTCACTTAAGGGGAGATAATTTTAGATTTACCAAAATTTATACTTCATATTTTTTTTCATATAACTAATTAATTTTACTTCTTGTTCGTCTGTCATGTGATTCCTAAAATATTAATTGTTGGAAATTCATTACTAAAAAGCAAAATAAATAAATAAATAAAACTGATTTTTTGTTGAAAAATCTAATTTCATCATTTACATTGCTCCATACTTAGAATATTGCTGCCACATAGCGTCTGGTGCTCCTGCTATTTATCTTGAGCCCCTAAATAAAATTCAAAAAAGAATCTACAATATTATTGGTCCTGATCTGGCAGCTCAGCTTCAGTCACCTTCCTACTGCATTAAGGTTTCCTTTCGATGTTTTTTCTTTAAATACTTTCATGGTAATTCTTCAAATGAGCTCTTCACTATGGTACCTAGAGTTTTTGAATTTAAGTGCAGCACTAAACTGGCATTGAGATCTACATTGGGTTGATTTCTGATAGTGATTTTATTGCCTTTAGCATAAAAAAGTAAAAATAACCTTTGTCTTTTATGTTTTTACTATATTCTTTCATTGTTTTTAACATCATATCTTTTATTTTATTTTATGTAAACTTTAAGCCCTATTTCTGATGAAAATTTATAAATAGTAAGTGTCTTAACCATTAAAAATATTTTTTACTTTTCAAGTTTATATAGAGCCATGGTCAAATTAAATAAACACTTCTTTATTTTTATGTGATTTTATTCTTACTTTTAAGTGTTGTTTTAATAAATTTGAATGAAACCTGTAATTTGTTTTATCCAGAAAACAACTTTTTGTAAAAATATTTTTGAATGAAATTTTTAATAAGTTAGTCCAACTTGAAAGAAAAGAAGAAATTCAAGTTAGAATAAGGTCAGAGCAATGTAATATTTTTGTCCTTAATGAAACAGAAAATTATTATTTCATAAATCCAAAACTAATTACCATTTTCATAATGTTTGAGTATATAAGTAATTTTGAAAATGACATTACATTTAGACATAAGGCAAATGGCAGGTTGAGTATAAGAAAACAAAATTTTCAATTTCTCACTTCTGTTTAAGATATTTCTGTTTTTGCAATCTAACATACAATTTTTTAAAAATTGTATTTGTATCAAGTTCCATTTTACTAATTAAGACAGTGTTTTTCTTCAAATTAGTTTTCATTCAACTTAGAATGAAAAAGACAATTCCCAGTTGATTTCTAAAAGAGAATTCCAATTTGATTCCTTGGAAATAAATTGGTATCAATCAGTTTTGTATCTGGTAAATTCTTTTTATGAAAAGAATTGGAAAGATGATTTTTTCCCATATTTTGCTTAGTTTTTGCCTTACTAAAATATCAATATATCAAGTTATTTTTGTCCAATTTCTTTTGAAATGGTAAATGTTATTCTTTCCACCTGTCAATACTATTCATGCTGATAACAATTCTATCCAAATCTACAAATGTGTTTTTTCTTATACAAGTCATTATTAGATTTAAAACCGGTTCACAAATTACTTTATTTTGTTAGACCTTATTTTATATTTCATAACAATTGAAGGTTTCATTATTTTTATTGCTATTATTAATATTATCTTTCAATTTTTATTAAATAAAGCATTGTCAAGAATGATTACTTTTTGACTAGTATTTCTTTCATCTTGCTTTTAGTTGTATTTCAACACATGTATTTAGGTCATCAGTCAGCAGCCATCAATGAACAAAAATTGGAAATAAAGCATAAACAATTTACTAATGGCTGTAGATTGACCAAGTGATTCTGAGATAAAGACTTGGACAAATAGTGTTGAAGAATAAAATATCAGTGTCTGCATATTGATGTAGCCATAAGAATACAAATAATATGAACTTATATAGTCATGTGCAGAAATAAATAAAATAGCAATTCATTTGATACAAACACAGATACATGACTTACTAATATAGATGCACTCAGACAGACACAGATACTGTATATATATCATAATTCATACAAATAAAAAAAAAAGTATGTAGTAATGAGATGATATTTTACCCAGCTGCTGATTTCAGCAAACAGTATAGAATTGTTTCTGCTGGTTTTGTTGCAGTGTACACAGCATACAAAGTTGGTAGAATTCTCTCTCATCTATGGAGAATGCTACAAATTCATGTACCTTTCAAAACTCTCCAAAAGTAAAATAAGGAATTTATTAAGTTGAGAAATAAAGATATTTTATTCCTTTTTTGTAAAACACACACACACACACACACACACACACACACATACACACACACACACACACACACACACACACACACACATATATGTATATATATATATATATATCAGTTGCAGTAGCATGAAACTCGAGTAGCATTTCTTTTTTAGTCATGTTGATGGGTAGTGTAATTGCTCTGTCTTGGTCATTTAGATAAAGCAATGTCTATTACTGTTTAGGTAAGTGTCTTTTGGTCTTTTTACATTTTGCTTCCTTTTCTCATTTAGTTTATTTCTTTGGTCACTTGGCAGGGTTTGTGTTGGTTTTACCAATACTTTGGTTTGTTATGTGCATGAAGGATGTATAATAGTATTTGAAATAAAAGTGGAGATGATGAGAAAGTGGAAAAACTTATAAATGATATATTTTGCTGAGGTGTATTGGGTTCAGCTTCTTCAGGTTAAAATGAATGAGAACTTTGTCATAACAATCCCTTTGGAGATATATATATATATATATATATATATATATATATATATATATATATATATATATATATATATATATATGTTCAAAGGGAAATAACTTCTGACACAGTCTCTCCTGCTGAGAATCAAGTACCCTATTTTTGCAAGATGGCAAGACTTTGAGAACATTTTATTTTTGTCTTTTCTCACCTTTTGGCTTGTTTACCAGAAACCAAGAAATAAACAGTCTTTCTTAAACTATCCTTATTTTTAGAAGCAGGTAAATGTCATAAAAATTGAAATATTTTAAATTCTATAGCAAATGACATAACAAAGACAAATTTGAATGAAAATAGTGATTATATAAATTTCTATTTCGGTTCCAAATGGGTTAATTTGTTTTACTTTATTTCAAAATGGCTTCGATCTACTCCAGGCTTTGAAGCATAAATGTTCAATTCTATTTTATTATTTCATCTTTTTGGGTTCTGAAAAATAATTTGTGTTTAATCTTTTCACAATTCAGTTTGGGAGTGGGGAGAGAATGAATTTATTAATTCATTCTCCCCCACTCCCAAAGTAAATTCAGTTGGGAATATAGTGTAAAAACCTTGAACATTAATCACTGTAAAATACAGGTTTTATCAACATCATGGAAAACTGACGTTCAGTCATTTGCAAATCTTGATTCTTCTTTCCACAATCTTGCACTAATAATAAATGGTTGTTATTTAAATTGTGATTTACTCTGAAACATTATTTTGAAGCTAATCTTCAAACTGCTCATAAGATTACTTCAATAACAGGAGAACTAATAGAAAAAAGAAAATTAAACTGCTGACTTTGGGGCACAATCAGTGTGAATCTAAATATGGCAAAGTTTCTATTTGTGTCTGGTGTTGATAAACAAAGAAACCTTATGGGCAAAGTTTTTCTGAAGAAGCCTAGTTAGCACTACAATGACTGTCCATTTTTACTCCTGAAGCAATTTGTATAGAATAGCACAGCTTGAAGAAGTTGTATTGTTTCTCTCTCTTATTCTATCTTAGATCATAATTAAGTGTAGTTAGTTTACATGACTGTTTATATTTGCTATATTCAAACAACCCTTATATACATAGTCTTTCAACATTGATTATTCTTTGGGTGCTCACATAAACAGCAAATGTCTGGTTATGTACTGAATTCCTTCCTTGATCCTCACTGATCTATAAATTCTTTCTAAGCATAAAGAATATTGCTTTTTAAAGAAAATTCCTCAGAAAATAAACTTGTTAAAAATACTTATTGAGTTATTTGAAAAAAAGAGAGATTTTTTTCCCTTTTCTAAAGATTACAAAAGTTTGATCAGTCTGTCTCTAGTTTGATTCATATCGAAGTTAAAAGTTAGCCCTGCAACCAGCAGACAATTAGATTATCAATTTAGCCATTGTATCTTCAAGTACACAAACATCTGATAATAGCCACAAACTCACTTGTTATATTCAGATAAATTTATTTTCATTATAAATCAGATTATCAAGTAAACCTTGCAAGTAAACTATAAGTAACTTTAATAAAGATAAAACATGATCTATATGAAAATTTGTATCACTCAAATAATTTGACAGTTTTATTTTGAAGCATGGATAAATGAATTCAGAAAGCATTTCAAATGTAATGTTGAACATAATTTTGTTAGGATTTGTTCTGATTAACTCCAAATTGTTTGATCATCAGTCACCATTTGTCAATACTTCATATTAGAATTTGGATATTTAATAAATCTTCATTATCACTATTGTTTTGTCACAATGTTTTGTTATAAACACATGTATGATAGTATGAAAAAACAAATGAAACAAGTGCTGCTGGTATGGCGAAAGGAAAGACAAAAAATTGTTAATGCAAAATTATACTGGTCTACAATTTTTCACAAGTTGACTACTTCAGAAATTAAATGTGCCAATTCTTATGCATTTTGGCATGCTGAATTCGAAAATGACCCTTAAATTAGATGATTGACTCTAGATTTAGAGATATTTACTCAGTTATATCAAACACATTAGTACAAAGGATGTCTCCAAGAAAATGTTTTACAAAATCTGCTTTGATATTCTGTTCTATGTAGGCTACCAGAGCAATAAACAAACACATCAAGATGGCAATATATGTGTATTTATTGAATAAAATAGGACTGGAAAATGCTTCAAAAGTACATACATGTGCAGCAACCACACATCACTTCTTAGATTGTCTTTTGTAATCTGCAGAAGGATCATCTCTGGTCAGTCCAACAATAATTAGCTTGCATTGATGGACTCTGCCTGCCCTAATACCTTTTCTCTATTACTGCAATGTCATGATGAAATCATTCACAGTGCTCATCACTCATGATACCACAGTTTTGGAGGGAAAAAATCAAAATGCAACTCTAAGAAGGGAACCTACAATAACATGTTACAATCAGGATGTTTGCATGCTTTCATGAGGTCTTCCACCAGTTTCCTGTAATTTTCTGCATTCATTACCCAGAAAGTTGGTTGCCACTGTAAAGCTTTCTATGCAGTAATTTCCTTTCACCATAGTACTCTGTCAAAATTTTCATCCAAAAGAAGTTTACGAATCTGGGGACAAAGAAAGATGCTTTACTTTATCTTTGCTTCACTTATCCTGAGTAATTTATTCTGCACATACTTGAATACTGCCTTTGTTTTGTCCATAGCCTTCACAAAATTTTTCATAAGACCGAGCTTGATGTGAAGAGGTGGCAACAAAATTTTCTTTGACTCAACTAGTGTTGGATGCTGAACATTTTAACTCCTAGGTTCCAGTAATTGACACAGTGGCTAGTTTCTCTTGATGCAATGAGAACTTCTGTCTCAGCTAGCCCATTCACAAAGAAAGCATCAGTATATCCACCTTGCAGTCCTAGCAAGAGAAACACAAACATTTTAACCTACACAATGTTGTCAGTAGTTGTTTCATATTGTCTTGTGTTTCTTTCATGTGGATTGCATGACCAACTGGGATTGAAGGTAAAACATTACCATTGTGTAACAAGACAGTTTTGAAACTTGTCTTCAAGGAATCAATAACCTCCTCCATTCCTATGGATTGTAATTGATAAGTGATTGCATAAGACCACTGATATCATTTGCAGTACACAAAATCACCTTACATAAGGAAGAATAGGACTAGGTCATTGTGATGATCATGGAAATGGGAAATCTGTACATCACCAGCTAAGAGATTCCACTGCTGTAACCTGGAACATAACAGTTCTGCTTTACTCTTAAGAAGTTCCAAATCTAAGTCTTTTAGATCTCTTTGAGTTATGAGGTGTCATTCAGAGATGGATGTTGAACAATAATCTTGGTCTTATGAAGTTGAAGTTTCAAGCTCTGATTTTTCATTGTCTTCCCCATCATCTGACTCAATTTCATACAATTCCAGTGCTTCTGGAACTGGTATGTCTTCATTAGGGGGACAGGATGCAAAGCTGATGAAATGTTTGGATATGGCACTATTTATTTTTCTTTGACAGTCTCTTACTAATTGGAGGTACCATGTAGAAGTAGCATGATCGGATGGCTCTCTCCAAATTATGGGTAGTGCAAAACGTACAGATTTTTTTCTTCATGGTTAGCCATTGACTGAGACATTTTTGCACAAGTATTACAGCATATGTGTGGTATATATAGTTAGTAAGCTTTTCACATAACAGGTGTTGTACTTCACTTTTGAGATGCAAAAGTCACTTTGTGACACACATAGCAGAAGTTGTTGGCTTTGTTCATTCATTCACTGGGTATTTTTCGCAGGTCAAT
Organism: Acanthosepion esculentum; assembly: GCA_964036315.1. Classification (NCBI taxonomy): domain Eukaryota; kingdom Metazoa; phylum Mollusca; class Cephalopoda; order Sepiida; family Sepiidae; genus Acanthosepion; species Acanthosepion esculentum. The sequence continues at coordinate 69,365,868 of OZ038482.1, forward strand.
TAAATGTGTGAAAACCTGAGTGGAAAGGAGAATAATAATAATCTTGAAATCTAAAACCTATCTACAATTTGACATTATTTTCATCTCCAGTGCCCCAAAATTTGCTAAGACTGGCTATCTTTGTTTTTGAAGCTTTCATGTTGTAGACCAGTGTTATTTGTATTGTCAATACAGAGGATGTGAGTAGAATGTCTGTAATGTGGGCAAGGGAGGCATCTTTTGAAAGAAGTGTAGATTTGGAAAGGTCTTGAATTTTTTGAAATGTTTGTCAGATTGATTGACCAAAATCATGGGTGGTGACCCTGAAAGCTTGTCAGGCATCAATACTAACCATGATTCTGTGTCATTTATGAATGGCTTTTTTAAAAGCAAATGTCTTGGCCCTGAGCTCATATTTTGTTCATGCTTTTTTTTCTTTGGCAGTAACATTCGTGATTGATATATTTTATGTTATTTTATATTTTTTGAGAGGATTTGTGTTGTGGGCCAGATGTAATGCTTGGAGACCCTGCACAGAGAATGACTTTTTTATTTTGGGTTTTGCTTTCTTAGTGTTCACAACTGGCTAACATGTTGAGTGAACCAGAAAGAGACTTAATTTGAAGCAGAGTATAACAGTTTCATTCAATGAATTCTCCAGAAGATGGTAAAACTTTTGTTTGATATGGGGTTAAGCATTTTTTTTATCTAAGTCATATCAATATTCAAACTCAAATTGATATCATTTCATAACACTATAAATGTTTTTTTCTGCTTTCTATATTTTCCTACAGAGATTTTTGCCTTAATTTCAAATTACATTAAGTGAATTGCAATTTCCTTGGAGAAACAATAGAATTAGAGGTTTCAATAATAACAGGCATTTATATACGAATAACATACATATAGTGAATTTATGATTGATGTTTGAGTGTGATGTGATAGGAGAAAATGTATGGAACGACCATGTCATGATTTGGCGTCTAAGAGTTTACAGTTCAGTTCTGTTGATGAAATTAAACAAGTTCTGTAGGGTGAAAATTGTTACATATGTAAGTTCAAAAGTTAATGTGTATGCGTGTTTTAGTAGAAATTGTTTGTTTAAAGTCTCACGGAGTTATGCAACTTTAACTGTATTAATAATAGTTGGTTTATGAATACAATTTCTACTTGGTAGTGAATATTATCACTTTTTTTAGTAAATTATAGATAGAGTTCTTGAGAGAGAAATGGTGATTATTGAGTCAGCAAATTGACGCGCGAAAAGTTCGTTGGGTCAGTGTAATGACACGCGTAGAGTTGTTTAGCATCTCATGAAGATTATGTTACTGACTGTTTGAATCAGATTAAATGATCCTATTTATTTATTTTCTGTGATTCAAACCAGCTCCAAAGCATTGAGCGGGAAAACAGATTTGTACAGAATTGCTACATTTTTTTGTACTGTCTCAACCAATGAGAAGTCAAGATTTAAAAAGTGAAGTGCTGATTGGTTAGGATGGGTTTGGTAGAAGAGTGTATTTTTATACGGGGTGAGTATCAAATATGGATGATTCCATCAATACCTGCTCAAGATTATTGGTCATAGCGATATGGACATTAATATGTATAATAAGTTGTGTACCTTGCAGGCCAGTGTACGTGCCTGCCCAACCTAGTTCGTGTAGGTGGATTAATTTCTGGTTCAGGTGTTGAGGATGGATGCGCATGTGGAAGTCCTGAATCAGGTGTCTGTTGTATAGTCAAAGGCTTGTTGTCATTGTTAATATACACTGGTTTCAATCAGTCAATACTGACTGTAGTATGCATTCCTGTGAGATCTGTAGTAAAGTATTTTGATGCTCGAGAGATGACTTGATGTGGTCCTGTATAATTTGGAGTTAGTGGCTTGCAAACCATATCTCTGCAGAGGAAAACAAAATCATCTTTGTGTAGATCAGCGGGGACATAATACGGATTATGGTATGCCCTAGTTGGCATATATATAGTTTCAGTCATTTTCCACCGAAGATCACTGACAAACTGATTGGTAGGGAGATTGTCTGTTACAGGGCTCAAAATCTGTCTGGGCAAGGTTAAGAGTGTCCCAAAAACCAATTCAGCATTGGTACATTTCAAGTCCTGTTTAACAGAATTGCGTAAAGCCAGCATAAGAAGGGGAAGTTTATCAACCCAAATTTGGCTGTTTGTTGATGCAGTTAGAGCATATTTAAGTTGTCGGTGGAATCTTTCCATGAGGCCATTGGCACATGGGTGATATGCCGAGGTAAAGATGTGCTTTACTCCCAGCAGGTTAGTGAATTCATTGAATAACGTAGATTGAAGTTGTGGGCCCCTATCGGTGGTGATTACTGAAGGGCATCCAAAAATAGTTATCCAATGTGTGAAGATAGCACTGGTGACTGATTCAGCCATGGTTGACTCAAGGGGAATAGCGACTGGCCAGTGTGTAAAATGGTCGATTATGGTCAGAATATATTCAAAACCGTTTACACATTCCAGTGGACCCACTAAATCCGTGTGCAGGTGGGTAAAGCGTCCGTCTGAATTGGAAAATGTTGATGCAGGTGCTTTGGTATGTCTGCCAACCTTCGTTGCTTGGCAACGTAGACACATGCAGGACTACTGTTTAATGTCAGCTGCCATACCAGGCCAGATAAATCTGTCTGATATGGTCTGCAACGTTGCCTTGCCTCTTGGGTGTGATTGCAAGTGAAAATGATCAAAGATCAGGCGGGACATAGTTGGTGGTATATATGGACGTGGGTTACCCGGACTGGTGTTGCAATAGACTGACCTATCCATAAATGGAAGCGGTCATTTCTCGATATTCAGGGAAGTATCAGATTGGATAGCTGGTAAAGTATCGTCCTTCATTTGTTCGTCTCCTAGGTTGTCAAAGCTTAATGCTGTATTTTGGATCATATTGAGGGTTGTGCAAGATAAAGCATCGATCACAGTGTTGCTGGTTCCAGTAACGTAGCGGATGTTGGAAGTGAACTGCGCTATATAATCCATGTAATGGATACTGCGCAGATTATGCTTCTCAGATTTTGTATGCAGAACGTACGTTAGCGGTTTATGGTCAGTAAAGATGGAAAAGTCACGTCCTTCCTAAATATGCCCGTAATGTCTGATGGCTAAGTAAATTGCCAACAGTTCACGGGAAAGGTACTATATTTCGTTTTGGGCTGTATTAAGCTTAACAGAAAAAATGACAATGGTTTTTCTACACCGTTAACTATATTCGACGACGATGTTACGTATGACAGTTTCATGCAGTTTTGCAATGCATGTTTAGCTTGATTAAAGGAGTTCAGTTCATCTGTAGACAATGTGATTTTTGGCTTCTTCCTTTTGTGTTTGGATAGAAGATTTGTTAGTGGCAGGAGTATGTCAGCACAGTTGCTTATAAACTGATGGTAGTAGTTCACCATCCCTAAGAACCTTCGTAGTTGGCGTAAGGTTGATGGTTGTGGAAAGTCACTAATAGCCTTGACCTTCTCGTCCAGACAAAATAAACAATGACAAAGATGGTGCATTCAATGAATATTAACAATATCTCGGATCAAAATTTAATTTCCAATTACTTATTTTTGGTGTTGTAATATTTACAAACTGGTTTAAGACTCATTTCAAATTCAAAAGTTCTAGTGGATAAATATTTTCAAATACAAAATGAAATTCATTGTCATTATAGAAAATCATTTCAAGAAAAACTGCTTTATTTTATTTTCTAAACATTCTATATCAATTTTGATTACATTCAAATTACTTCTGAAAAATCTGAAAAAATGAATTTGAAATTCTAAATTCAATTCTGTTCATTAAAAATGTTTTAGTTAAATATTTTGTTTTCACTTCTATCTTAATTTTTTAAAATCTTCATTTTCACAAATTCCAAATTTATATTCTTTATATTTTCAGGTATTTTATTCTCATTAACAATTTTCCTCACAAATCTTTCTGTGATTATATTTCCAGTGTTCTTTAGATAAACATGGAATTCAATGCAACCAGCACTTGACAGAAATTTGTCAGTTGAAATATTTTAAACTTCTTTTTGAACAGTTTGTGTGAATGCAGACTTGAACATATTTAGAAAATGATTATGAATTAGTGATAATTTTAAATTGAGATTTCTCCTTTTGCATTGTCATAAGTTAGGCACATCCAGAGATAAGTATCACCTTGCATATAAGCCAATAAAGCAATAGCATGACAATAGGAAAGATGTTTAACATCCGAAGAACTCAACCACTGCCGAGGCGCACATTTTTAGAGGGCAGCCTCTTCAGATCCAATCTTGATCAATTCTTTTATAGTGGAAATCAAAAATCTAATTCCCAAATTTGAGTAAATCTTTTTCATTAATTTTCTTATTAATTGGAAATAGAGGTTCTGTGTCAGTACTTTTACCATATTTCTAAAGTGCTTTTTTTTTTTTGAGTTGCCAACTATGGTAACAAGAAACACTGAGAATCTAAAAAAAAATAACTAATACTTCTCCTTGGTGTAAATTGTAGACTTTGCAAAAGAAAATGAACAGGAAAAAAAACAAGTTCATTTCATGACAGTCAGACAGTAAATGTGCAATTTTCAGATAAAGGTCATGTAACTAATAGTGGAAATTTTAGACATTTTTTGTAAGATATTTGTTTTCAATCAATATAACTAACCTGCACCAATTTCAAAGAATTAAAGAAATCTGTGACAAATAATATTCCAAGACTCATCAAAATTTTTATTTTAATAATTTTACAGTTATTGACAAAAGAATTTAAAAAAGGCATGGAAGCCAAAGAAATTCCTATTGCTTCTAAGATGGCAGAACATTTTAGATTATTAATATTTAATTACAATATTATTTTTATAATGTTCTTGACATCACTCTTTTCATACTGTGATAACCTCATAATCTTACAGAACAAATTAGAAACAAATTTTAATACTTTATTCTGACAAATTTCTTTTGTTTTACATTTTAGTTAGTTATTTCCTCAGGTTTTGTTGGATAAACTGAAACATTAGATGAAAACAATGAAAAAAAAGATAATTCTTGTGGATAAAACATGGTCTTTATGAATAAAAGGTATTAACTGTGAACTCATTTACTTGTAAAGTATGAGTTCCATCCCTATGTTAGGCAGTTTAAAAAGTAATATACTCTGGCCTAGTAAAACAGACAAACAACATCACAAGCATAAACCAACTAATAACTAATATGAGATAGCCTTGAACATGAACAGTGGAATGAAAACAATCCACCTACATGTATTTAATAAAGGGTATGGCTTGAAATTCTTGATGCATTATCAATTATAATAGACACTGATGAAAATGGTTCCTACCCATAAATGCACTGAAATTATTAGAAACATAAATTCTGATTATTTAATTCCTATTTCCTAAATATTGCCTTTTAACATATAGCATATATAACATGACATATATATTATTCATAACTGAGAAAAACTGTTTACTATTATTACTCTAGTTTGTCGAACACTTTGTTTTAAAGGTAAACAGTTTTCTTAAAAAAACAGCTTGCCTTAAAATCATTATTCTCCAGAAATACACTGACACTTGTTTTATTTGGGGAGCAAAATGCATTGTTATATATTTTGTTATATACATATATATTATATCCTAAATATGTGTAAATATGTATATGCATAGGTAAATCAATGTTCATAGCCTAATGATGAGAAAGTATTGTATTTTATACAATGGATATTTTATTATTCAACATTAATTCTCTTTACCAAATTCAAGGGTTAATTTTAATCATTTACATGAAATATTATACAATGAATTTTGGGATAAAAATTCAGCTAATTACTGTGTCAGGCTTATTGATGTACTTATATATATATTATATATGTACTTATATATATATTATATATATATATATATATATATATATATATATATATATATATATATATATATATATATATATATATACACACACATACACACACGCACACACACACATGCATGCATATTTATATATATATTTCATATATATATATATATATGAAATATATATATATATATATTTCATATATATATATATATTTTATATATATATATATTTTATATATATATATATATATGTATATATATATATATATATATATATATATATATATATATATATATATATATATATTACACATGGTCTATCTCTGATATTGAGCACTTTATCCCATAAATATAGCACATTTTAAGACTATATTTCTTCATATATATATATATATATATAGGATTAATACTCATAAATATAATTTGCCACTTAGCTGATTGATGTTATATTCAACTTATAGCATTAATACTATGGGTGGATTCCTTCCCACCCCTTAAAATTAGACCAACTATTCTGGATGTGCATTGTGGTTTAATGGATATGAGCTCGGAGTGAGAATTTGAAAAGCTGAGTTTAAATACCAGTTGACTTTGTTAGATTCACTTAAGCACAAATACCCTTGGGAAAGGTTTGAATCCATCTCTTCTCCCCGCAACTATGGGTTGAATAGCAGGATAGACTGGATTTTTTAGCCTTGATTGGCAACCAATCTATGACAGAAAGAAATGGCAACCTATATATTTATACACAAACTAATGATGTAGAAATGGATTCAGCTAGTTAATTTTTACATGTGTCATGTAGAAAATAGTCTGCAATAATTCCACCAAGCCCCCACCCCATATACATACATTATTGTTGTGGTAGGATCCACCTAATCTGCATAGGTGACTACCAACTATATAAATAGTGGTTGGTACCGGAAGACGAGGAGAAGGAAATCACGAGATCCAACTAGAGACTCTGATCAACTGCGACTAGTCAACACATTCTCCAGGAACGTCTTCCCAGAAATATACAGAAATACTATATGTACTTATTGTGTACACTTTCTTGTTATAATACATTCTTGTTCTAACTACATTTTGTGTTGCATTATTATTCCATGCATTAGGCGAGATTCAACAATTATATTGACAGCATATTAGCAAACAGGTCAGAAAAATTTAAAATAACTGTAAGAAACTGTGTGAAAATAACTGTCCTACACTTTACTTACAAACCAAACTCAATATTAATAATATTCCTCAATGTATTAGAAAATGTCAACAGCCATAACTTTACCACCTTTCTTTACAAAAAACTCATTAGCAGAAACTTTACTTAAATACAAAAGTGAATGTCCTCTAAGATAAAAAATAGCTGTTGCAAAAAACATGATTTACCAGGCCAAAGTAATCTCTTGACATATTATTCTATAAGGAACTAAGCAAAGTTAAACAAACTCTAATCAACAATAAATTCTTTAAGCATGTTGTTGACAAACAAAATAATTAGTCTTAACAGAATTTAGAAATAATGTAAGACCTCTCCCTGATGCAAACAAAAATAAACACATCATTAACTTATTCTATCATAACCAGATTCACCCAATTATAAACAAGATGAAAAAGCAATTAAAAACATAATTCACCAATACATATCACTCAACGATCCTAACAAATGCCTACTCCAAAAAGTTTAAAACATCTAATTTAATTATAACCAACAATACTGTACCTCAAATATCCGCCCCCACCCATGTAACAATGTTACCTATGAATTCTCATGCTCTCTGGAAGATTCCATTAAAAAACAGCATTAAATACATTGGGGCAGACATGCACAACACACTCGCAGATTGACCTGTGATCTGTTGAAACTCAGTGCAATCTGTGTACACATTGTGAATGAAAAAATACAACTATCAGCACTAGAGAAATATTAGTAAATAATACAAAAATACTCCACAGTACCCAATTCAAGGAGAGACTCAAAACCCTAAAAGCTATTATTATACAAAATAAACAACCTACATTAAACCACAGGAGAAGGAATCTTGCAGTACATATGATATAATTAAGAAAAATACAAAAAAATAAAATAATAAAAAATACAATAAATATCATTTTTTTTGAGTGGCCTTGTTCCCAATAACCATTACACACGATGTCACGTTAGACTATTTAAAACTTTCAGCTTCCCAAAGAATACCAGGATATAGACAAAGTAATTCTAACTATCACATGGACACCACATTAGTTCTTAATAATGATTGTGATGATCAAAAGTACTTGAACAACAAAATATGAACTTTGAGCAGAATATTCAACATCTTATTCAAAAATTGGAAAATATAATAAAAAATGAAACAGACCTTCTTGCAGTTCATTTTAATCAAACTTGATTTGATATTATATATATATATATATATATATATATATATATATATATATATATATATATAGAGAGAGAGAGAGAGAGAGAGAGACAGAGACAGAGACAGAGAGAGAGACGCACACACACACACATACATTATGAATTAGCAAGAGGATATGAAGACTGTAAATTAAAAATTAATTTCCTTCTCAGGAAGTAAGTTGAAAATGATTGTACAATTAGCAGATTTTAATCCCTGATAATTGGAGAAAAACAAATTATATGAATTTCAGACTTGATTGCAATATTATTACTGGTTTAGTTTTAACCAGCCCATCAATGAAGAGGTTCTAGCATTTTAGGCAATTATCAGCATCAAAGGTTTAAAGCCAAGTGAGTTAAATATGTAGTTTCATAAATTTGCTGATAAATACTTTATTTATTCAAGTGCAATAAGTAAAATTATTTATTATTATTTATTTTCAATAAACTCATAAAATTGGAAATTACTTTTTGTCAAAGAATATGAAAAACAATCTATAATGAAAACTAAAACAAAGAATTAGCTTTAAATAAAAATTAAATTTATTTCTACAATAATGATTCAGAAAAATGGATTTCATTCTCAAATTCTCTTAAAATTGGACAGTTTACTTGATATGCTAAAATAATCTAGGATTTCACCAAGAATTTTTTTTGTAAAATTTACAAAATTTGAAAATCTCTAGCCTAGATTAAATACTTCTATTTCTGCTTAAAAGTTAACAGTAGCTTCAAAATCCGTATCCTGTTGTGATATCCAAGCTGATGGAGTGTTTGGAGTGTTGTGGATTGGGAAACAATTACACCAGCATCATCCCAGACTTTGAAAATTTTACAATTGGCAAATTGATTAGAAATAATCCTATTCAGCTGACGTTCATTTGTATCTCTTGGCTAGACTTTGGAACTGCACTTGGGCCACTTTGAACAAATTTGTCTTGTTATTTTCAAGACAGCAGTCTGAGAGCAATCTCCTTTTGAATTTTGCCAGCATCCCACAATATATAAATGATGTTTTTTTTGTATCTCTGATATATCCTTAAATCTTGCCAGTTATGATGCTAGGAAACAATATGCTAAACATTGAAGATGACACTCTTTTTATACCAATAATTCGACATGGAAAATTTACATGAAACAAGCTCATATGTAAATGATTAAATTTCATTTGTCAAGGGGGGGGGTCAGATTATTTACATATATTGAATTTAAGCAAGAAATATGAACGTTATTGGCAGAAAGAAAAAAAAAGGAAATTTTCTTTTTTCTGAATTATGAGTGTATATGGTAGCCAACATTTGGTGGGCACTTTTTCCCACTTCAGTTGCTACAGTTTATCATACAATAAACCTAAATATATTCACAGCTTCATCCTTGTTCAAGTCCAAATCTACAACAATTTGGGTTAAAATAAGTATATTTATCAGTCACATTAAAACAATTATAAATGTAAAAACCACAGAAGTCAAGTGTCCTCTCTTGGCAACAAAAAGTTGAATCATAAACTTCAGATCCTGACCAATAGTGAGCTATCCTCTTGCTTGACTAATAGTGTAGAGGGTGAATATTTTAATTGCAGTTGCATAAGAATTAGACAGTACCAATAATTTTATTTATTAATCTCCAACCATCATCAGTTGATGTCACAGAAGTTTACCTTTGTTTTCAACAGATGAATCAAAGTTTAAAATTTCAGATCTTAAAAAGTTTCTCCCTAACTCTAATTTTTTTGCACATCCTTTTTTAAAAGGATTAAAATATAAGTCAGAGTGTAAGATTTTTTAAAGATATTTAATAATTTATAGCTATCAGACAGAAGAGTAGAAGAATTATTTTTCTTTTGTTTTCTGTCTTACATCTCTCTTTTTCCTGTTTGGAAAGTGGGCTTAATCTAAGTGAACATTTAACAAACTGCTGCAGGTTAATGAAGTTCCTTTTGTTTCATTAAGCATAAGAAAGAAGAAATGTATTACTTACACCTATTAAATGAATGTTGTTTGTTCCTTTCCACTTGAGATCTGAGGAAAAAGGTCATTGTGATTAAAAGTGGATGTGGATAAATAACAAGCCCTGTTGTATTAAACAAACAAACATGGGTACTGACTATGCACTTTGTTCAAGGAGTGTATCCAGTCAGAGGCTCTATAATTGCTTTTAAATACTGTGAGAGTGGATCAGAAAATGGAATTTGGGTTTCAAGCAGGAACTCATCTGATTGGTTGATTAAGATTTATTTTATTTGAAGAAAACAGGAAGTGGATGTGTGGAGCCACCAAATCAAAGATGTATTTTGTCATTTGACACTTCCATCACTGAGCTGTTAACTTCAGACTCCAGCAGGAGGTAAGATATGCTCTCTTCTGCATTGGCTCTTAATGTTTTTTTAAAAAAATGAATGAAGGTATGAAGAAAGTCATCAGCCTGACCAAATGCAAAACAGCACTGCTGAAATCCCAAGTTGGCAAGATTATCAAGGACACAAAAAACAGATGAAGAGATAGGTGGAGCACTGCTTGAAACTGTATTACAAGAAAAGCACTATTTCAGATGATGCACTAGACCCAGTATCTTGTCTATTAGTCATGGAGAGACTGGATGCATTGCCAATTGCTGGGGAGACAAGCAAAGCTATCGACAAGTTACCCACAGGAAAGTCAAAAGTACTGGATGGCATTCCACCAGAGGCTATCAAGTGTGCAAAAGGTGTTCTACTTGATCACATGGTGAATCTACTCTAATGCTGGGAGGAGGGAATAGTGCCACAGGATATGAGAAACTGCAACATAATCACAGATTGCAACAGTTACAGAGGAATTTCCCTGCTGAAAATAGTCAGGAAGGTCTTTGCCCATGTGGTCCTCAGTAGACCACAGAAGCTTACTGAAAGAGCATATCCTGAGTCTAAGTGTGGTTTCAGGTTAGAGTGTTCCATGATTGACAGGATCTTCTTCCTTCAAAAACTGCAGCAGAAATGCTGAGAACAGAGTACATTGCCTTCATCAACCTCACAAAAGTATTCAATCTTGTGAGCAGGGACAACTTGTTCAAGATACTCAACAGAATCAGTTGTCCTCCAAGACTCCTCAATTATCCTATTGTTTCATGCAGATATGAAGGTCTTTCTACAATTTGGTAATTCTTATTCAGAGGCTTTCAATATATGCAGCAGTGTGGAGTAGGGTTGTATGCTTACACTTACCTTATTGGACATCTTCTTCACAGTCATGCTGAATCATGTGTACAGAGTTTCAACAGAGACTGACATTATCTAACTGCATACAAGAATAGATGGAAGGCTGTTCAGTTTGTCTTGGCTGAAAGCAAAATCCAAAGTCTGTGAGGTGCTCATTAGAGACATACTGTTTTCAGATGATGCAGTTCTAGCAGAACACACTGAAGAGCAACTGCAGTGACTCATAGATAATTTTTCAAAAGCCTGCCAAGAGTTCAGTTTGACCATCAGTCTGAAGAAAACCAATGTGATGGGCCAAGGTGTTGAACAGCCTCGCACCATCAAAATCAATAACTACGACCTGGAGGTGCTTCATGAATTCACAACCATTTCAGATCAAATACCCTCTCCCTAGACATCTTTCTCCAACAGTGCTGGCTTCACTGGCTTGGACATGTGGAACTCCCTTCCTTATTCCTGTTTCCCTGACAAATACAATCTCCAACTATTTAAGTGTAACGTCAATCGACATCTCCAGCTGCCTTGATCTATCCTCTTCCCTTCTCCACATCCTTTCATCTTTCATTCCTATCTGCTCTCGCTCCAAATCTTCTGTAACCCCCTAGCCTTGATCGATCCATTATCTTTCTCCACATCCTCTCCTTACCACTCTTATCTGCACTTCCTCCAAACCTTCTGTAACCCCCTGCGTACTAGTGGCTTCCAGCCTTGCTTGGGGTGATATGCTTAAAAAAAAAAAAAAAATGTACACTGTATGGGAGATGGGGGGATTCCAAAGGTTCTTCTGTATGGAGAACTGGCCAACGGCAAAAGGGCAACATCATTTTTACTTCAAGGATGTCTGTAAAAGGGACATGAGGCTGATTGACCTAGACATCAGAAGGTGGGAAGAAGTCACCAATGATTGCTCAAACTAGAGACATGGTTTATACTGAGTGCTAGAGTAATGAGAGGAGAAACAAAAACTTGCCACTGAGGAGAAGCATGCTTGATGGAAAGAAAACAACATGACATTAAGGGAGAGTGTCTTTACATGCATTCATTGCAATCAAGACTATCACTCCTGTGTGGGCCTGTACAGCCATAACAGATGCTGCACTCCCATCAGCAGCTGAGGAATAACAATTTGAGCACAGATCCAAGGTTTCTCAAGACTGACAGATGCTACACGCTCACACACAAACTTTTTGTGTCTCTGAAAATCAATAGAGATTTACATATACACATACATGTTTAAGTAAATACATATACACACCTATATCGACACGCTAAGCCATACAAATTAGCTGCATCTGGTAATATTATAGTCAGAAGAGAGGAGAATATATGATGATGTATGTAAATGTATATAATGATGCAAAATTTTCAAATATTGCAGGTGCCATGGTCAATAAGTAAAGACAAAATATGAAAATAATTTTGTAGTTGAAATTATTTTTTTTCTTTTTGTAGAAATCAAAGCAAAGTGAAGAAGAGACTAAGAAAATGAGGTCCAGTGTTTTAGTTTTGGAAAAGTGGAAAAGAAAAATATTTCAAAATTCAATTATTGAAGGAAAAAGTAGATAAAATTTGCCTTTCAATTTCCAGTTTATTCAAGTGATTTTTATTTTGTTTCTTATCAATTTAAGAAAAGACAATATCCATCACTACACACAACACACATGGACCACCTTTCTTATCTCCGTTTAAATCAAAAGTTTGATTTGTAGCTAAAATAGTTGTTCAGTATTTCCCTCCAGTCAGTGTTCAAGCCAAGGTCAATGCAAGATTTCCAATACTGATTTTCAAGGCAGATAGATACACCTGCTTGACTTGGAAAATTTGCTCACTTAGTACATTTTTCTGAGCCCATTTTGACCTTGTAACATATAGTAAATCTGTCAAGCTACAGACAATTAATTCCAAAAAGACTTCTTGATATTTTTTATTGAAAATACATCTATAGCCTTTTTTCAATATATTTTCTTAAAATGGAATTCAACTTCCTTTCCTTCACATCATCATGGATGATAAACTATAAAACCAAAAGATGGAAATGAACAAAAACAAATTCATTTTGAATAAAATGTCAAAAGTTTCATGCATCAAACTGGATCAGAGTTTTCAAACTTTTTGCATTGGCAACAAACCATTGCAAAATAATTTTTTGTAACATTACTTAAATCTTGTTTTTAGCTAAACATGTAATTCCTAAAAAAATCCTGAAAAATTTAGTTAATAATTAAAAGAGATAAAAGCTTTATAAATTGCCTAATCAGTAAAGCACTTCATGAAACTAATTTTTTATGTTTGCTCTCTCTCAAATAGTTTGAAATAGGAATTTGCATAAGATATGCAAAATTTTTTAATCAGGAGGTAATGATAACATATTTTAGGGAATGTAACCATCCACTGAAAGGAATAAAATATTGAATATTTCTTTAATTTTGTAAAATTCACTCAGATACAAGCTCATAGAAGTCTATACAAAGTTTAACTTGAATGTCTTTAGTCTTTGAAAAAGTGTGAAAGGTGGCTTTTCTATTTCGGATGTGTAGCTGATTGGCTAAAAGAAATAGAATACAATGATCTTGTCAATATCATCTTTCTGTTTCTATATCAATTGCCATCCAAAATCTGCCAAAGATTCCTTCAGCCTAGGAAGTTTGCTTGTCAGAGATGTTTCTGAAAACTATCAAGATTACCATGATCACATTTCAGCTGTCAAATCATCACTGACTCATAAGCACCATCAAATTTTACAAGTATGCTCTGTATCTCTTTATTATAATTTCACAGCCTGTGCCTGGACAACATCTTTAAAGTTCTACTTCAGCAAATGGATTCTCATAAAATATCTTGAAACATTTATGCAATAGCTGAACGTATCAAGGCTAGAACTTTAGATTCTCTGTCTGCTTATTGCACTAAGGAGGCATGGTGGCTGGGAGGTATGGTGGCCAACATTCACCGGACAGTACCTCAATTTCAACTCCCACCATCCATACAGCGTAAAGAAAGGGATCGTCCGTTGCTTACAACACCGAGCAAAAGTCATAAGTGGCGACCCAGAGATGTTAGATAAGGAATTGGTCAGTATAAGTAGTACCCTACAACGTAACAACTACCCTGGGTACATAGCAGCAGCCCCCCAAAACTGGGATAGGCGGGTACAAGAGGAGGAGGAGGAGGACAACAACACTCAGAAAACAGTCTGCCTGCCTTATGTGAAGGGGTTATCAGAGAAAATACAAAGGATCTGCGGTCCATATAACATCAGGACAACCTTCAAAAGCGTGACAACACTTCGCAGATATCTCTCTCGAGTGAGACCCCTCATAGAGGAGAACAGGACTAAAGACTGTGTGTACGCTATCCCATGCAGCTGCGGAAAGGAATATAAAGGAGAGACAGGCCGCCCCCTCAAAGTAAGGCTTCAAGAACACCAGAAAGCTGTAACGCAAGGGGAAGTAGAAAAATCAGGCATGGCTGACCACATATGGAGAGAGAAGGGAGATCACCATCCCCTGTGGGATCAGGTTGAGATCATAGACAGGGAACACCATTGGAGAATTCGTAAACTTAAGGAATCAGCACATATGCTAGGCCACAAAAACCTCCTGAGTTGGCCAAGCATAGAAATAAATACAATATGGGAACCAGTAATAAGGAGTGCCAGAGAAAAGCAATGATAACAAAAAAAAAAATAGTTGCAATATGAGATCTGGTAAAAACATGGAATGATAACAGCAAAATTGCAATATGAGTACTGGTAAAAAAGGGTTGCTGAAAAATTAGGTTTATAATACTCAGAAATTCATACCCAGATGTCCTCAAGGACACATGGCACAGTGGATAAAGGTGTTGGTTAGATCCAGTGACAGACCCAAAGAGTGTGAGTTCAATACCCGGTTCAGGCAGTGGAGAACTTTCAGAGGGAAAATTAGCAGGAGATAACTGATAACTGACATCCATCAAATATGGCTTGTGGAACTAGAACAGTCTACCCCAGTGATCGAAATAAGGTGTTCGGTTTGAAATTCCAACCACCTGAAGAAGGCTGGAGTGTACAACGGCCGAAACGTTGTGACAAAAATGGCGACAAAAATAGTCTGACTAATGTAAATACTGTAAAAAATAAGAGCAATCAGTAACTAAAAAAATCCCTATCCATGCCAACCACTATCCATAACAGTTTGACTATCTCAGCTTACTATATAGCCTCAATATTGCCTTATAACATGTAACACGTCTCTTAAGTATGATTGTGAGTTTTTCCCCTTATCAGCATCATCTGGCTCTGATCTCTTAAGCCAAATCCATTTTGATGCAGTTAGAACTGTGTTGGTAATGTCCTTCAGCACTCTCGCCCTAACTGCTCCCACTATGCCTATTTTTTCTAGGGCTCTGCACAATGACTGTCCAGCAAAGCCCCAGCAACCAACTTCTACAGGGTCATAGTATATCTTCCATGACTTCCGCCAACATTGTTCGACAAGTTCTTGGTATTTGGACCTCTTTCTCTAATTAGCTAGTGTAATATATTCCTCCCATAACACAGACAGTTCCCAAATAATGCATTGCTTTGTGTTGTCAGAGTACAATATCAGATCTGAGCGATGTTACGGCTATGTGTCTGGGGAACTTCAGCTGGGTCTCTAGGTCCACTATCAACTGCCAATTGTCTGCGGAAGATAACAAGCTCGTTCTCTCTCTCCTCTGTTTCTGTATCTTCTCTCCAGCTTTTATGAAGTTAATCTGGTTCAATTTCCTCCCTGGTTGATGCTTACTAGCTCTTATAGCTTTAGTCACCTCGTTCGCAATTGCTTTGAGGGCTTGGTCGTGACGCCAACAGTACCGACCATCACCGAAAGCTTTTGGGCAGCTACTGAGGATGTGTTGCAAAGATCCTTTGCTTGCATATAGTTGGCAATTGGGGGTCTCACTCTTCCCCCATATATGTAGGTTTGTTGGGCTCAGTAGGACATCATATACTGATATGATGAGAAATCAAATCTCACTAAAATCTGACCGCCAGCAATCTGACCATGTAATTCTTTTCTTTTCTTTGTTCAGGCTCTCTGCTGACTTAGACCAACCATTTTACAGTAACACACTTCTTCTACACCTGCATGTACTTCTTCTTGGATGAGTTGGCATCTTTCCTTGCCTTTGGCAATGTTGGTTTGTGGACAGAGGAAAAACCTCAGTCCCGCTTTGCCTTTAGCTATTGACCCCTAAGTCTCTCCTCCACCACTCGCAACTCTCCTTCAGTGCTCCATTTCCTGCCAGATCTTGTCTGAATTCCAGCTGCTGCCACTTTTGGATCTTTAAATTCTGCATACGGCAGCTGTTATCTCATTCTCGTGACTTTGAATTCTTCCACAAGGCTGCTAAAGGGGAGGTGCAACGCATTGCTGTTCCCATAGAGGACTGCACCACTTAAGCATCTCAACAAACCCAGCCATCTTCTCAAACGATTACTAATTGCTCTCTCTAACATTTCCACAGTGGTAATTGGAATATCATAGATGAGCAATGGCCACAATATCTGGGGCAAAACTGCATGCTGGAAGAGCCATGCCTTAAAACATCCTGGCAATCCAGATTTGTCGATCTTTGTCAGCCAGTCCTCAAGATCTTTTATAGTCTGCTGGATCACGACTGTGTCCTTCAGAGTGCCGTTGAAGGTCTTGCCCAAACTCTTAACAGGCTTTTCACTTAGGGTAGGAATTGTTGCTCCTGCAACTGTAAACCGGACTTTCTCCATGACCATGCCTTTTTTCAATACTAATGACCTGGATTTTGCTGACTTGAAATACATTCTGGCCCAAGTCATTGGTCTTGGCGGACTCCTGTTCTAGACACAAGGCCTCGGCATTCCATCTCAGCTGCCTTTACAAGCATGTTCATGGTCAATGAAAATAGGACAGCAAACATTGTGCAACCTGTGATGATACCCTTTTCCAGGGCCTGCCATTCTGATGTTGTTGTACTTGAAACTACTCATAGTAGTCTCCAATGAGATTGCATACTGATGGAGGTACATGATGTATATTTAGGGCTTCTTCCACCAGTTTGTGTGGCATGGACCCGTAGGCATTAGTGAGATCCAACCACAATACAGTCAGGTCCCCTTTGCTTTCCTTTGCCTCTCTCAGGAGTTGTGTCAGGACTCCTGTATGCTCAAGGCAACCTGGCATACCAGCGACCCCACCCTTCTGGGCTGATGTGTCAATGTAGCTGTTTCCAAGAATTAAATTCTAAAGGCGTCTTGACAATAAACCGAAAAAGATCTTACTTTTGGTGTTGAGTAAGGAAATGATTCTAAATTGGTCCAGTGACTTTGAACCTTCTTCCTTCGAGATCCATACCCTCTCAGCAAATCTCCACTGCTCTACAATCCTGCCTCTTCTCCAAATGATTCTTAATATTTTCCACAAACTTTGGAGAATTCCCTTACACCGCTTGTACCCCACACGGTCCTGGTGCTGAGGCAGATCTGGTGGCTCTCACAACTTCTTGAATTTCTTTCCAGGTGAGCAAGCAGGTGTCAAATTGGACCACTGGTGGCCTCTGAGGAATTAAGCAGGTGTCTATATCATAGATGAAACAGTGACATCAAAAAGAAACAAAAATCAAAGGTGCTATTGTTGCCAAGAATTTTTTCCCTTTTTACAGAAAGAAAATCATTTGTTAAAGTTCATTTTTACTTTCTGAGACCAGAAGAAAAAGGAAAATTCTTAAGTTAGCTTTATAACAAGATGTAATAAAAAAACAACATGGAACAAATTCATGAATTTAAACTTATTTCTAAATATATGTTTGTATTTCTGAGAGGAATAATTATTTACACTCTTTATATTTTGGCCGTTGTATGCTACAGCATTCTTCAGGTGATTGGAATTTCAAACTGTACCCTTTATTACATCAGGTTGATTGTTCTAGTTCCACCATCCATGCCTCTTCTGGATGTGACAGTATCAGTTATCTCCCTTTAACTCAACTCTCCAAGGACACATGACCCAGTGGATAAAAGCATTGGTTGAATTCAGTGACTTGAACCAAATAGTTGTGAGTTCAATACCTGGCTACAGCAGGGGTGAACAAAAACTTAGAGCATTGAGTTAAAGTGAGATAACTGATACTGACACATCCGGAAGAGGTATGGCACATGAAACTAGAATAATTTAGCCCAGTGGATGAAATCAAGAGTTCAGTTTCAAATTTCAGTCACCTGAAGAAGGCCAGAGCATACAATTACCGAAACACAATGAATATGGCAACAAAGATGAGGACAACATTCCAAGCAATGTAAATAGTGTAAATTATTTCTAAATAGTTGATTGTTGCATATTTTGTTTTTCAACCTCTGATATTGAAAAGGCTTTATACCTAACTAAGCATACACAGGAGACCAAACTTCTTGATACCCTTTTTTTTATTTTGTATATCTTTATATTAGCCTTATAAAATATTTTTATTCTTTCCTTAATACATTCAGCACCAAGGATTTTTCTAATATGTATTAGTCAGAAATAGAACAGTTTAGGTTCCCCTGAGATTAAATAACATCATAGAAAAATGTGGAGGACAAAATGAAGCCAAGGTGTGAATTTCTAAAAGGGGGATATTATTTAATTAATGTCAGTTGGTTCTTAACAGAAAGTAAAAATGTTAGCCTCATTTGGTGTTGAATATGTTAATAGAACAGTTAATATATATTAGAATATGTTAATAGAAAGATTGGAATATGAGAGACAAGTAATGAAACCAACAAAAAAAGGGCCTGCCTCATAGTTTAGATAAAGACCTATTTCCCATTTTTGCTGCTAGAGGTTAGGGTTCAAATGTAGATATAAACAAAGATGTTGACAATTTCCAGGCAGGCAGATTGCCCACATTTAAGTTTGACATTTATGGTTCAAGGCTAAATGAGAGATTAGCCTTGAACCATACTCAAGCTTTGTAAACATCAAAATTATGATATGAGAAAGGGAGATAATCACAAAGAAATCAGTTTGTTTTGTGTCTGAAAGAATTGAGAAATTGCCATTGACACACATAGTCAATATTCAATCTGAAGCAGAAACTAGGATGTAAAATGCTGATTTTCAAAGCAATTACTTCTTAGAATAATGGTGCAACACAATCTTAACTAGTTGATTGAGTATAATAATAAAGACATTTAGAAACAAAGTGAAAATATCAAAAGATTCAGAAAAATTTGAAAGGAAAAGAAAATAGATGAAAAGATTTCATATTTTTCAAATCTTGTTAGCATCAATCACTTATTCAAAATTTTCTTTTTATTAAATTTTTCCAATTAGTTTGGTTTCTTTAAAAAAGAAAATATATATGGATGTATATATCTATATTTAATATTAGTAGATCTTTGACAAATTATGATCAGTAATACGGTGGAAGGGTGTGTCAGAAAACCTGCAGAAACTGCTCCAGTCTCACCTGCCACTTGAAAACATCTGAGAAAGTTAAATAGAATTTACAGAAGGCCCTGTACAAAGCAACTTAGTTTGCAACATCTGCAATAAGCATTGCAAATCACTTGCTGGCTTCAAGAGCCATTGTTCTTATGAGAACAAAAAACATTTATCAAACTTGTCAGCAATGGTTATACTCATTTAACAAATAGACAGCCATATGATAAAAATATATAATTTTATAGTATGCTATATTTATGGGTAAAAGTTATCAATATCAGGGATAGAGTGTATATAAAAGTGGACACTGATGTCAACACCAAATAGTGTTTTATACTTGAATGCAATCTTCAGGCTATGTGTGTTGGGTTTTGGCTTGACTATTTATATATGCTGTGCAATGGGGTATTATGTCTATTGTATGATCCTAAGAGTTATTGGATAGGCAGTAAATTAAAAATTTTTAATATTGTGTAGGAATAACTGTGGATCCAAATGTGATTATTTATAGCTATTTTTTAACTTTTTACTCATTTATAATTGATTACTTTAATTATTTGTTGTTTATTATTATTACATTTACTTGTGTTTATGTATGCATTCATAGTTTGTTAATTTGTTTATTTCTTTTGTTTAAAGTATTGGCTTTGTCGAAGGTCTATTACATTATCTGTGTTGTATATAGTGCATATATGTGCATTTTTGTGGTGGTATTTTTTGAGGTATTAGTTTTTGATTTTTATGTAACATGGTAAAAATTGTTTTCATGTCTGTATTTTGAGATGATTTTTTGGTTTAATTTTGATTTGGTTTTTAATTTCTCACATATTTAGAAAGCACTGTGCTGTTTGCATAAAGGATGTTTTGCATGTACAGTTTATTTTCAGGGTCCTTCAGTTACTCCTATGTATATTTTTCTTCATTATTTGCTAGATTTCTCAAGTGCACAGGCCAACAGATGTAATACACACTGTGGTGTTTTTTCAAATATTGGTATCTACTAAAAACATTTGAATTTGAAATATATTTTTAATTGTTTCACCCTAATCAAGGCAATAATGCCACTAGGATGCAGGAGATTACAGTGAGTGAAAGAGAATGAGAAGACTTTAGTGAGGAGAAAGGATCAAGATTCAGGAAGAAAGATGGTGATTAACATTGTGTTTAATTTTTTGAAGATTGTAGGTGCCAGGAAAGCAAGAAATCATAAGTGAGTTCCACAGAATAGACAGAATTTTTTTTATCTTGGTTGGTAACTAGTCTAAGAGTAGAACAACTGAATTCCAAATCTGAGGAAGGCTGTTTGGTGACCTAGTGACACACTATGTACACCAGTGTACTGTATTCAGTTCTTCCAAATAAGTGTAGTTGATTCTGCACAACCCTTCAACACTATAATCAAATCATGTATGGGGTAGTCAGTATTCAGTTTAAGGAGCCATAATATTTGGACCCACATACCTCAAAGACAACAAGATAGTCCTTCAATGTCCATATTATAAAAATGTGTAGAGAAGGAAAATTTGTTTATGAATATGTATACTTATTTACATATGAGAATATAAGTATTCATACATACATACATGCACACTGTGTGTGGCTGTATATATATATATATATATATATATATATATATATATATATAAATATATAAATTAATGAATGAAAAATTCAACTGACTTCAAAGCATTGTCTTCTGGTGATATACTAGTCAACATTTAGGCATATACATAAAAAAGACATCTCTTTTTATTTTATACAGTTTCTTTCTCTTTCCTTCCCTTTATTCTTCCTCTATTTTAACCTTTCCTCCCCTTTTCTTCATGTTTTCCTTTTGCTTATTTCCCTTGTTTCTTCTTGTGCAAGAGGCGCCATTTCTAAATTCTTATAATAGATTGAAAGTTTGCCTCATTGTCTGTTCAATGCAAATATTACCTGCAGCTGACAATTCGATGCTTCTGATGGATCTTAATATCTATGAGAGGCATTCTTTTAGAATCAATAAGACATTCCATGCCTGTCCCTCCATAGACTTTGCCTCCTCAACAAATGCTCTGTGCCTGCAAAGACAGAACCAAGACAGACATTCATACATACTAACACACTCTCTTCTATGAATCAAACAAACACAGAGAGACCAAATCAAAATTGATTTTGACTCTTTGCACACACATGCAAAAATGAAATAGAAATAGATATACAACTAAAAAATTAACCATTTACATACATGCAACATTAGACAGTAAAAAGAAAATCAGCCAACAACAAAAATTCACAGAAATAGGCAAATTTTAATATTTTTAACATAATCCAAGTTTGTCACATGGCTATGATTATGAAGCTTAGAGTAAAGACTGAACTTACAATCAATGATTTCTAAAAGTAGCACATTAAAGACTGCTCCCAAATAGAGTTTCTCATAAACTTATTTGCTAACCTATTAGGAATCTTCCAAATCATTTGAATGAGAAAATGTGCTGAGATACAAATGTGTTTACGCACAGATCTTTTCACAGAGAGACTAACAAAGAGGCTATAGACTCAGTTGTATGTATTCACACAAATATCAGTGGATCAGACATGTATACACACAATCACACAATATATACATATGTGCTTTAGACATAGAAACATTCACATTTAAACCAACACATCAATACTGAAATGACAAACTGACATTTGTAATGTACATAAAATTTCTCATTTACTTCTACATATATAAATAAGTATATAGAAAATTCTTTTACCCAGATAAACTTAAGCTTCTTATACTCAGAAATACATACATGTATTTATGTACCTGGACAGTAACTACACTAAAATATATATGTAGAAAGGGTTTTTGTCTATTAATACAAGTACTTTCCTGTAAATTGTGTAGATATCTTTATATAGATGTTCATAAGGATAATGTGCAACAAGTGCTGAAAAGTTCTTGACAGACCCACTTACCAAAATATGACCATTATTTTGTCATTGTAGCTGGAGAGTGATCTTTTATATTGTCAAGTGCCAAGTATACTGGCATTTATTTTTAATTTATTTCAAATCATTGGCTGAACCTGGTCAACAGAAAGTGTGGAATTTTCAAGTGCTGAACTACAGGCTGTCATTAAGTTTCAGTTCCTGGAAGAAAAACCCAAAATAAATCCATGAGTGTATGATACAAACATTAAGTTACAAGCAACTGTCATGCTTAACTTTGAAAAAGTGGAGCACCTACTTCCAATGTGGAGATTTTGAGACCCAACTTTCAGCACAATTTGAGAATCCTTCAATGGTGTGAACTTCTGAAATTGCTGATCATGTTCATGATCTGATTTTGGCCAAACAACAAATCTTAGCTAAAAAAATTACTAAGACAAGTGATAGCCTGGAAACATAGTGGATTTATTATTTATGAATGGAAAGGTATGCAGAAGGTGTCAATGAAGTAGGAGACAAAATAAAGGTTGACCAGAACATCTCCAAAATAATTTTGCAGCATTTTCAATGACCTAGTGAACTTTGGGTGTGTATCTCGGCAGTAAATATTAATTCAAAAAAGTTTTGTTAAAAACCATACATAATATTTTAAGATATTTTACTTTACGGATTAATTTCTATAATGGAATTGTCCAAAGTTCATGTATGTTCTTCTTAATGCTTGGAACCTTAAAAATAACAAGCATAAACTGCCTTTACACCTTCAATATCAAGATATGGAAACTAATCAGCCAACAAAAAATTTTAAAATATAAAAGACATAATTTGTCTTATCTTTAACAAAATGTGTTTGAATGATCATTTTTAAAACTCCTACTTGCGACTGTTAAGACTATTATGATCAGGAGATCAGTCTATTCAGTGTTAGCACTTGGGTTTTCTATAGTTGAAGAGATATAAAACCCAGACATCAACAGTAAAGGTCATAGTTACGTGTTTTGAGGATAAGGAAGGTATTTTGATAACTGACCATCTTCAGAAGTGTCAGTTAAAAAATGCATTAAAAGAAAAAGAATGAGAAGTCATGGAAAATATTCTTTTTACAGGACAGTCCACTTGCTTATAGAGTAGGCAAGAAAATGGATGTTTTGAGGAATTTGAGAGCTGAATTACCAGATCTTGCTACATCAGAATATTTATGGTTTCCAAACCTTAAAAGGATTTTGAAAAGGAATATTTTTTTAATGATTCAGTGGTGACAGCAGTGGAAGAGCAGTAATTCAATGACCAAACTTAAGAATGTTTTAGAAAAGTTAAAAAAACTTGAAAAATAAAATCTGCTATGTGAACTGAGCTTTGGAATGAATATTAAGAATAGTGTTATACTCCGTTGCAATTGGGTCTTTTATTCTGAACACAGAGCAGCTTTACCTCAACTAGTTTACAAGGCATTCCCTGCCAGCGACCTCCATTCTATAGAACAGCTATACCTTGACTCATTTACAAGGCATTTCCTTCACAGTCAATACAGTGACCTCTGCTTCACAGAACTGGTCTCCCAACACACGCCATCACCTTGGCCTACATTGACTCGTTTACAAGGTATTCCCTTTACAGTTGACACAGTGACGTTCATTCTACAGAAGAGTTCTATCTCAACTTGTTTACAAGGTATCCCCTTCACAGTTGATGTAGTGACCTCCATTTCACAGAACAGCTATACCTCAAATCGTTTACAAAGCATTCCCTTCACAGTCGATGCAGCGACCTCCATTCTATAGAACTGGCCTTCCAACACCTGCTGTCACCTCAGCCTACCTTGACTCGTTTACAAGGAATTCCCTTCACAGTTGATCCCAGCAACCTCTACTCCACAGAACAGCTCTACCTTGATTCATTTACAAGGCATTACTTTCACAGTTGACCCTAACAATATTCGCTCCACAGAGCAGGCCTATCTTGATTCGTTTTCAAGGCATTCCAGCATCCTCTGCTCTACAGAATAGGGCTACCAAAACCACACCAATCCAACATCACCCTGTCTCAACACAACAGGTTGACCAACCGACAAGACAACCTACAACCGTGACATCCACCAACCAAACATGCACCAACCATATCCTGTGACCTTGGCCACGCCAGCATAAGAAATGGTTCAACTCCTGACACTATGCATACACCTGATCGCTATTCCTGTACTCTCTACCAACAATAAATGTTGTTTCACTCTAATCCTTGGTATTCCTTTCTCTCACTATCATACACTTAATATAACAATAGCATGTATTTTTCATGACTGTACGCTTGGATGTAACCATGTCTATAAATATTTTTTTAATACTCAAAATGTATTTCATGAATATGTATATATATATATATATATATATATATATAATATTTTTTTTTATTTTTACATATAAGTACCAACACAATACAGTCACAAAGATATACATGCCATCATATTTTCAATTAATATTGCTGAACACTTCTGATGTCTGAGATAGTTGAATATTTGCATTGGAAACCAGTTGTCAGTGTTACAGCCTAGTTAGTAAAAGTGTTTTGAATGCTGATTTTCAAGGCAGGTAAGTATATTAGAAAAGTGTTGGTAACATGAACTTTCTATTCTCTATTTCATTTGGTCTTGTGTCACTCATGTTAAATCTGTTATGTATAAAAAGATCCATGACTAAAAGTAGCTGTAGGGTATGGTCTCTGGATAATATTCAGATCTTATGTCCCTGGCAAAGAAAATAAAACTGTTAAAGAACCACCTCACTATTTAACTGTTCTTGATACATGAAACCCTCCCCCCATGAGTGGGTGGAACTCTATCAGATTTTTTGCTTTGTCTCAATGGAATTGTTTGATGCACTATATAGACAATGGGTATATGGCTTTTTGCCTAAATGCAACAAAACCAAACAATGCATCAATATTGTTTTTGTTTCAGTTTTATAAAAATATTTATTGATTTTGAGAATATTTTGTACAGAAATTATTTACAATGTAAAGTTGTGGTTAAATTATCCTGAGATATTATGTATATTGATGGGTATGTTTTAAAATGAATGTTTGTGAAAAGAAAGAAAAATGTGTCTGATCAAACAACTTAGACATAAAATATGGAAGAATGGATTAGCTCTCAAATTGCAAGATTTTCAGCAACCTGTATATGCATGGATATTATTAGTAAATCTACCCATCCTAAAAACTTTTTATAAAGAAACAAAAAAGAAATAAATATTAAGTTTTGATTTAATAAAAACTAGTGAAATAGAAACAGTAAATATGAAGAATTTGAATTGATATCATTTTGTAGGTGACCAAAGTTACTTTAATTTTTACAGTTAAAACTGCTAAATCATTCTATCCCTCAAGTCATTTTAGAAAAATAACATTTTTTTTTCTTTTCATTTTATGAGGATTGAAAGGATTCGTACTGAATAAAAAGATTTACAAAATATTTCAGAATTAAGGAGAACTACAGAAAAGATGACTTTTGGTACATTTTTTGGACAGAATCTCATAATTGAATGATTTATTTAAAGGAATAACAAATTCAGACAAATTTCCAAATGCATTTGGAAACAAATACAAATAATGTTTTAAAAGTAACTGATTTGAATACAAAACTGTTTATTTAATTTGAATGGGATCACTGAGTAAGAAAAGTTTCCATCTAATAAATAATAATGCAAATTTTCATTCCACAAGTAGATAAAGATAGGATGAATGCAGTAGAGAAGGAATTTATACAGTGTGCAACAGATAAATTGTCGCCATATTATATTTTTAATTTCACACATGTGTATTGTTTTTTTTTACTTTGTCAACAACACACAGTATAATAGGGTCATTTGGGCACCATTTATGAGAAAAAGACACAATTCACTCTGCTGGAAGTTTGGAAACAGCATGCTGTACTGCTTAGCATTTGCACCAGAAGCACAAATACAAGCATTTCAGAGTGTTTGGGAGTCAATCTGAGGACAGTGCAGAGGATTTGGAAAGAATTTGATGAGTCTAATGGTGATTACAAAGGTACGGCAGCTTGGAAAAATCACTCTGATCATTCTGATAAGAAAAGAACTGAATTTGTTGATGAGGGCCTCAGACTCAACATGGAGGCCTACATCAAGTGCCTTGAGGAGGTAGTGCTGCTCTGGGTCAAGAGGGTGACTACTGAAAGACCTTATGTTTGGCATAAGGACTCTGCACCATGCCACACAAGCAGGAGAATCCAGTCATGTCTATCAGACAAATTCTGCAACCCCCTTGATTATTATGTGTGGTGCACAGTTAAGCAAGAGACCAACAAAGTTAGAAGGTTAGAGAGGGCAAAGATCTTTGTGAATAAATTGGAAAATGATCCCGGAATAATAAGAGGAGGAGCAATGGATAACGGCTTGGATTGAGGAATCGGAGAGCCGAGTTCGAATTCCAGTCAATTCCATTACATTCACTTACGTGCTAATACCCTTGGGAAAGGTGTGAATCCTCCTCTTCTCCTTCCAACTATGGGTAAATAGCAGGACAGACTGGGTTCTATAGCCTTGGATGGCAACTGGTCTAGGAGAAGGACAACTCTGAATTCAAAACCTGCGGAGGGTCGTTTGGGGACCTTGTGGCATCCGTTGCACCAGGTCCCTGTATTCGTCCCTCCAAAAAGTGTGGATGGCCCTGCAAAAGGCCTTCACCACTATAATCAAGTCATGTGTGGCTGTCGGGCTTTCGGTTTCTGGGAGCTGATCTGTCTGACCCTCATACGTCGAGTTCGACGGGAGAAGCATAATATAATATATATATATATATATATATATATATATAGAGAGAGAGAGAGAGAGAGAGATTGAGAGAGAGAAAGATAGAGAGAATTATGTTTATATATAGATAGAGAGAGATCTAATATTAAAGTTGATAGGTAAAATAAATATATCAAATGATGTAAAAAAATAGAAAATGCCTAATAATAGAAAAACAACAACGTAAGATGAAATTAGTAAAAGTGATTATTTCTATTGTCTCTTGAGTCCCCAGACAACTTTTTCATGTGCTTTTGTCTTTCATTATTACATTTTTATCTCTTTTTGCCTCTTCTCATGACTGCAGTATCTCAGACATAATCTCTGACAGTATAGAAAGGGCACTTTCTCTCCGTCCATTGGCAAACATCTTTGTCTTCGGTGATTTCAATGTGCACCACCTCACATGCCTTTAACATGCTAATGTTATTCATGTTGCTGGTATTCAGACATTAATTTTTTCTATTGCTCAATCCCTGACTCAAGTCATGTATTTCCCTAATCATTTCCCTAGCAATTCCAACCAACAGGCTTCTCTATTTGATTTATTTCTTACCTCCTCTCTTCGCTGAGCTGCACAACACTGTCCTCTTGGAAACTTGGATCACTCTGTAGTATCTATTGATATTTCGCTCCAATCATCTATTAAACAAGAACCTCCTATTCATAAGACCTCTTTCCATTACCAGCATGCTGACTGGGACTGAGTACATGATTTTCTTCAACGTGCCCCTTGGACTAATATTTTTAAACTTCAAATTGAGAATTGTGTCACTGAGGTTTCCTCTAGAGTTAAAGCTGGCATGGATACTTTCATTACTTGTTGGAAATAAAGATGAAACCTCAATCTTCTCCATGCTTCACATCAGCATGCGCAACTGCTATAACCCAAAGGAACCACTATTTTCAGCTACGCTAGTGTGACAGTTCCCATCACAACACATGACTATTCATTACTGCATGTAATAAATGTAAACAAGTCTTCGAAGAAGTTAAGTCTCTGTTTGCTGAGAAAATGAGGCACCATATAGCATCTAACAACTCAAGATTATTGGTAGCTCTGTATTAGGGCATTAAATAAGTCTAAATTCTCTATTTCTGTTATCTCCAATCAATTTGAATGTTTCACTCATAAATTCTAGTCTTGACTCATCTGGAGTATCCCTGCCTAACTTCCCACTTAGAACTGAGTCTCTGTTGAGTGTTATGCATATCACCTCTTCTATGGTTTCTGCTATCATCTCTAACCTGGATCCCCACAAAGCATGTGGATCTGATGGTATCCCTGTAATAGTCATTAAGAAGTGTGCTCCTGAAATCGGTTCCTGTTCTCTCTAAACTGTATAATAAATACTTTGCTGCCTCTTGCTTTACTGCCTGCTGGAAGTTCTTATGTGCTGTTCAAGTTTTTAAGAACTCGGATGAACTGTCCGACCCATCCAACTATTGGCCTTCTAGTCTTCTACTTCTTTTTGGGAAACTCTTAGAGGTCCTAATCAATGCTGATTTGATTAAGCATCTTACATCGCAGGTCCTTTTGTCAGACAAGCAATATGACTTTTTGTTTCTCCAGCTCAACTGCTGAGGTACAATAATTGTGGATAGAGTCTATCAGTCTATCAACTGCTGGGGTACAATAATTGTGGATAGAGTCTATCAAGCTCTAGATAAGAATGTAGATTTGGACATCTCAAAAGCCTTTGACAGAGTTTCGCATACAGATCTTCTCCACAAGCTGAAAAGTTATGGTGTCTCTGGACAAATTTTTGAACTGATCCACTCTTTCCTATCAAATCATGAAAAGAAAATTATTCTGAATGGTCATTCTTTTAAATTATTTCATACTAATACAGGTGTCCCCCCCAGGGCTCCATCCTTGGTCCTACTTTGTTTTTAATTTTCATTAATGACCTTCCCAGTGGCATCAGCTCTCAACTTGGTATCTATGCTGATGACAACCATTTACTACTGTCTCGAGAGTAAGTTTGATCAGTTCAATAAGGTGAAATTGGCAGCTGATATCGTAAATGACCTTTAGTCTGTTGTTAACTTGGGCAAAGGATGACTTTTTAATTTTAACACCTCCAACTAAGATGCTTGTTTTATGAATCAATGCTAAATTATGCATTTTTAAAGCATCCTCACCAAGTACTTAACTTATGCATATTTTAATTAATTTATCACAAAAAAATTAGCATAATGTATGTACTAAAATTAACAAAAAAAAGAGAAATTTTAAAATTTATTTAAATATGTTTGAAGTTATATTGTAGTTTTATTTAAAAGTGAATAATAGCATAAAAAAGTTAATCCATGACATAAACAGTATTATTTTATGTTCTTAAAGATGATATTTTAAACCCCCAGAAATAATTCCCTTCCATCCAGTTTAATTAGTAAATTTGATGGACAGCAAAATAGAAATAAAACATTTCATTTTAAGTTTCTTAAAAAAACAATATCAGTTCCAGACATTTCTTTTGAAGAAAAATAGTAACTTTAAGGATTATTTAATTAGATTTTGTTAAAATATGACTTTTTACTTTATGCAAAAATATAACAAATACTTTTTTCCCCAGTATGGTATATGCTCACTTGTCAACGCATTTTGTTTAAAGATCAAACAAATATTGTCTTACAACCAGAATCCTGCTCCTACTTTTAAAAATTTGTTAGCTGGTATTTGAAAAAGCTTAAGCAAAGAGGGAAGCACTTTTTGGGGGTGTTCTGTTGTTACATTGGGATGCAACTTTTTTGGATAGCTCATAAAACATACCAGAGGCAAGTGGGGGAGGAAGATAAAGTTGCAAATACAACTAGTCAAATGATTTGACAAATGTAGTAAAAGAATTGGGCTGTTCGCAATAAGGATAAAGGTACAGAGGTCGAGTTTGATTTTTTCATTCTTGAGCACAAACTACAAATTTCTTAAGAGTACAGAAGTGAACTTCCTCAAACACAAACAAAAACTAAAATGTATTGCTTTTGAAATAGGTCTCTGGTTATGGCCCTCAGTTGCACCATGAATATAGAATTTGCTGATCAATGTGTCAGTTTTTCAATCTCTTGCAAGGGTCTTTTTGGACCACTCTGAATGAACCATTCACTATAGACAGTGTAACTATTACTACTAATAGTAGTACTGATTTAGTAAGTATAGCTTCGATGTGGCATAAGGCTGCAAGCATGTAGTGATAGAATTCACTACTCATTTATAAGTGATCTAGCAAGACAAGTTTGCTACACCATATTGAAGTGTGCCTAGTAGTAGTAATGTTATTGAATCTCTTTTTGGAAAAATTGTTTTGGAAAAGCTTTTCTGGTTACTACAATTATGTAACAAAACTTAAATGCTTGTATCATCATGCATGCTGCTCTTTCTAAAACTTTGCCTTGAAACAAAAATATTAATTGGTCCAAAGAATATGTGGGTTACCCCCCTTGGCTTTGCCAAAAGCACCTGTCAGGTGGTATTATTTAAGTCTATAATAAGGCAAGCATATTATCTCTTTCTCTTTTTTTCCTCTTTCTTTCAGGTGTAGTTGAACGTAGATAGAGAACGCCGCCACTGGGGTGTGTTTGCTTCCTTGGTCCTCTGTTGACTTTAGAACTCTCACACATGCACATGCATACACATGTCTATCACACACATTTATTTCACACTCACACTCGAACAAGCACATTCTTAGAGCTAGTTTTAATGTTTTTTCTTTTCATTACAATTGCATACACATGCAATTACTTTTGTTAATACATGCACATAATTGATGTTTGTTTTAAATTCATTGTTTTGTGTTAATTATTTTTACCCGGACTCACATAAGTACACCAATATTGTTTGTTGAACAAATGTTCCAGGAACCCTTAAATATTTACTAATACAATGTACACACCTCATATCAAAGATGTTGATTCCCACAACAAAGTGGTGACTTATTTTTACCTGAACAATATAGAAACTAGTAACAAATATTTAACATTTTGCTACTTAAACAGTCTGAATTATGCTTTACATATCCTAATGTGAAGGGCTAAAAAAATAAACAAGATTCTTCACATTTTCCTTTGACTCAGTCACAGCCTTCATTTCCTTGCATCTCTTCAGCTTTTTACCATTATTGTAAGCATCCATTTCATCTGAACTACATTTGACACTCTCATACCTCCTGAAAAAGTAGGCACAAAAATCCCAGTGAACATTTAACAATTTTTAAGTGTATTTTTTTTTTATCAAACCCATTAACCAGATCTTTATCAAATTTTCCATTGTAGAAAGTCAAAAATAGAAAGTTTCATTCCAGACAAAATGGGGAAAGAAAAGGAAGTTTGAAGGTGAGGGTTAATGGATTTATTAATATTCACAATGTTAGATTTTATGAAAGTCAAGGTTTACACAAAATTGGTATTAACCAACCAATATTGGCAAAAAGTTTCAGAATATATTTACTTATTTACATTTGAACTAATGTCTTCAATATTTCAACCATTGTACCCTTTGGCCTTGACAGCCATGTAGTATAGAAATAAATTTCATATGGGAGTCATTAATAGAGAATGACAACAAGGCTTCAGCAGCAGCAGCAAGAAAAGAGAAGCAGTGGGGAAGAAAGTCAAGTGGGACAACAGCAGCACTAGCAGGCAGATAGTAAGAAGATTAGCTTTAAGGATCCAAATTTTATGTTCAGGATTGTCCCATGTTGCAACAGCATATGAGATGAAAGTGTTGGTTTGTGAATTTGATGGCATAGTAATTGTCAATTCTTGGACTATAGACTCTTAGACTTAGACTCAGTGGAAACAGAGTGAACAATTACTGATAAGTACTAAAAAAGCAAGGTGGGTTATCCCTAGACATGAATAGCAGAATGAGAACAATTACCCCCACCCCCATAGAATAAAGGATTCAGTTAAAAATTCCCTGATGGTTACCTGGATCAACAGACACCTAAAGAACCTCAGAGAACACAATGGCCAAAATATTGTGATAACAACAAAGATGAGGACATTAGTCTGAATATAATGTAAATAACACCTCATTCCAGAAATTCAGACATATTTATATCAGGAAAATATCATATGTGAGTTTCAGTTTATAATACCTACCTTTATACTCTGATATTTGGAAACATTGCAATAAATACAAAATCCTTTGAAAGTCAATAGATATTGCCCATCACTTATCATTTAAGCACATCTCATGATGACTGCAAAAATCAGTTAATAGTTATCAAGTTTAAGATGTCTGGCACAAGGCCATAAGGCACTCAGTAAGGATCAAATTCATTACATGTAAAATGGATAGTAAATCAAGCATGCTAACCATTGTACCATGTTGAAGACACCCCTGATAGGTCAACAATATTGATTTGTCACCATATACATGAGAAAAATTTATTAGAAAACAGTTGAATTTAATCACCACATAACTAGTTTACTATAAAGCCACAGATATTTTTTTATTAAATGTTCACCTTATACAATGCCCAAGAGTCACTCCAAGTAAATTAATGAATGAGGTGTGTGATAAGAGAGGGAAATAGGAAGTGAAGATTATGAGGATATAACAGATAATGATGGACCACAGACCTGAAGTTGAGATTGTAGTGTGCGTAGAAGTATTCAAACAGGAGTTTATTACACCAAGTAGCAGTTCTTGGGAAGAAGCTTTCAGAGTGGAATGCTCTTCTTACCAAAGGAATATGTAGGGAATGAAAGTAATTCAACCCTGTAGATGTAGTAAAACAGGTCTGAGCTGTAAACGTCTGAGCTGGTGACACTAAAGAATGGACTGCATCTGAACATTTACCATGAAAGTAACAGGAGGCTTAATTCTTCAATTATGTATTTAAATTGTGATTGGAAATTCATATTAAGCCAAGAGAAGATTAAAAACATATGAATATATTTGAATGAATGGAATAGTGAGTCTGGTTATAATTAGTACTTTTTTGATTTGATCCAGCAAGATTTTCAAATTATGACAATCATGAAATTGGTACACTATTTTAAATATATGATAAAAACAGTAAAATAATTCTTTTAGACTTTAACTGATGCCAATATAACTAAAAAGAAATGTCTCACATTAAAAGCAATCAAAATAATAAAAATAAATGTTTTTGTCATTTGCAAAATTTAAATATAAGAAAAAGTGAGATTTTGGGATAACAGAAGAAAGAAAGAAAATCCATAGAAATAATTGCAAAGTCTTAAGGCCACTTATATTTTTAAAATTGGAAAACATCATAAGAAAATGGCCTGATGCCTCTTTAAGAAATCCAAATATATTTGGTTCGCATGGAAATGACAAGGAAGCAAAAATAAAGGTTCTGTATTAATTTTTCCTCTGAATATTCAAAAATATTTCTGATGCTTTTATTTTGGGTGACAGCAAATTGGAAAACAAGCTTATTTATGCATTATTTACTAGAAAGTGTTTTGTATTTGTTTAGTCTTTGTAAATTGGCTTAATTTTAAAATAATAAGAGAGAAACATTTTGAAATTTTGAGAAGCTTGGAATTTTTTTAAATTTTTCAGTTTTTAAATTGTTTTTTTAATCCTGAGCTTTGTAAATTCAAGCATTTGTCTTCAAGTTATTTCATATTTCAAACTGATAACACTCAGCTCTTTATAATAACTGAGATGGTTGAAATTACTAGGACAGAACATGAACTATGGACAGTTCATCCACAATTTTGATCTTGATCAATATCCTAATTGGAAATTGGAAAAATACTATGAAAAGTTATACAGACCTTGTTGGTTGAATTTAACAAAGCTTATTTGGATATATTAGGTTGAGTCATAACTAATTTCCATTTTTATGAACTTCTTCAAAAAATAAAGTATACTTACATTTCATTCAAATATATATTTACTATTATTTGCATTAAATTGTTGTCCCTTATGAAGAAGCTCTTTGATACCATTTGAATAAAATTCCAATGGTGAAATTTTTAACAAGCTCTTGAATCGGATTTTCATTAGAGGAAGTTTTCCCAATCAAAACATTTTGCAACATCTTGCAAAAGGTAATCAGTTTGGTGCAAAGTCAGGTGAATATGGGAGGTAGGGTGGAATAGACTGAGCATGTTCAAAAAATTCTTCCTGTGTTCTTGCATACATATCCTTGTGTTGACATGGTGAACAACATTTTTCTTTTAATCCACTGTGTATGCTGCCACTGCTGTGTAAAAACTAAGGCATGTTAGTGTACTCCAAATTTATTCTTAACTGCCACGTATAATTAGTAGTTATGATAATACATTCATCATTACAACTTGTTCCCAGAATAGGAAATTACTTATTTGACTAATAATTGTGTGTGATATGTATACATTTGGATGGCACAAGCAATGATTGTCTTCAAAACTCATCAATGATAATTCTCCATTTTAAAATCCTAAAACTGCAATTATCTTCTGTTCCACAAAGCTCATGATTTTTGAATACACAAAAGATTTTGTATAGAATTTGGAGAAACATATGAAAATTTTATTGCAGCCCAAAATAATGTTGTGACATTTTCTAGATATATTTAAATATCATCAATAACGAATTACCTATTCAACTTTAAGAAGCTATGATTTATTTGAAATATTTGAAATCTAAATAATAGCAATTAATAAATTTACAAATAAAAACAAATCCCTATGTAAATTCCAAGCATGAAAATCTAAAAGGCTTGAAATTCTAAGTTGATCTCATATTTATCTTATACAGTAAGTCATTTGTAATAAAAATTCAATTTGAATGATAATACAACATAGGTGCACGTATGGTCACTAACAAAAAAAAAGCAAAATGACCAAAGTGAGATTTGTTAAATTAATTTTTGACACAGCTGCTGTTTTGTAGAGAAGGTTGATAGTCAGTTTTTAATTCCCATTCAACTCAAATGAAGCCAACACAGAATTCACACTAAGCTTATGGTGATGGGGGGGGGGGTAGAGTTCTCGTTGTTAATTGTTGCTTGTATCAGAAGGTAGATAAATAGTAGCAGTCCTTCGGGACAGCCGCTAGTTTGGCCTAAGGGTTCAACAAGCAATCAAATTGAGGTCACCATAACATAAACAAAATAACATACGAAAGAGAAGGGTATATCAAAAACACTTTGTATTTAAATGCAACATCAATGAATAGTACAATGTTTCTTGATTTACACGCACAAAGTCCGTTACAAAATGTTCATTCATAGAAGAGAAATCCGATTATTAAAAGAATATAAGTGTCTTTTGTTAATACTTAAGTTCATGACGTGTTGGTCACAGGAGATGAAAGGTGAGGTCAATGGGTTGGTAGGAGTCCTTTGATATCTCCGTTGGTGAAGGAAGGCTGAAGGCATCGGGTTTGATGGGTGAGAAAAGCGTAGCGACATTCACTGACGGTACTTCAAAGCTTTCTGTCTTAGAAGTGAATTTATCGCTCTATTTATGTGTTCCCTTCGGATCAGAGTCAGTCTGCTGAAACAAACTGTTGGGTATGGCGCGGAGCTGTTTAATTGGTGGAAAATTGCTTATCATTCTTTTTATTTCTTTTTAGTTTTCCACCGGAAATTCTGCGTGGAGCCGGGTGCGCAGAGACCAGTATTGGTCATTTGCTGTCTAAACCTCTGAGGGTTAATATCCGGTCCTTCGCTTGCTCCGTGCCACCACAAGCTCTATCATTCTAATGTTTTTCTTCAGACCATTTTTATCCTCAAATTCTTTAAAAGGACTCAAAAGAATACTCTGCAGAATTTTACAGTATTTATTTTTAGAAAGAATTCAGAATTTCTGATTTGAAAAAGTATGTATTTCCAAGCACTGTCTTTTTCTGGAACTTTATTAAAATTTATTTAAATATTACTTAGCAGCTGATTGGTAAGAAAATTTGATTGTGGATCATCACTTCAGTTTATAGTGCTTGTAAAAGGTCAGTTTTGTTTGCTATAACTTTATGCAAAACACTACCTGAAAAAACAAAAAATATTTTTGTTATAAATTAATATATTAAAAAATATATCTAAATTCCTTCCAGGATTAACATTGCCAAACAGAAGAATAATTAATATCACCGAACTTTTGTCAAATATCTTATCCATTTGTTTTGCTGATTTCCATAAAATTTCTTCATTCTTAGAATATATAACTATATAGATAAGTATAAAAATGAGACTTTGTAAAAAAGAATCCTTTTTATTCTAGACTGTAGACTCAAATTTGTCACTTTTAACCCTATGCACCATGATATCTGATGTCATTGATAAAGTCTGAAGAAATCTATTCAAAAAGCAAAATGTGTAACAGGATTTTTTCCATTCTATCATTCAATTAGCCACTAATATTCAGATATATAGTTTGTATATCATATCCTACCACTGTGCAAAATCCAAAACATTTTTAAAATCAACAAAAACAGGGTACTTGTCTGAATAACTCACAAAATGTTTCAAACAGGAATTGATTTGGTGTTTATGATTTTAAGCTTTTATGATTCTTCAAAAATTTTGTTACAATTTGTATTTGCATTTTCCTAGCAGAACTACAGCATATCTCCTGAAATTTCCAGATCAATATTCTTGTAAATTGGGCTGATAGAAATAAATAAAAATAAATAAGAAGACCAAAATTTCACTACCTCTCAAAATAGATGAATAATAAAAATTACTAGGCAAACAAAGCCATAGTTCGACCAACTAATCAGAAAGCTTTCACAGCCAGGATGCAAGAAAAGAAATAAACAAAGGTCCCAAAATTTCATTATCTCCAAAAATATAGCTTGACCAACCAATCAGCTTTCACAATCAGGATATAAGGCCTAACAGATAGAAAAATCAACTAAAACCAGAGTTGATAAACTAATTTTATCCATTCTCCAATTCTTTGGTCATACTAACATACTCAGAGATGAAATACATTTGCATGACTAGCTAGTGACCTTAGATAGCTAATCTGTTTTTGCTACATTGAAAACAAACATATCTTCATTCACTGTGCAGTCAAGCAGAGACTACTACATTTGGATACATGTATATGTATACCAATATATTGACTTCCTACCAGACTCTCACATTCTCTCCCTCATTTGCTCCCATATGCACCCACAAAACATCGATACCATAAAACCACAACAGTTTTGAACCATTTCTTTTATCATTAGCAGTAGTAGTATTAGTAGCCATAATAGTAGTGTCGTGAAAATGATATTGAGGATTTCACAGAAAGTAATTTTCAACAATTAAAATTGTTGAACAATCTGAATCACTTTCATCCCTATACCCACTTCTGAGATGAGGATTTGAACTCTGATGCCAAACATGATAAAATGGTTTATTGATGGAATAGGTAAATAAATTTTGATGGAAATACTGAAAACAGAAGCAGTGTAACAATGGACGACCTGACCTGCAGAATTTCATGAACAACTCCGAGCAGCACAAATGAAATCAGTGAGGGAAAGAATATCAAATGGTCTTTTTGTTTTGCTTTTTTTAAGCTTTGAGACACACAATGCCACAAAACTGCTTTTGACTAGTGGATGAAGATTCAGTGTATAGAAAAGCTTAAGGCTGTTAATGTATTTACGATATTATGATATTAGGATTTGAAGTTGAAACTTACATAAAGAAAATCTACCATGTATTGTAAACATCACTCTTAGGAACATTATGAAAACATTGGAAGAAAAAGAATGTGTACTACCAGGTAAATGCATGAGGCACACATGATATTAAAAGTAAAATTTAGAAAGCAAATACAGCAAATCTTTCATTTACACTGATTACACAGTAACACAAATTACTAAAAGTATAATAAATAAGCAGATACTAAAAAATATCTATTGTACATTTAAGGTGGGAACCAGTATAATGAATGTTAATAATTCAAAGTGTTCATCTTTTAATACCCATCTACTGATAGATAGCTTATAGAAAATATTAACTTCAGATGCATACCTAAAGGGAAGAAAAAGCACATTTAGTTCCCCCTCAGAAAAGAATATGTAATCTCCAATCCGCATATTACTTTTATTGTATAATCATGTAATTCAGTAATAACAATCTGGCAGGTCAAATCCACTTTATTAAAATACTTTAATATTCAGTGTATCAGTATTTGAAATTCTGATATCAAGCATTGGCATTATACCATGAATTATTTAAACTAGGATCTTCACTTTGCTTTTATTCACTCTTTCTGCTTATATTCTTCTTCAGTTTCATGTTAGATCCAACCTGGACAATGCTTTGACATTATCAGATGAAATCTTATTCAAAGAACACTTATGTTGGATCTTTTACTGAAGGAAAACAATGCAGTTTTTGAATATTATTGCTTTATTACTTCTAACATGCTAATATTTACCACATATATAAATCAGAACTCATTAAGATCTTCATCTTTATTGTTTTCAACACAAGATTTCAATTGGTACATTCTCCAACTTAAATATCCAGTGATCAGGCTTTAACAATTTATTTTTAAATAAACTATTTAATGGATACTATATACATGTAAGCAAGGCTGGAAAACAATAAATGAAATAGTTTAAAAGTAACAAAGACGAAGATACTTGTCCACATAAACCAGAGGATAATAGCAATATTTCATCAGAAAACTTTGGACAATATAAACAGTGATTCAAAAACAAAAAGATTTGTTGTGCCTGGTTGCCAATCTGAATGTTGAGAAAGAAATGATTTACTTTAATTCGACAACTATTTTGATTTCTTTGAGGCTTCCCCATCTGTCTGGGTGCTGCTTGACAATAACCACATTTGGTCGTATCAATCATATAAAATTTAGAGATGGACAGATGGTGTGTTTGAAATGTGACAGCCACAATGCAAAAGGTGCACTTGCATAAGTCAGATGCAACATATCGTGGAATTTAATATGAAATGGAGAAAATGCAATGAGTCAGATTGTCTGCTTAATAATATGACCAGCATAGTTAAATGCTATCAATGCAAAGGCAGTTCACTTTGAAAGATGCTTGTAAGCCTTACTTGACATATATTAATATACATACTAAGTGTATAATTACATACCTTTATCCATATATATATCTATCTATCATGCAATCAATCACACTTTCTTTATAGGTAGTCTGTGGGTGTAAACATGCATGTACATCAATATATATATATATATATATATATATATATATATATATATATATATATATATATATATATATATAAGAATTGCTACAGAATTGCAGTCGTGTTTCAACACATAACAATGTGTCTCCTTAGGTGATTGTAAATTACTGGTGATGATTCCATAAGGTTACTTGCCTTGACATATTTAATGCTGCTACACACCTATGACTTTTATGGGAAAAAAAGAGAACAAAATTACAAGGAAAGTAAAAGAAATAATCAATAAGCACTGGCAAACCACAAACATTAAAATATTTTTTTAAAAATAGACAAAATATTTAAAAACAAAACAAAGTAATTTTAAGGAAAAATGACTTTCACTATTTATTTCTAGCCTATTTATTGGAGGTCTTACCCTTCTCTCTTTTTTCTTTCAGGTAAAATAACACTGAAGAGATTTATACCAGAGCCATTTTCAGTCATGTCCAGGAGGCTTAGATCAGTTCAGTAAGATTTTAGTTGAAGTTTATTGATAAAATGTTTTACTATTCAAAAAGATTTCCTTCTGGTTTTATTAATCAAATATCAATAATGAACTTTGTAAACTACAGAAAGAAAACTGACAATCAATGAGTGAAATTGAGTTTTAGACAATTGCTTCCATTCCCCAAATTTTGGATTATCAAGAAATGTTTTCTTGATTAAAAGTACAATTTTCTGTACAACACAAACTAATTTAACATTGGTACCAATAATACTGAAGATCTGAATTTGAA
The DNA here is from genome assembly GCA_964036315.1 of Acanthosepion esculentum. NCBI lineage: Eukaryota > Metazoa > Mollusca > Cephalopoda > Sepiida > Sepiidae > Acanthosepion > Acanthosepion esculentum. Next base: position 69,406,321 of record OZ038482.1, read on the forward strand.
ACAGAAAGCCTTTGCTCTTTGGATTCATATCAGTGATGTTTAACCTTAACATCAATGATTAATGCCTTTGATGTTTTCATACACATACAATTGCATACAATTGCCTGGTCTAATTATATCTTACTGAGCATAGGAAATTCCTTACCTGATATTTAGGGTAAAATTCATAGAAGGTATTGATCTCCAAATTATTGTCTGAATTGAATTAAATGAACAAAGTATTCCTCATAGATTTGCAGACAAATCAATTAAGAACTTAAAAATCCCTAGTTGTTAATCATTTTACTCAAAAAAACATACTGAGAAAATTGAAAGGCCTCACTTGGTCTTGTAAATTTTCATTTAATAACATTGTCACACATATCATATTGTCACACTTTTCATATTCTCTTATTTGATTATAGCTTTTTTACAAATGCACAACTATGGCAGCCATCTGTACATCTTGAAATGTTATTACTTTTTTAATGGAATTAATTTATCATGCTTCACTTCAGGATATCATGTCTAAAAATATTATTATCAGGCTTTAACCAAATATTATCTTTTTACCTATTTGTTTTTTAGAAGATTTTCTTACTTTATAAGAAATTTTGCTTTACAAGGAAAAAAGAAACCTGAAGAAAGTTTTTAAGACATTCAAAGGAATATTGTGTAAATATGGGAATAGCAAAGTAATAAACTCTGCCTACTCCCAGTTGAATAATGATTTCTTCATTTTATATGTAAACTTCAGTTTCTTATCTATCTATCTATCTATATATCATTCACAGACAGTACTGTTTCGCAGCTCCTCAGTGTGACTAGACAACCAAGTGTCTCAAGCCCGGATCAAAACCCAACTGATTTGGTGTCAGTCAGAGCTTCTACCATTGATCTATCTTCACTCGACACACTTTATAATAGGTTATTACATTTGAACATGCATATTACTGCAAAAAAAGTTATCGAAAAATCCTTTTCAGAAGAAGAGGAAAACAAAAAGAAAGAAGAGAAATAAGATATATTGTTATAAAGTTTAGCCAATGAAAACCATCTATATTAAGAAAGATGTTATAGAAAAAGGATTCAAATTTACAGGGTATAATGTCTCCATAAATAGACAATTTTTGATACAATGTATCTATACATGAGCAGTTTGAAGAAGCTGAAACATATATTAACAAAAATTATACATAGTATATTAATAAAAGACACTTTAAGAAGTAAAAGAAAGAAAAAACACAGAAATTATATTGAATTTTAAAAGCAGAAAAATTAGAAAATAGAAACAAAATATAAAAATAAAAAAAATAATAAAATAAAACAATGGAAAATGTAACAATATCAACCTGACTTATATACTGTTGTGTAGGATCCACCTAATCTGCATGGGTGACTACCAACTGTATAAGTGGTGGTTGATGCCGGAGGACGAGGAGAGGGAATCGCGAGATCCAGCTGGAGACTCTGATCGGCTGCGACTGGTCAACACGTTCTCCAGGAACGTCTTCCCAGAAATATACAGAAATACTATATGTACTTATTGTGTACACTTTCTTGTTATAATACATTCTTGTTCTAAGTACATTTTGTGTTGCATTATTATTCCATGCAATAGGCGAGATTCAACATTGAGTCAAGACTCAACAATGGCGACGAAGTAGAATGAACCATACGTCAAGTTTCAACAATGGCCACAAAGTAGAACGAACCATACGCCAAGTTTCAACAAAGGCAAAGAAGTAGAACGAACCATAAGGAAAGAAGAAAGAATTAATAGTGAGAGTTTTCAACAATTGGGACAAGTCATTGAAGAACCCAGGCTGAAAAAAAAAACTATTAATTAAAAGTCCAACGTTAACGTAACGACGAAGGATTCTAAACTTCTGGATATGTAAAACTCGTTAAAAGACGACTAAGCATAAAGGAACGTTCACTCAGAAAAAGTGGAAAGGTGTCGTAAACGAATAACGGTAATTTTAAATTAAAAAATTATCTACAACGAGACACCCTCTAAAAAGAAAAATTGGCCGACTACAAACACATGCATGGATTAAAAGGAGCACAAATACACCGTGTCGACTTTGAAAGGTAACAAACGTTAAAAAATTATTTTTTTTAATTATTTGTTCAACAATATAGTGACGAATTACCTCTGATAAGAAAATCAGACGTTGTCATTGGAATACGCGAACAGAAGTCGAAAACGAAAAAAAAAAAGTCCGACGCTCTCTGTTCACGAAAAAAAAAAATACCAAAGTTGATTAGCACGGGCGTGAATGTAAAAGCAAGTCATAAAAATTAAAAAGTCGTACGTTGTTTCGATTTTTTTGGTCAGCTTATAGATATTCGTGGATACACAAATTAAAAGTATATTCCTTGTTGCATGAATACTATCAGCTAAAAATGGATGAACTATCCAAAGTCATATCCGAATTATTCAAATCCCAGCAGGAACAGTTTGCCTTATTAATAAGGGAACAACAGATAGCACAGCATAAATATCAAGAGAAACTAGATGAAAGACAACAAAAACAACAAATAGCGCTGCAAAAATATCAGGAAAAACAAGATGAAAGACAACAGAAATATCAAGAAAAACAAGATGAAAGACTTTTGGAAATTCAAAAGTTAACACTGGAGAAATTAAACAACTTTCAGGCAAATGAGGGAAATTCTTCATATTCTAATAACACCATATTTAATTCGCTGGAAACTTTCAACTATGTGCCAGACGAAGAAAAAACGTTTGAAGCGTACTTTAAACGATATGAAGATATTTTCTACACAGACTGTGAAAACTGGTCGAATTCAAGAAAAGTCAGTCTATTACTAAGAAAGCTAGGTACAGCAGAACATAGCAAATTTGTAGATTTTATTCTACCGAGAAAAACAACTGAATTGGAATTCTCGGAAACAGTGAAATTGCTAAAAGAGCTGTTTGGAGCAAATATGTCGCTTTGGCATAAGCGATGGTTATGCATGAATGTCTCTAAATCCGACGATCAGGATTACTTAACATATGCATCTATAGTGAATAGACATTGTGACAATTTCAGATTGGCAGAGATTACGGTTGAAGAATTCAAGTGTTTAATTTTTGCTCAAGGACTGGTATCCAGTAAGAGTGCCGAAATAAGACGTAGAGTTTTGTCTAAACTCGAATCTGAACAAGGCCTTACCCTGCGAAAGTTAGCAGAGGAGTGTCAACGGGCCGTAAAGTTAAAGAAAGAGTCGCAAAAAATCGAAAAAGCTGGTATTGCTTATATTAAAAAAATAAAAAAGCAGTCAAAGTACCCAGTAGAGAAAAATTGGAGAAAAAATTCAGCGTACTTTAATAATAGACAAGAAAATAAAAAGAACGAAAATAAAAAAGTCCCACCATATAATTGCAGACGTTGTAACGAAAGACATTGGGAGGTAAATTGCCCATATAGAAATAAGAAATGTTTCGTGTGCCAAAAGAATGGTCACAAAGGATCTTGTTGTAAAACGAAAAAATGCAAGAACCGAATTAGACAAACAAATTCGAATATCAAATCAGATAGAGATTTGAGGAAATATGTGACGACGGAAATATTCAAAAAGAATATCAAATTTCAACTCGATTCAGGGTCAGATTTAACAATAATGAACGATAAATCATGGAAAATTTTAAAAAGGCCTACAATAATGAAGTCAACGAAACTCGCTCGAACGGTAACTGGAAAGCAAATTAACTTCGAAGGCGAGGTTGTACTTCCAATGAAATTGAATGGGATCGTTAAAAAAATAAAAGTTTTCATTCTGAGAAATGGAGAAAACTTGTTGGGTACAGATTTTATTGAAACATTCGAATTGTGGGATAAACCGTTAAACTCTTTCTGCAGAAAAATAGAAAGTAATACGCAATCAAGACAGGACATTAAAGAGGAATTAAAGAAAAAGTTTCCGGAAACCTTTACACCTGGTCTTGGAAGATGTAACAAAATTGAAGCTAAATTTGAATTAAAAGAAAATACTATGCCTGTATTTAAAAAGAAACGAAACGTGCCTTTCGCAAGTGTAGAGAAAATAGTAGTACCAAAAAAGTTGCAGAAAAGAATCCTACGGGACTTTCATATGGGTCACCCGGGGATTAATAGAACAAAAAGCTTAATGCGAAGCTTTGTGTATTGGAAAGGAATGGATGTGGATATCGAAAACATGGTTCATCGATGTAAAGGGTGTGCGTTAGCAGCTAAGGCACCACCTATAGTACACAAACCATGGCCCAAGACGGATCATCCGTGGGAAAGATGACACATTGATTTCGCTGGTCCAGTAGAAGATTATTACTACTTAATAGTGGTAGATAGCTTTACAAAATGGCCGGAAGTACTACGCTGCAAAAAGCCTACGTCCAATACCACAACAACTTTTTTGCATGAACTATTTGCACGGTTCGGTGTGCCAGAGTGTATTGTGAGTGACAATGGTACACAATTCACTTCTGACGAATTTAAGGAATTTTGTGAGTTATATCAAATTAACCACATAACGACGCCGCCGTATCATCCGAGATCCAATGGACTCGCAGAAAGATTTGTAGATACGTTAAAGCGCGCTCTGAAGAAAGCCTCAGGAGTTCCAACGGAAAAGGCGCTTCAGCAATTCCTACAAGTGTACAGAATCACGCCTAACCAGAGAACACCATCAAACATGGCACCAGCTGAACTAATGTTCGCTAGGAAAGTTAAGTCAGTGTTTGACAAGCTTTTGCCAGGAAGAAATAGAATAAAGAACACTATGTATACAGCTAGAAAAAGATACACCCCCGGAGAGAAGGTCTTTTTCAAGTGCTATAGAAACAACATTGAGTTCTGGGAGCGAGGCATAGTGGATAAGAGAATCGGTGACCTGATTTACATAATAAAAGGGCCGAAGAATACTCATAAAAGGCACCAGAACCAACTCAAAAAATGCTACGTGCTAGAGCATGAAGAGAGTATACCGGATGAGGAGGAAGATCTCATTGATGTAATGTATGATACTTTTCAAGTAGAACCTCCGCAGAGTGCTCATGAACCGAGAAGATCCGGTAGGAAACGAAAGTTCACGGACCCATTGGACGTGAATCCAAAACGAAAAAGATATTGAAAAAAAAAAACATATATATATATGATCTATGCAAAGGGGATCTACAAAGAAATAACCATCATCATCCCATATAGAAGCCAGTTGAAATCCAAAAGGATTCCAAGGCTTGGGAGGGGGGTGTTGTGTAGGATCCACCTAATCTGCATGGGTGACTACCAACTGTATAAGTGGTGGTTGATGCCGGAGGACGAGGAGAGGGAATCGCGAGATCCAGCTGGAGACTCTGATCGGCTGCGACTGGTCAACACGTTCTCCAGGAACGTCTTCCCAGAAATATACAGAAATACTATATGTACTTATTGTGTACACTTTCTTGTTATAATACATTCTTGTTCTAAGTACATTTTGTGTTGCATTATTATTCCATGCAATAGGCGAGATTCAACATTTAGTCAAGACTCAACATATACTGATAAAGCAAATTTTTGCTAACCAGTAATTTAAATTTTTATAAATTTTAAATATCTATAAATTCAAAAACTATAAATCTTAAATTCATAAATTTACAATTCATAAATTTCAAATCCATAAAATTTACAATTCATAAGCTACAAACCTATAAAATACACAATTTATCATACAAACCTTTAAATTTATAAATTCTAAATATAAATCATTTATAAATTTAAAACTTATACCAAACTTTTTATACCAGTAATTTAAGAGTAATAACTAATCTACCACATCACCGTGAAATCAAACTAAGGATAACTTTAAAATGTTTATAAGAAGGTTATATAGCATAAGAGAAGTGATTATTAGATTTAAAGTTATTAGATGTAAAGTAGCATTAGTAAAGGAGGAGAGATGGTTATGCCAATGATCTTTGAATGTATTCATGGTGCTGCCAATATAAAACTTTACAATCCTGAGGTTTTTCTATTGAGGAAATAGAATACATATATACAAGGAATTCCATTAAGTACTTGTTAGATAATGAACATTGGTCAGGGTTCCTACAATTACATAGGTTGGTGTCTTTAGATAAATTAGAATTAGTACCTGTATTACGTTTTTTATTGTTATATAACTTAAGTGTTTTATTGTTGTGTAACTTTATTATTTTCTCGAGATTGTTAGTACAACTATAGCTGTTTTAAAGTATTTCGATTGAAAATTTTACTAAGTGGATTGCTCTTCAGAAAATGTTTATCAATTAAATTTTAAAACTTGTGGCCTAACTTGGTACTAATTAATTGATTGAATGGAGGAGTGTACCAGTGATCTTTCTGTTTCTATTTTTTTCTTAGAATAACCATTATATTGTACAAACTTAATTTCAGAGGATTTATATCCACTATCCCTAAGAACTTTATTATACACCATTCTATGCTTCTCTTCTTTGTTAGAGGAGTGTTGGCTAATTCAACGTTCTACTGATGATAGAATATATCAGATTACAAACAGTGGGTGATTAGAATTAGGATGGATATAGATTGGGTTGGCAGTGTTCTATTTATAGGGCTTGAAATTATTATGAACTAAGTTAAATGTTACATCTACAAAATCAACTTGTTTGATATTTGAACTAATTTTTACATTAAGATTTAACAACTTAAATTCTTTATGAATTAATTTCCTAAGTTTATCAACTTTACTACCTGTAGAGTTCTTTACAATCATGAGATCATCATCCCTATACAACACTATACTAAGGTGATCTCTTCATAAGCAGTAAGATTATATAATATGAATAATCCAACCAAATCAGAAGATTTGCAGAATCTAATGACCCTATAGAAATAACAAAATTATCATCAGTATTTTTAACCCACTGTTCTTTATTGTAGATGAGATGTGATTTCTTACAATTCCTAATGATGTTGATCTCTTCACATGAAATATCAGAATAAACATTAGCAAATTCTAATGCCATTGTAAAAAGGTCCTTAGATATTGAGGGATAAAAATCACTGTATCAAACTGGATGAGGGTACAGTTGTTCTTGTTGTCAATGCCTTTGAAGCAGTTAATTACTTCAGCAGTGCTGATCCATTGGATAAGACTGAATTGATTTTTAATTTGTAGAGTTACACGTTCTAAGATAACTTTACTAATTCTTCTGATCTATGATCTGGTCGGATTTATAATCCTTGTTATAATCCTTGAAATATTGCTCTACTTTTTGTATTGAGCCCTCTTTTAAATTAATGTTATGAACATTTAAATTTATATTTGTTTCATTCTCTTTGCATCTGGATATATATATATGCATATATACATGGATGATCATATTAATAAAAAGCTCTCATCTATTCAATTGAGCAGTATTGAGAAAAAGATAATTCCAAAACAGTGGCCATCAATGTTATTAATGCACCAGTCTTCATTAATGAATCGAGCACTGTTGGCTACTGGTGTTTGTTTACATCCATTAATAATATGTAAGAATTTCCATTTCTCTCTGCTGTGCACCATTAGCTTAGGGGTAGGATCTGATATGCCAAATTGCTAGGATTTGAAGCAACTGGATGTCTAACTACACTGATGAGCTGTGATACAGCAAAACAGACCTGTATGTGGATGACCATAGTAATACATACATACATACATACATACATACATATATATATATATATATATATATATATATATATATATATATATATATATATATAGTTCCACTCTCAGCTGAAGCAATTCAGATTCAGTTATCAAAGCTTAATATATGGCTGGGATAAATACACTCTATTGAAAAGGTTAGACTCTACACCAATTTCAATCTAGTAAATATGGAGAATTTGAAGAATCACATTATTAATGATTTGTATATAGAAACCCTTAACAACTATTATTTTTAGTTCTTCTCTCCTGAATATCAGTACCTATGTAGTACTAATCTGTACACTTAGATTATTTTTTGAAGAACTCATTTGCTGATTCTTCCATTGACAAACAAACTTATTTCTATTTTAGCCTTATTCCAGAAATGATGGTGTATTCACATGTCTCTCTCTATATGACAGATTTTAACACCTTCTTGTAATAAAAAAATTGATAATAAATAAAGAATTATGGAAATGTTAATGAAATGATAAATATCTGAATGAACTAATTAATGTTGAAGCATTTTCATTTATGAATCTGAAAACATTTGGCAAATAGAGTCAATGTGATTTCATAAAAATATGTTTATATTGAAAGTATTTTTCCCAGTCCAACCTCTACATAAATCTGGTGAACAATACTTTGTTGATTTTATTTAGTGGAAGTGCTAAAAGATTTCACCACTACATCTGAGACTTCTTCATTTAGTGTCAAAGAATGAAAAAAATACATGATGGCTTCCAACCATAGTAGTAGGCATCCATCAACCTCATAAAATAATGGTTGTGTCTTCATCGAATAAGATTAGCCTGAGAACAGCAAGTTGTTTGGCTCAGCCGTTAGATCCCACATGAAGATCTTTTCTGCAGTTATTACAAACAAGTTGGTGTGTAGATTAAAAGCCTGAGTTAGATGTCTCTACTTTGAGTTGTTTTCTCTTTCCCAGTTATTGGTTTCATTTTACCTCATCCCTCTTAACTCCTTCCCAAACCTCATGAGTGTAGTCATCTTCAAGCAGTTCACAGATGTCTGGATTAATGCCTGTGAATTTCAGTTCCTATTTGCAGATATCCCTGAAGTGCAATGCAGGATGACCTTCAGGGTGGTGTACTGTAGTCAGCTCACAATACATATCTTTTGGTATACAATCATCATCCATTTGTTGCACATGACCCAGCCATTGCAGTCAAATCAGAGAGAGGAGATCATGCATGTTCAGGGAGTCAACTTGCTACAACATGGCAGTGTTGGTGACTTTGTCTCACCATGTGATCCCCAAGATACGTTGTAGGCAGCAAAGGTGAAAACTTTGTAAGCAGTTCTCTTGCCTGGTATAAGTGATCCAGGATTCACTGACATATAGCAAGGTACTGAGAATACACACCTATAATGGATAGCGGCTCGGATTGAGGAATCAGAGAGGCAAGTTCAAATTCCAGTCAAATCTGTTACATTCACTTATATGCTAATACTCTTCGATAAGGTATAAATCCTCTTCTTCTCCCCAACAGGACAGACCGGGTTCTATAGCCTTGGATGGCAACTGGTCTACTGCAGAAGGAAATGGCAACCTAATGCAGGAAAAAATCTGCCTCGTCAGTCATGTATTGAAAGATAAATGATCGCCTAAGCATGTATCATGCATGGCACATAACTGACTAACTGACATCTTGTTTGATGATCAAGGTCAGCTAGTTGTTGTCTCACAATTTCTTCCTTAATTTGGTCAGCTTTATAAATGCACTGGGAGAGGTTGTTGGTGGTGCTGAAGTTCAGATAAGGGATGAGTGGCTTCAAACCTCCATTGTCAATGCTGATTGACATCCTGATCCCCCATGACATTGGTTTCCTTAATGCTGATAGTCAGCCCAAGCTTCTGGTAGATATGAGCAGCTACTGGTAGTCATACTGAGCAAAGTCAGGGCAGTGTCATCAGTGAGCAACATTTTTCAGTTGATGACTGTGAAACTTGGCCCATTTGACAGCTAAATTGAACAGTTTTCCATTACTTTGGGTGTTTAAGTGGACTCCCTCATGCAGAGTGTTGGAATGTGATGTTCATCAACAGCAAAAAAAAAAAAAATGCAAACAAAATTGGTGTTAGGATGTATCTGAATTGAGTTCAGCTCTTCAAAAACGTGTAGATCTTTAATATCAACAAGCTCTACTTGAATTACAATTTTCTCATTGATAACTTTAGTTCCTGCTTATTTTAGGTCAAGTAGGAAACAATCACTTTTCTCTTTTCAAATTAAACAATTATCCAAGAATTAAAAAAATGAATATAAAGAAAAAAGTACCATGGCTTGTATGAAATGCATTTCATATTTGGGGCTAAATGTTGTGTAGCTGAAGATCTGAAAACATCATTAAAAATGTATGTAGCACTTTTAAAAAATATCCTATTCACAAAATGACTTCAGGTTTTGTTTTTTCTATTTTTCTTTATTCACTGTATTTGCTAAAAGTTATTCCTTCTACTCATAAAGCTAAATAAAATCCTCAAGTGATTTTCCTGCCATTCACAGATGATATGTAAACAACAATCATCTATCAATATGCAAAGAAATTGATTTAAATAAACTTATTATTTAAGAATTATCTCCCTTGGTACATTTTCATTTATTTGTTGTTTTTTTTTGTCTGAAGAAAATAGTTTTCTTTCCTGAATCTTTCTTCCAAATAAAACTTATTTCATAATTTTTTATATCATTTTTCTATTACCAGCATATTTTAAACTTTTTCTTCTCCCATGTGAAGACAGTTACAAGTTTATGGCAGTCAAATTCTCTACCAACCAAATTTGCAAATACGATAAAATGTTACAATCAATAAATCTGTAGAAATTCACTCATTTTTGTTAAGGATTATGAATTACAAATGTTTTTTCAGTTAATTGAAAAGCAACTTTCCAAATTATTGACCAAATTTTCTTTATGGTTTTAGATAATGAAACTTGTAAGAAAAAGCTGATAATTTATTAGAGATAAAAAAAATTTAATAACTGACATTAGGTTATAAAATATCATTGAAATGTCAGATCTTTATCAAAATAATTCCAATTTATCACAGAAAATTTAATTGCATCTGGAAATCTAAAAATAAATTTTGTATAAAAGTCAAATATTCAGGAAAAGCAATCTTTTGTACACTTGCTATACTAGTATTATTAGTCTTATTATTATAGCCATAATTTGGTGCAATCTTCCATTAGTGACTTTTTGTCAAGTAATAAATTATGAAAGTGTTCTTAAAATTTCTTGGCTTTTTTTAATCGTTTCACTGCAAAGAAGGTGGCATATCCACTAGTATGCAGGGGATTATGGGAAATGAAGGTGAAAGTGAAGACTGAGAATAGGCAGGATTGAGGAAAGGACAAAAGATGAATGGGGTGATAGATATAGCATTTAATTTTTTTTTTAAATATGAATTATTAGGGAAGCAAGGAAATGGGAGTTCCACAAGTGGGTAGTGCAATAAAATAAACAGTTGGAGTAGAAGAGGAAGTTGCATTTAGCTAATTCAACAGTAAAAGGGTGGGACCTAGCTGCCAATCAAGTAGCACACTTATATTCATCTATTCCCGGGCACCAGGGAAAAAAGCTTGTCAAAGCAGTTGGCATGAAAATATTTGTAGAACAGAAAGAAGGAAGCCAAGCCACATCACATCAGTGAGAAAGTGATTGAAGTCAAGATGCCTTGTCAGGGTCGATTACCTTACATGTCCTTCTTTGGATTTTGTCAAGAATCTCTAGATGCACAACAGGAGCACGAAACCAAATATTCAATGCACAGATGAATGATAGATTTGTAAATGGACAAGATGGGTTCTGCCAAGAAAAATTTTCTAGCACAACACTTTTCTTGCAGTAGATGCAGCTACTAATTTGATATAGTCACTCCACTTCATGTCAGTGGAAAACGTGAGGCCAAGAAGGTGTAGCGTGTTGCTCTTCTGGAGTCTAGCATCGGTCATGCTGATGGCAGGCAGAAAAGGTTCTCTGTGGTGGTTAAATGAAAGGAAAGCAGTTTATTTCTTTTTTTAAATCTCTTATTGGTTAGGTTGAAGACTTTTCAGAATTCTTCATATATTTTCATCCAGAAAATAGTAACATTTTAATCTACAACTTTAGAAACCAATTCTTTTTATGTTGGTATACTTTTGGTAACTGTCAAATTTATTTACAAGTGACCAAGAGCCATTCAAGGTAGAGGGTTACTGTGTGAGATTGTTGTAAGGACATACAGTAGGTGGAAAGAGGAAGTAAGAAGTGTATATTATGAGGACATGTATGATAGATATAGGGTGACTCTAGATTTGAAGAGGTTAAGGTTGGAAAACATCCTCTCAGGAGCCTGTTCCACAAAGTAACAATTCTAGTACTAGTTACCAAAAGAATATAAGGAGAATGTGGACAATTTGATGCTGTGAACATGGGATGGTAGGCCCTAGCTGTGAAGATCTGAGCTGGTGCAACTAAGGAATATAACTCATCTAAGTATCTGTCATTGTAACAGTGTTAGAGTAATGAGAGGCTAACAATATTTCATCTCCAGGATAAGGGTTGCAGAATGGAGAATAATTAATCATCTATAAGGCCACATAATTACTTTGGAACTTTGTCATGGCTGGACAGTGAGTACTTGGCAGCACCAGTTCAGATATGGCAGAAATACTCCATTTTTGTCTGCTCTGTTTTCTGGAGTGATACAAGGAACCAACCAACCATCACTGATTCTATACATGATGATAGTTAAGATCAGCAGTGAACCTAGAGGAGCAAAAACCATATTTGTTGCGCAGGCGGTTGTTTCTGTTGAGGTGATCAACACCTTTCTTGTTTATGATAGTTTCAAAAAGTTTGCTGATAGCACTAAGGAAACATTATGGCAGGGACATTCTTGTAAACACCTGACACCTTCTATGGGCTTGGAAAACATTTCTTCTTTTGACCGCAGTTAAACATCTTTGCTAAGATTGGATATAGTTCTGAACCAAGGTTCTTGAGAACAATTAGAGGAATTTTATCTGAACCAGTAACCTTCATATTTAAGGCTTTTGATAAATTTGGAAACTTCCAGAGCTGAGATAGATATCACAAAGCTTGGGGAGTCCAATAAGGCATGGCCCTTGTTTAATGTGGAGTTAGTCAAAATTCATTGTAAACTTTTATGTGATGAGAATGAAATACCTTCAGGGCCATTTATAATGATAGGCATTGACAGTTTGCCTCTATTGAAAATTATCCAGAACTCACAGGATCCAAGTTTTTTGTTTTCCACTTTGGTTTGAACTGCCTGCACATACTGTTTACTTACATGTTGCACACAGGAAAATGTTCATTAATTTGTCATAGAAAATTTTCAGTGAAAATCGTACAGAATTGGTTGAAATAGCAGAGAATAGAGTAAGCCTGTTCCCTTAATATTGCTGTTAACCTTTTTACTTTTGGTGCACATGCAGACATATTGTTTCAGCCAAATGTTTGTGCTCTAGCACTTTAAGCATATTTCTGACCATTATCAAGAAAAAAGTGAATACTATACAACATTAATTGTAAAAAAAAGGCTTTAGATATGTGTATGAGATCATCATAAGGCACAAACGGCAAAAACTATAATTATAAACTTAAAAGTAGTTAAAGCTTAAACAATAACATCCACAGTTTTCCCTGATCTTGATAATGGCCAGAAGTATGGTTGAAAACCATAGATCACAAATGTTTGGACAATATTTACACTTATTGGATCGAAACATGTTCTCTTTGACATCAAACAAGAAAGTTAAATAAAAATTAAAAAGACATCCATTTTTTCTATAGTATTTATCAAGCTTGTATTACACACACACACACACACACACACACACACACACACACACACACACACACACACACACCTGTATATTTGAATAAACACAAACAGAAATAAACATTATTTTATTTAGATTTGATATTTAAAAAAATATACACATTGATCATTTTTATTTGGTTCAATTTCATAAATGAAAAAAAATTACCCAATCACTTCACAATGCTTCATTTTTTTTTCTAATCATTTCACCACAAGCTGGGCGATGCCACTAATATGCAAGGGGTTACTAGGAGTAGAGGAAATTGAGAAGACTTTAGTGAGGAGAAAGGACAATAAAAGAACAGAATTCAGGAAGACAGAAGACTGGGATTCATGTTGCATTTAAATTTTTTGAAGATTGTAGGTAGCAGGAAAACAAGAAATCAAAACAGTTACACAGGTGATAAGTGCAAGAAAAGAAACTTATGGTTGAATTTAAACAGTAAAATGATGAGACCTAGTTGCCAATCTAGTAGTATGCTTAAATTCAGGCAGTTCAGATACCATGGAGGAGAGTTTATTAACACAATTGCCATGAAAACATTTATAGAAAAGACAGAAAAATCATGACAAAATAGTACAGAAATTGTCATATTTTGAAGCTTGCTCAGTCTCCAAATTGAAAGAGCCAATCTCAAATAGCATTAAAATTAGGAATTCTACTTTCAACTATAAACCATGTGATTAAACAGTTAATAAATGAAGGAAAGATAACTCTAACAACTTGTTCAGGTCACCTGAACCATCTAAAAGTTGTCTTTGTGTAATTAAATTGGAAACTGAATATAATTTCCATTGTAAACCCACAAAAGTAGAATGTCAAAATTAACTCCAATGTAGCATCTTTATTATTATAAATTTATTATGACAACAACTAGAAGAATGCTACTTCTTAATGCAGTCAACAATTAGTTGATAAAATGATACTTTCAAATCCCAAATACAAGTGGATGTTGGAATAGTAAGTGGCAGGTAGAATAAATGCTAAAAATATAAGTGCTTTGATATTTAGATCAATATCTGATTGCAGTGGAAGCTCATAGTATTAAGAATGAGAATGAAAACTAAGTACACATGTTAAGATTGCACTGCAGTCATCTCAATTCTTACCAATAAACACTAAGACTGAGAGAATATTTCTAAAAATTTATTATGGAATTGTCTAGGTTAGAACTCCTTGAGAATATTAATAAGTAGTTGGTGAGTTGGAAAAGGAATGTTATTTAATATATATCATATATACTCATGTATCATGTAGCCTAATTTTGAAACTAATTTGATTACAGTAAATGGATATATAGTTTGGTCAATGGTGTAGCCAGGGCCAGCAGTATATATGCTAATTTTATATCCCATGTATGATGTGAGCTCCTTAAAATTAGCTTCAAAATTAGGTCTTCAATAGTTGCATATTATGCAAGTATATATGGTATATTTTAAAAAATTAATTGTTGGCAAGATGTCAGGGGAAGTCTATTTCAGTCTTGATAGACAGATGAGTTATTAGTTCTTTAATTTTGAAATAGCAGACGGGTCTACAGATTAGCAATTTAAAACCTTTGTTTGAACCACTCAACAGGATATTATTTGTTGGATTTTTGTTTCTAGTTTGGCTAACAAACCAGATTATTTTGAAACCTATTATCATTGTCTAACCAACTACATAGTAAGTTTGTCTTTCTGTATCATAATCTTGGCATCTCTCATAAAAGCTAGAATCAGCATAATGCAATTAGGTTTAACATCTTTAACTTCCTAAAAGTTGGCATTACAAAATTTTGCATTTTTGTGCAGTTTTGAACTTTTGCTTATTTCTTTTTGCCAAATGGAAAGCAACCTCAGATTCAACGTTCTTCTGTTATTGTCTTTCATAGTTTGTCTTTCATAGTTTTCTTGTAAATAGCTCTGATGTTCTAATGTCTTTTAACAGAATCATTTGCACTTGCCACAAATTTTATGCTAGATGATGTTTATCAGAGCCCAGTTCCTTGTTGACAATGCTGGCAAACTGATAGATCTAAGTTCTAGCATTCAATATTAAGACAAATAAAGAGAAAAATAAATGACATGAGATGAAGTATTAACATGACTGGCTGATGGAGAGTGTAGAAGCGAACAACAAAGGATTAGAAAGGGTGGAAATATTTGTTCAAGGTTATTATTATGCAACAACCAAAGTGTACCTAATAGACAATTCTACCTCACAGCACAGGCAGATGTCTTCTTTCAGTTGTTCTGTGTAGTTTTGTGTAGTTTTGCTAATTTTAAATCCTGTTTACTTATGAATAATTGTGATTTTTGTAGACTAATAAAAATTTAATTTGTTTTGTTTTTTTCATTTGAAGAGACTTGACACAACAGAAATGTTACTCTACAGAAGTATCCTAAGAATATCATGGACTGAACATGTGAGTAACAACAATGTTTTAGAGAAAATGGAAACAAAAAAGACACTTGCACCTGAAATTAGGAAGAGATAGTTGAAATTTCTAGAACACATAATGACAAAAGAGGACTTAGAAAATTTTACACTGACAAGACATATTAAAAGTAAGAGGGACATAATCTACCTAAATAGCTTGTGTAAATGGTTGGCAGAATAGGGAGCTACAAAGGGCAGGAAATTGTGGGGAACCATGATCATCCACATCCTGAAGGGACATGGTATAAAGAAGATGAAAAAATGCAGAATATTCAGATGCAATATCAACTTTGCTTGTCTGATCAAACAACTTTTGATCTTTGTATGTATTCAATATGAAGTTGAACTTCAAAAAGTTAGAAATGATTGAATGCAAAAATTGTTCAATGCTGTTGGAATGAAAAAAATCAATTTTGTATTGCTTTGGACAAAATTCCTCTTATTTTGGTAGGAATAAAAAAATAAATAAAATAAAATAAAACTGTGAATTCATGAGCTAAGGAGTTCATTCAAAACAAATGAAAATATTTTGTTGAAAATCAGATACATAGATTACAAGATCATCTGATAAAAGTATTGATGGAAATCAATTTTTCAATTAATTTTCATACATGCACATTCATAGACACACACACAGTCAATTTTTTACTAACATCAATGAGTTATACCCAGTTTGAAAAAAAACTCATTAGTCAGTAATAATAAACAAATCTAAGTTGCTAGTAATTACACCATAACAAGGTCCCCAAAACACACACATACACACGCATACACACACATACTCATGCACATGACCAAAAATGTCCATGTTCATAGTTAATATTATTAAATGTTGTTTTTTTGTTTTTATTAATAAGGTTTCCATTATGTTTAGCCATTTTTGCATGTAGATGATGCTATTATATTAGTGTTGTCAACAAGTATGTTATGAATAGTGTCCAGTAGGTCTCCATGAATATTTAAATGAGATCTAATTGAGCTATGGTCAGAAAGGTGTAGAGTGAGCCTGCATGTCAAACATGTAGTGTGGCCTATATAATTATTTATGAATTTTGCTTGTTCAGGAATACAATTTCTTAATGGGCATTGAAATTTGTAACACGGACACAATATCTTGACCGTGTTTTGAAAAATGAAAACATTTTATAAAACATACATGCAACAAACTATTTCTTAATTCACAGTTAAAATATTTAATCTTTGAAAATGGCTAAATGTATAGCAGAAAGCTCTTGGATAAAAAGAACATTCGGACAGTTTTTATATAATTTATCATCTGAAATAAAAAATTATTAGATAGCATGAGAAATTGTATAAAAAACTAAATAAAAGCACCTTGTCTATCGTATTCAATGAAATGTGCATATATATATATATATATATATATATATATATATATATATATATAATTTACAAGAACCTTTAAGGAAAATTCTAGTCGACAACACAAAAATTATTTTCAAATCACATAGCCATACGCAACTCATAATTAGGGAAGCATTGCTTTGTAAATATTATTTGCTCACTATCAATCTTACACTATTTAGAAGTGGAGATAGCATGTTAAAAGTTTTCTAAAAATAGAAGTCATGCCCAGGTCAACCAGCCATACATAGCATGTGACTAACACCCACTGCACATGCACCACACAGCAAAACTATGTAGAAACTTCACATAGAAATTCAGAAATTTACCATCCAAACAACATCCTTGATAATGGCTATAGAACTATCTGAAAGCACTCAGAACAATTATGACTATGGAAAATTCCTATAGTCTTTAATCCCTGAAAATCTAAAAAATGTTACAATGGTGGAAAAATTCAATTAAAGATTAATTAAATTTTCCTTGTCAGCCATTTTCTGAAAATATTTAAATGTTACATAAAAATAAAATTCACTGCCTATTCATGGTTTTTGATAATAAATTTTTTGTTGCATACAAATATATTTTTTCTTCTTGTGCTGTGCTCTTTTACAGACACATACTGGAAAATGAGCATCTGTGTTTTTGTATTGAATAACCATTTCTCCATAGATTTTTTCCATGCACTTATTGCTCACCACATATCTCACTATGCTCTAACAATTTTGAATGTTTATTTGAAGACAAAGATATGAACTGACAATATTTTCTTAATTTTGTGATTGTTACAAGATACCTTCCTTCAGCATCGATATTATTAAGTTATTATTGCCTTTTTACATTTTCAGACGTCATTTCAGTAGAGAATTGATTTATTTTTGAGAATATTTTAGTTGTTGTAATTAAGCAGAGTTTCACTTTTTTTTCTCATGAAGACAGTTATGTTTTGGGAAAATTATTTTAAAAATATATATAAACAGAACAAAACTAAGTAAAATGAAATGCTGCCACCTAGAAATGTCTTACTACTCTCCTCACCTGAATAACATTGATTATGCAATAATGTAGGTAGCCTGCAAGATTTTGGAACAGTTGGATAGATTTACTCATGATCTGGGGCTGTGGAGTTGCTTGTGGCAAAATGTAGGGAAGTTTGAAGCATTTCCGATGGGGTTTAAATCTGGTCAATGCAGGGGCCAAAGGAGTGTCTGTAATCCAATCAAGTGTTTATATAACCAGTCATGTCACCTATAAATGTAGGCTGGCATTATCTTGTATAAACAAAACACTGTTTGGTTAAATTTCCTTCTTTTCCCCCTAGTAATATGCAACCCACTTGGTCAATCTTGTGACAGCTAAGCAGTGAAGCCCTACTCTGTACAGATGACAGGTTAGGGGCAGACATTATGAATAGGAAATGCTTCCTTGACATTTGGGGAAAAACACAACCTCTTGCAATATAATATACTGGATTTGTGAGTATGGAAAGACTTATAATGTTCACTAGATTTTCTTTTCAGGGTCAGAGAAAAGGAATGTAACACATTTTTACATTTTGTCCTAAGCAAGGTGTTAGTGCTACTAAGGTGCAAAGGGTTACTGGGAGTGGAGAGAAATGAAAAAACTTTATTGAAGAGAAAGGTCAATAAAAAAACAGGATTCAGGAAAACAGAAGATGGCAATTGATATTGTATTTGAGATGAGAAGTATGAGAATATAAACTCAGATTAGAACTTATGGTTATATCTAGCTATTTCAAAGTAAAATGATGAAACCTATTTGACAATCCAGTAGTAGTTCATGTGGTTGAGGTACAAAGGAAGTGAGTTTGTTAGAACAACTGACATGAAAATATACAAAAAGCAGAGGGAAGCCACATCATGTCAGTGGGAAAGTGACAGAATTTTGAGATGCCAGGTCATGATCGATAACATTATAGACCTTTCTTTAGATTTTACTGAGAATCTAAATAAACCAACCTTTTTATTAGCAGACCTAGCAATTGATTCAATGTAATTGTTCCATTTCATGTCAGTAACAAAAGGAGTAGAAAAAATCTATATGAAATAGTAGATTCTTCTACTCATTTTCCTAGTAACTGAGAGACTGAGAAATTCAAAATCTGGATGCCAGCGAGATTAGAGTGATGAAGCCACTTGAGCACTGAAGTCACAAAACGCAAAAATATTCAGATGAATATAGAGAGAGGTTCTGATCTATACTGTCAGATATTCTATATAGTGAACAACAGTCCTGAGAAGAAAGGAACAAGAAAGGAAAAAGAGATAACTAACCAAGTTTAATAGTGAAAGTTGGAAGCACATATAAAAACAATTTGGAGACTCAAGATAGAATTCCTTTGCCATTGGGATATTTTCACAAACATAGACATCAGTGTCATGCCTGTAGATACTAGAACCGTTTCAATAGAGATAAGATAGTGAAGAACAGAGAATTCAGTGGTAGAGATTGAAGATATTCTCTTTCTATAAAATAAAACCTTTATTTAGGTTCTTCTTAATTCTCCCCAACTGTTTTTATTTTTTACTGTTAATGCTTGCATAAATATTTGTACCTGTGGCAGATACTACTAAGGTTGCTCACATATATTTGGTATACTCAATACCATCAGTACTGAAAAGCATGACAAAAATAAAGGGATGTCAATAATATGCAGACTAGTTTCACATGTAGTCCTTGTGAACTCCACTAGAACACACAAAACACCATTGTTTCATGCCGTCTCATTCATATACAAACTTCACCATTTGCCTAAGTGTTGGAAACATGACTCATCTGACTAGACAGCACAGCATCAGCTTTCCACATTCCAACAGAAATGTTCTCAGATGGGGGTGATGATCTGATGTCAATAATAGTAACATCATTGGTCCATAAGTATGAAACCCTATGAAATGTAGTGTACCAACTGACTGATGGACTGAATGACATCAGCATTGAAACTGAATGCTGGTGAGATCAGTAGTAATGTTCTCTTCGAAGAGTGGTTATCTTCTCTGTAAGCTGCCAGTAGACCTATTCTTGCATTAATTTTGTATGAAATGCTTACATTTTTCACATTATTGATATCTGCCTGAAACTCATATATAAGTTAATATTTGGGTTTAATTTTATAAAACTTCTTCCCTTTAAGACAAATACCTTCCACCCCTCACTGGCCCTTGTCTTGTGCCTTTCGGCTGACTAAAACATTGAAATGGATAAATGCTGTATTAGTTTTTCAACAGGTTGATCTTTTAGCTTTCACTGTTAAATTCAATTTCCTGACCTTCCTGACTGTATAGACATGAACCTAGTCCATACCAGGGCAGATAAGAAATAGGTTATTCCTCACATGAGATAATTTTGGATTTTATTGTTTATATATATATATATATATAAGCAATAAAAAATATATATTTATGTTTACATATATATATATATTGTTAAATATAACAGACAATGAATGTCTATTATGTTTGATCATGAGCCATTCTAAACTTTGTATGGTTGCTTTAATTTTGGGTGGAAATAAAAACAAAACTTGTCTGGATATTTTTATTAAGCTATTCCTTGGTCTAAGCTTTCAGCTCACATGTGCCATCTTCAGAGTGGTTATATGGACATTTAAACAAAGATATTCACCATCAAAGATTATATTCTTTTATGTTGATGTAGAAGATTGTTTGTGATGATAACAGTCACAGAATACCAGATGCAGGTTGTGAATTCATGATGTGCTTTTATGACATTGTACCACGTGAGAGACCGAAATATTAACAACAGAATCATATGTTTAGATGCAATGTAATGTGTTGGGACTAGTTTGAAATGTTATTTTGTTGAGTGTGGGTTGCTTTGTTTTAATGCAGATGGCCTGTAATATCTGAAGGTTCTTTTTAATGTGTGTATGTGTGAGTATTGTTGTGTTATCAACTAATAGTTGTCTAATATTATGTACATAGCTGTGTTTATCTAAGAAATGTTGTTTAATAGAACTAAGATCAGGTGACAGGTAAGTCTATGGGAGAGTGTGATTGTAGTAAAACCAATATATGTAGTGGGTTTATTATTAGTATCAGTGATACAATCTTTGAACGGGCATGGAAATTGATACACTACATTGTTTTTTTGTAGAGGATTTTGTTGTGTGGTTGTAGGTTTATTAGAGACTATGAGGTCAATTATTTTAAATTTTTTATATATGATAAGTTTAACTTGCTTATTATTATTAATGTGTTTAACATTATGTTTCTGAGTGTTGTTTCATCAGGTTTGTAATTATTATGTATTTGGTTACAATAGTATACACTAATAGTGTTATGTTTATTTTGACGTACACTATTATTATTAATATTATCAATTTTGTTAGAGATATTATTAAATTTATTAAGATACATTTCAATTTGTTGATCAATTATTAACAAGTGTTTGTTTAATTTTATGTAATTTTTTATAGGATATGGTTTTGGAAGAAGATATCATTTGTGTGTTGGATTAAGTTTTTTATAATGGCTAACTTATATCATTGGGAGCTGTCTATATTTCTGAGATGAGATATTATGTACACTATTTACATTATTCAGACTATTGTCCTCACCTTTGTTGCCATATTTATCACAACATTTTGGTCGTTGTACCCCCTGACCTTCTTCAGGTCGTTGGAATGTCCTCAAGAACACCTGGTACAGTGGATAAAGGCATTGGTTAGATTCAGAGACAGGACCCAAAGAGTTGTGAGTTCAATACCCTGTTAAGGCAGTGGAGAACTTGGAGAGGTGAATTAACTCCTGTTAATTCAGCTCTCCAAGTTAAGATAAGACATCCATAAGATAAGTGACATCCATTAGACATGGCATGTGGAACTAGAACAGTCTACCCCAGCGAGTGAAATAAAGGTTTTAGTCTGACATTCCAACCACCTGAAGAAGGCCAGAATGTACAAAAGCTGAAATGTTGTGATAAATATGGCAACAAAGATGAGGACAATAGTCCGAATAATGTAAATAGTTTATCATTGGGAGCATTCACTATTATAATTAAGAATATACGAGTTAATACTAGTTGGTTTCTTATATAGAAAAGTAGTAAATTTGTATGTGCTGGAATCAATAAATACATCAAGGAGTGGAATTTTATTATTAATATTAAGTTCTAGTGTAAATTTGAGGACAGAATGACTTTCAAATTTGTTTTGAAGT
Organism: Acanthosepion esculentum; assembly: GCA_964036315.1. NCBI lineage: Eukaryota > Metazoa > Mollusca > Cephalopoda > Sepiida > Sepiidae > Acanthosepion > Acanthosepion esculentum. The sequence goes on from OZ038482.1 coordinate 69,428,809, forward strand.
TGTGTAACTTGATCAATATTTTTAGCTAAAATGAGACATTTGCATATCTTATATATATAGAAGCTTATTAGTGTCATTAAGTATTTTATTTTCTAAATATACCATATAATAATTAGAAAAAAAGGGGGCCTAAAGGAAATCCCATTGTAATACCATCTATTTGAGTATAAATATTACCTAGGGGGTTATGAAAAGGTATTTGAGTGGTACATGCTAATAATAATTTTTAAAAATAGTGGGTTTAATATTGATGGGTGGGAGAAAAGTGTGATTGCATACATCACGGATAATGATGTCAATCATTTCATAGATGGGGACATTAATAAATAAATTTTTAGTATACAATCACACTTCTCTCATACCCATCAACATTAAACCTACTATTTAAACAAGCAATAAAATTATATTTAACAATGTATGTTTAAATAATGATCTGCTGCCCCAATACACTAAATGTATAATTAACCAACTGTATATGAGGGCAGTGTAGGACTCATAACAAATGGAAAAAGAGCTACGTTAAAATGTTTCTGGTCACATGAAAAAAGTGCTTATTAATTTAAATGAAAGATGTTTTATTTCACATATAGTCAACTTGGCATTAATAAAGTCACTTTTGAAGCATTGAATGTATCAGATCTTTTTACAAGCATTGAATTTATCAAATCTGCTATCTTTTGAGATATCTGATCAAGTTTTTATTGAGAAGCAAATCTTTCTGGATATTGTCATTATTTTGAAAATTCAAAATGATTAGAACATTTTCAATGTGATTCATATTAAGAGACTGACTGAATTACTTAAGTTTTTGAACCTGTCATTATTGTGTTTTTGCTTTAAGTTATGCAACTACAATCTCACTGAAAAGTTTTTTAATTGAAATAATTAGTGAATACTCAAAGAATCCAGTTATGTAGAATGAATATATAGTGTCCAAAAATTATATTCCCCATATAGAAAAGAAGAGTTGGATAAGGGCTTCAAACTGTTCTTCATACTATAAACATCTTGTCTTGTGATTCAAACAAAAGTTTTTGATTGCCAATCTCTAGATCAGGTTGCTGTTTGAAAATTAAATAAGAGCTGAAAAGATGACAATGTGTCAAAACTTCAAGTGCCTGCTTTCTATCACCATTATTTTCTCAGCTAATTGTTGACTGCATTATGAAATGGCTTTCTTCTAGTTGCTCATATATAATAATCCTTATAATAATAATAAAGATACTGTAATGCTACTTTGGAGTTGATTTTGATATTCTGCTACTTTTGTAGCTTTACAATGCGAATTCAATTTCCACTTTCATTATACAAAGGTAAATTTTGGATGGTACATTTATGAATAGTCTGATTGTGTAGTTTAGAGTTGAAGGTGTGAATCCTAATGTTGATGTTATTCAAAACTGACACATTACACTTTCCAATATACACTGCAGGTAAAAAGTTTGGGGCTACACTTCATTTCTTTAAAAACACCCTAAAATGAGGTATTTTTGCATTTCTTCAAAGTAAAAGATAAAACAGTAACTACAGTGTAATTGCTTTTACTTTGACAAAAAATAAGAAGTGCTTATTTAGTATTTATTTTCAGTAGCAGTTGTCACTTTTGGTGCTCCAGCTCTTTTTCTGTCAACATTTGTGCCAGTTTCTAACTGCCTTCGTAACAAATATTGCACCTCATACCTGAATATCCTCAGCTTCTTGGCAATTTCTCTTTTAGAGTAGCCTTCTTTGAATAAAATTTCAATTTGTGACCTTACCTCAATATTTAAATGCTTTGATTTTGCCATTTTGTGCAAATTACTTCAAAATTAAAAAAATAAATAGCAAACACTTTGAAAATACAGTTATGATACAGCTGTTGACAACAGCAGTGGTCAGTGCTGAGTTAACAATCAGAAACTGTATTAACATTCATCTTAGTTTTGATAATCTCAAAAAGTCTACTGATGGAGCAACTATGTCATAGCTACTGAAATTTCATCTTAAAAAAATACAAAAATATCTCATTTTAAGGTGTTTTTTTAAAGAAATGCAGGGTAACCCTAAACTTTTTACCTGTAATGTACCTTGTTTGAAAACCTAATTATTCTCATTGTTTATGAAGTATATTTGAAAGTCATTTGTTAGTTTCTTTTTTGTTTTCATACAAATATTCACTATCAATTTAAAAAAACAATGTTTAAATCTGTGTATTTATTTACTTTTGTCCTGTTTCTGTAATAAATATGTTCATTCTTATTTTACATTTAATCATTCATAAAACTGCTTTGAAAATGTACTTAACATTTATCAATGTCACTTCTTCCAAATTTTCAGTGATTTTATTCATTATTTTTACTTTTTACTTTTTAAACTGATCAGTATGTGTCTAATTTAAACGATGGCTGTTTAAACTGAGATTGGAATACGGACTTCATGTAAATCATGAAATGGACTGCGCAAAATTCCTTTGATTTTGATGGGAAGAAAAAAAACTTGATTTATGAGCTGTGTCACTTATTCAAAACAAATGGAAATGTTTAGTAGACAAACAGATTTATAGATTACTATATATATATATATATATATATATATATATATATATATATATATATACACATATGGGAATCCACTTTCAGTACATATTTAGATACATACACTTTTTTTATTAAGCTTAGTTTAGTTGTACCCAGGGAGAAAAAAATCATTACTCAGTAATAATAATCAATGAATCTAGCATGTTAACAATTACACCATGACCAAGTCTTCATCACACACACGCACATGCAAACACACACACACACACACACACACACACACACACACACACACACACACAGAGGGAGAGGTGAGAAAGAGAATGTAACAATGAAATGCCCACTGAATATACAAAAATTACCAATGACATAATTATTATTTTTTTCTAATTATGTCACTTGTAAAAGTGGGGATCTACTACCATTTATTAAGAGTTTAATTTGTTTCATTTTGTTCCTTTCTTCTAATTTATATTTCTTTTATAAAAAAATATTTCCAAAAACATTTCCAAATTAAATCACAAATCAAGTCACTTGATATCAAAAATCTGGTTTGGCAATTTCTAAAAAATACCCAAATATGCAAAACTCAAGTTAGCACCGGTTAACCTCTGCTCCCACCCAAAAACACTCTTTTCCATATTAAGTAAAATGGAAGCAAAGGCAACCTCATCCAGTCAGTGACATCAAAACAAAAAATTATTGCAAAAATGAACATTAAACTTGGTTTTAATAATAATGTCCACTTATTACCTAAAACACACAAAAGTATCTAACTTCATACAAATATCCATTTTGGCTCGTCTCTCAAACCATGTCTGTAAAGCATTTCTTGCAAGTCAGTTTTTGAAAAGTGCTTCTTCAGTCTCTGAATTTTTTTTCATTCTTTTTAGTCTCCTTTTGTCATGGTGCTTACAGTTTGACAGCATTCTTAAATTTCCTTTGTTTAACAAGTGAAATCATGACAACAGCAACATTCTTCTGATTTTCAACACTACTAAATAGAATAAAATGTTACTTTTATTCCACAAAACACTTTAAGGAAAAAATAAAAAATGGAGCCTGTTGTTTAAGCCTGGATAATTTTTATCTGTTCACTATTGTTACAAATGGTGCATAAATTGTTAGCCATCAGATTTTATTTTTATAACTTTATCTTTTTAGAGGAATAATTTGACTAACTTTGTTGATTTTTCAGTCTCCCAAAAGATCAAATTATAATCATCAGCATTTTCATGGAGAAAAGAAAAGGTAACAAAACACCTTTAAATACATTAAAATTAAAATTATGTTCAATGGAAAAGATATAATATTTTTCAAGTAAAAAAGGTTTTTTCACAAGGCTTCAATAAAGGAGTATCCACTGAAGCCTGAATCAAAACAGATATGTACTAATCGTAGTCTAGTCTGAAACAGGGCCTTATAAAAGAGCTCCCAGCAAAATTTTTTCCATCATTCTGATTGACAAGGTTACTAAACATTGTTGCTCTATGTAATGCAACAATTTCTGCAGGCCAAAGAAAGAAAAGTGATTTTTAACACAACTCTACCAAAATACCTGCCATCCAAAGTACCCATAAGCCAAAATAATCCTTGATAAAATATATCTACTCAGTAAAAATACTTCTTGGTCAGAAATCACAAAATTTATTTTATAATAATTTGATCTTAAAAGATAAAATTCTATTAAAAACTTTTAAAACAATCCTTTGACTTTGTTCCAGAAATATATTTCTTTTTTGAATGAAATTTTTTGCTTTGTTCTCCAGCACAGAAATAAAAGCACATTTTTCTTTCCGCTCCCCCACTTTAGGATTATCTGACTTATAAAATGAAACCAGATTAATTTGGAAACCTTATAAAATAGCTTACACTATTTTTGTTTTTCATAATCTAATTTCTATATGTTAAACCTCAGAAAATTAGTTTTGTCTATCAGATTTGGGGAAAAATGAACCAAAGTTGACTTGTGGTACGTGTTATTTTCATTCAGATAGTGAAATCCATAACTCTATTGCTGTGTTTTGGGACTGAAAAATGAGCTTATTCACTGTATAATCACAAACAGCCATATTTGTGTGTATTTGTGGATAGAGAGACAAAATATCTTAGTATATCACATATTCTATTTGTAAGTTGATCTTTCCAATATTTCCACAGTTTCTAAAGCAATCTCATTAACAATAATTCATCTCAAAATTTCACAAAGAATCAATCAAAATTTCAATCTATTCTTAAACTTGTGAACATCATTTCCCTTTGAGTAAATTTTTAAGCTACAATGACAAACTATTCAAAAAAGATGTGTCTCTTGCTATTTTGTGCTTTTTAAAGAACACAAGTAAAAAGTAATTGAACCACTGTTCATTTGTTGACGCTAATATTGCACTAAAAGCCAAGAGAGAATATACCATTTCAGTAAGAAAAGATTTAAGGGTGATGGGTTGTTAAGAGAATTACTGAAAGAACAATTACTTTGTGTCCAAAGCTGTACAGACTATCAGGATAAGGAAATATAACAAAGATAAGTTACACTGAGGTGTATTTGGGTGTGGTTTGTTGTGAATGCTAATTGATTAACTTAATTGCTTAGCTTTGAAGGTAATTTCAAAGAATAATGAATCACCTTTTTATTGTAGGATTGTTTGGGTCTTGGAAACAAAGTTTAACTTCAATTTAGCAGTGTAATTTGATAGAAGCTTGTTTATGGCTGATGTGTGGGGAGGATTGGAGTCTTCAAGGACATTCATAACGGAAAGGTAGTTAAGGATTTCTAGCTTTCATTCTGCTTTCTTTTAAGTATATTCCTCAGCCTTCTAGCTTCTGATAGATATTTGATGACCTTAACATTAAAAATTGCTAGCTAAAGCTGAGGAGGTTTGATTAAATTAAAATAAATACTACACTTTTGATTTTTATGGAAAACATTCTTGAAACAAAACAATAGGTCTTTCACTTTTTCAAAGTATAGTTTAAATAGTTACCTTAAATAAGTGTTTGCTATTTTTTCCTGTATCCAACAAAATATCAGACTATAAAAGTCAATTATGAATTAAGAATACTGGGCAATTCAAGTCATATTAGAAATTTCAAATCTGATCTTCTTTGGGAAATTTTTCCAGTATAAAAATAAATTAATGAAATTATCAAAAGGGAAAAATAAATCCTGATCATCTGGCATAGTTAAGTTGCTGGTCTTTTTAGATCATTTGCTGATAAAATGAATTTGATTTTCAGCAGGTACTCTGCATTTTTTAGCTTTTAGCCAGATTCAGCTTGGTTTATCAAAAATACTTTTACAAACTTTGGGAGTGGGTTCCTCATGTCAAACCAAGAACAAAAGTCCACATAAACATATGTCCACAAATCCTTCGTTTTTGAGTTATTAAGTTTAAAGTTTATGGTAGATGTTGTTAAATGTACAGTATAAGATACAATCCAAAAATATTTTAACAAATATTGGTGTCAGGTTCCTGACACCAAAACAAGATAAAACATCCATCATAAAAAGGCCATCATTGTACCTCAACACAGCTACTCATAACAAAAGTTGAAAATGTCCTCCACTTGCTTCTATACTTGCATGCACCTATTGGATGATTGACTGGTAGACCTTTTCAAATATTGCCCCACAATGTCGAATGGTTTTGCAGGCCTCCATGACATGCTGGTGAAGTGTCTCTGCATTATTAATGTCTACTGCATAAACCAATTGTTTTAGGTGGCCCCACAGATAAAAATCCAAAGGAACTAGTCTTCCCCTACATATCCGCAACACAGCACCATCCACCATAAACTTTCTTTAAACTTAATCACTCAAAAATGAAAGATTTGAAGACATATGTTTATGTGGACTTATCTTAGTTTGGGTGTGAGGAATCCACCCCAAAGTTTGTAAAAGTATTTTTAATACAACCTATATATATATATATATATATATATATATATATATATATATATATATATATACCCAAGTTTAGGATTGGTATATACGGAGTGAAATCCAATAACCAACAATTAATATTCTTTAAAGAGTGCTCAATATCACTTGACAAGACACAAGAAGTGTTGAAACAAAATGGCTACTTTTGTCGTGATTTTATAACATATTTATGTTGTAATATTCAAATAAATAATTATATATATATATATATATATATATATATATATGTATATATATAGGTAACTATACTCGTGTCGAAAAACCTTCAAATTCTTGATTTAACAATAGCCAAATCAATCACGAAGGGAAAAAAAGGTTTTAAAAAAGAAAGAGCCAGGAACATGAAAGTCTGTTGAAAATAATCGCACAGATACAGGTTCAAGGCCCAAAGAAAAAACCCCGATACGAGTAAACAACTAACTAAAGAGCTCGATACAAACGTAGAGCAAACCTAGTCAAACCTAATGAGCCACCTTGGTAGGTTTGTCTGGCACATTAGGTTTGACTATATATATATATATATATAGTCAAACCTAATGTGTAGTTTACTGCTACAGCAAGCAGAGACATTTTTTCTCTCCCGATGATGGCCATGTTGGTCGAAACTAGTCGAGGAATATAAATGAAATAATAATAATAAAAGCATAAGAATATTAATCTACAACCCAGTATGTCTGAAGATTTTAATTGATGTTTTTAATAATTTTTATCGTTCAAAATATATATATATATATATATATATATATACATATGTGTGTGTGTGTGTGTGTGTATGTGTATATATATGTATGTGTGTAGATGTATGTGTGTATGTATATGTCTATATATGTGTATATGTATATGCATGTATATATATAGGTGTATATATGTGTATATATGTGTGTATATGTGTGCATATATGTATGTGTGTATGTATGTGTATATACATATATATATGTGTGTATGTGTGTGTGCGTGTGGGGGGGTGTATGTGTATGGCTATATATGTATATATATATGTATGCACATGTGTGCAGATATGTGTATGTGTGTATGTGTATATATGTGGATATATAGAATATTATAAAAAAAGGACTTGCAGTTCTGTTATTAATGTTTTACCCCATTTTCTCCTTTAATATTCTCCAATTGGAATTGTGAGTTTAAAATTCTTTATAATATGGAGGTAAATTTTTAAATTGATAATTTAATTTAAATTTAAATGTATTACCCTTTAATAATCACTATTGATGATAAAATATTTAAATTGGAAAGATTTTTTGATATTTGAATACTAAAGTCATCACCTAATATTAACTGTAAAATTTTTTTAGGGAAATTCTAAGTACACATATATACATATATGTGTAAGTAGGTGTAAACATTTAAAAAGATATATGTATTAATACATGAAATTACCTGTGTATATCGGTACATGTGTACCTGTATGAGTGACTGCACATGTAAAGGAATGTATGTATATGTGAAACTTGCATGGGTGTGTATACAATATATGACAAAGCAAGCTCTCTAATATTACCTTAAAAAATCACTCCATATTAACTTTAAAACTAAACTTTAAGTAAAAGAAATTACGCATCTAAAAACAGTCACGAATTAAATTCATGAATAAAATTCAAACTGACAGAGATGTCACCTTAATAATCAATTACAACTAGAAGTAAACTTACATTTTAAAATAAAATTTTATTCTTTTAATGTACATTCTAGGAATATTTTTTCTAATCGACTATTTCATAATAAATCCCCAAAATTTTTGTAATAATGTTTTAAAAAACTTAAATCGTTAACAAACATCAAATTAAATTCCTTATAGACTGTTTAAACATTCACATTTATATCAAACATTATAATATTTATAAACCCCCAAAATAACACTTTCAAAGTAAAGCAAAACGACAGCGTCTATTTCGTTCATTCCAAAGAAAGTCAGTGACACCTTCTCTCCTGACTTCCTTCTCTCTTTTTCTTTTTAGTTTTTTTTTCTCTTCTCCCCCTTCTATATCAATGTATAACTTCCGTTAAGTTAACCGATTAAATGTGTCAATGTCTGGACCTCCTCAAGTAATATTAAGTATGAAATAATAGAAATATTAAATTACATCTGACTCAATCATGTCTCTACCCCTCACTTCCGCACTTCGTTAATTTACATATGCTTAATACTGCCTGCCAAAAGTGTGTAAATTTCTTTTCATTTTTCATTTCAACCTTTGGAAGTAAAGTCTGATGATCCGCAGTCCTTTAAAAGGGCTGTGGTGAAATAATTTATTACATGGAACCTTAAAGTGGTCTGTTTTTATTTAAAAAAAAAATATATATATATATATATATATATATATATATATATATATATATATATATAGATAGATAGATAGATATAAATATAGATATAGATATGGATATAGATATATATATATAATTTTAACTGGGGATTAATAATAACAATAATGTCTTGATTTCAACACTTTTTGTTAAATTGAATGTCTGATGAAGTAGACAAACCATTGAATTCTTAGATTTTTAGAAAATAATTAATAGTAAATAGCTAAGGAGTAAAAAATACATGAGTTATGCTTTGTGTTATACATATGTTAATAATAACAGATACATAATTTCATTTTCATCATATGCTTGAAACTTTATTTAAACATAAACTGCATAGTCATTGTATGTCCTATGTTGTTTCCAGTTTCTGTGCGTGCTACTGTTGCCCAAGAAGAGACTTAACATTCTTGTGGTTAGTATGAGGGTTTGTTTAACAATATAACATTCCTCTTTCTCTGGGAGAAATTTTGATTTTTTTTTTTTTTTTTCAAAATCACAAAGGTGATAAAATTTAACTTCTCAACCTTGTAGATCTCACTGGAGATATTTGTTGTGGGAAGGAGCATGGTTTTTTTTCTTGTTTGCTCTGAAGTTGGATGAATGTGGATTCTTTTTCACCTCAGTTGTTTGCCAAACTCTATCATTATGAGGTAGGATTTGTGTGTCTTGGCCTTGTTGATGGTTTTTGCTGAACCTCAGGTTTTCATTTTCAGGTCCTGGATGTGCACATTCTGCCCTCTGAATAGTTTTAGTAGAGGGTGTATGTGTCTCTATTGTTTTATTGTTTTCCTTCTTTCTAGGCATCAGCTGTTTTTTTTCTCTGGTTTCCTTCTGATCAGGTGGAGGATTGATTTTGTTTGGCAAGATTTCCTTGTATTTAGCAGCTCCGATGGGGACTTCCAGTCTACTTTGATTGGTGTTACTCTTAATGAGAGCAATGTAAGATATTGGTCCTCCCTTGTTTCTTGGCATTTGATGAGATTTTCAGCTCTCAAGTTTCTCAGTTTCTGGACATAGTCTTATACATGCATATTTATGTATGCATTTTATATATATATAAATATATATATTGATGCCAAATCAGTTGGGTTTCGATCCTGGCTTAAGGCAATGGGATGTCTAGCCACACCGATGAGCTGTGATGCAGCCTGTGGATCACACGCACACACACACACATGCACACACACACACATACATACATATATATATATATATATATATATATATATATATATATATATATATATACACATGCACAGTGTATACTTTCAGATATATTTACTATAGCTTAATGGCATTCCATCAGTTATGTGCCATGCATGATACACACTTAGGCAATCATGTATCTTTTGATACATGACTGATGACGCAGATTTTTTCCCGCAGTAGGTTGCCATTTCTTTCTGCGGTAGACCAGGTGCCATCCAAGACTATAGAACCTGGTCTGTCCTGCTATTTACCCATAGCTGGGGGAGGGGAAAGAAGAGGATTCATACCCAAGGGTATTAGCATGTAAGTGAATGTTATGGATTCAACTGTAATTTGAACTCAGCTCTCTGATTCCTCAATCCAAAACACTATCCATTACTCCATACTTCCATAGCATTGGTAAGATCTAAAATATTCCTTAATTTATTAGTCATATTTATTGATCTCAGACATGTGGATAGTGTAACAGTTATTGGGGCATAAAGTGGAATCAGTGAGTCAACTTCAAATTCTGGCCTAGTCTATTGCTTCCACCTTTAGGAAAAGCATGAATCTTTTTCTTTTCCCTCAAATTAATCTCTCTAACCTTTGTTTATAACCAATCTAAGAGAAGGACTACTTTAAATTCAAAACCATGCCAAAAGCAATGGGAAACCACTTCACTGTCTTTCCCAAGAAGTCATGTCAGTTCATGGGAATCTTGGGAAGGCATGATCACCTACGTCCTAAAAGGACATGGCATTAAAAAGATTTCGGGCTTACAGACACACTTGTATACAAATAATACTGCATTATATATAGGAAATTGATAATTAAAAATAAGATTAGTTGGAATGAATAGTAATTCAAAAATGACCTTGGAAAACATGCATTTTATAGACAATATCATTGTGGGTTAGAGTATATATGTGCATTCACAACATGTATACAATAATGATTATGTTCTTTTTTGCCTTCAAATTGGGCAGCATTTTGAAAATTGCAGATATTAAAGTATTATAGCTAAGTGCTTTCTGCTTTCATTTTTAATGTCATGTACCTTCAGGATGTAGACAATCTATACATTCTCTTCTTTTATTATTTGCAAATTGGCATATATTATTAAGAAAGGTAATGGAGTGGTTTCTCATTGCCTAATCCATAATTCTTTAGTAGTTTTTTTCAAGGATCTCTAGCCCAGTCTATTTAACCTATAGCTGGGCATGAAGAAAAATGAAACAGATTCATTTTTTCCCAAAGGGAATTTGTGCGAATATGAATGCAAGGTCATGATTTTATTTTCTGCACTGATATCCATAACACTACATGCACATCTAGTATGTTCTATGAAAGCAACCCCCCTTCGCATTTAGTATACTGATCCAGAGAAAAATGTTTATTCCAATGTTTGGACAGAATATACTTGCATGTTGCTTCCCTATATTGGTGTAAAGCTTACTATACCAAATGTAGTTGTTAATTTTTGACTCCAATGTCTATAATCTTTTGTGGTACTTAGATTATCTCCTTTGCACTATTGATGACAGGGGCAGTGTTTTTATGACAAGGAACATATTTACTAAGACACAAGGTAAAAAGACCAATTCTGTGAAAAATCAGAGTGTAACAATAATTGTGAAACTTAAGAATGCAACAAAATATCAATTTCATATCTGTTCTCATTTTTTTCCAATATGATTAAACTCTAATGAAATACTATATTAACTTTCAGACACTTTAATAAAATTCCTGTTTTTAGTCACAAGTATAAAAAACTAATTTGCCTTGGCTCTGGAGATCTATTTTCAAAAGAGTATTCTCCCTTTAAAAATATATCATACATTGCAATGTAGTACACAAACTACCATTTATCCTGGAAGAAATAAAAGTAAAAGTAGAACAAGACATGTTTATTTCAAAAATAAAAACATGACTAAAAGAAAGTAAGAAAGGCAAACAATTTTTAGAATGCAATCCCGACTTGAATTCTTATTCGCTATGTGATAGGAATACTGATTTTTGCACAAAGAGTAGTAATACCTATTACAAAAGCAGATATTAAATGGATTTCATAATGGACATCTGAGAATTTCAAGGATGAAATCTCTTATGAGAAGCTATGGACTATATACTGAACCAAAATGGAACAAGACATTGAAAAATTAGTAAACACCTGCAGCAAAATCGCTTACCCTGAAATTACAAATTTGGCCAAAGACAGATACTCCATGGTCAAGATTGCACATAGATTTTGCAGGTTGAGTGAATGGATCACATTATCTTTACCAAGTGGCCTGAAATTTGTAAGTGCAAAAAAACAACTTCCACAGTTATAGTGAATTTTTTACACAAACTGTTTGCAAGATATGGCATTCTGGATGACATAGTCTCAGATAACAGTACACATTTCACTACTTATGAATTTAAAAAATTTTGTAAAATATTCTTGATTGAACATATTACTACCCTTCCATATCACCCAAGGTCAAACAGACAAGCTGAATGGTTAGTGAGTACTTTTAAGAGAGCTTTGAATAAAGCAAGTAATGAAAAAGTGAATGAAGAAGCTCTATAAAAATTCTTAAGAGTATATCGGATAACACTGAATTCCAATACATCAACAAGCATGTTACCAGCAGAATTGATGTTCACAAGGAAAATTAAATTGGTATTCAACAAGTTGCTACAAGGTCAAAAAAGGACACAAAATTTTTTTAAATTGTCTAAAAAGTGTTTTCAGTGTATATAAAAATGGAAAAGAAATGTGGGAAGATGGCGTATTAAGGTCATGAATTGGAAAAATGATATATATGATGAAAGGAAAAAACTGGGACCACAAATGACATTGGAATCACTTAAAGAAAAGGTTTATTGAAAACTGGGACCACAAATGACATTGGAATCACTTAAAGAAAAGGTTTATTGAAGAAAGGTCTGCAAGAAAGGAAGAACTTATGCAAGTATTGTATGATATTTTTGACATACCAACACACCAAGAATTCATTGAACATACAAATATGATAGGTGTCTGTTGTGATTGTAATTATCACGTTGAAACACTTGGAAGAAGTGATTCCTGTGGGCTATAGCGACTGAACAGACTGGTGTGAACCAAGGAGAAGATTGTGGTTTCACCTAGTATTTCTGAGAATGAACAAAAGCATCAATGTCAGCTTTAACCTAAGAAGAAAAGTTTGTTGTAATTGTCTGTGGCTTTGGTTGGTGTAAGTGAGATAGACAATTGAAGAGATTTCCTTTGAAGCTTTTGGTAGTTGAAAACAAAATCCTTGTAAAACGAGTGCATCTACCAAATCTTTTTATTATCAGTCCTGTTTATATTTATTTTAAGAGAATCATGGCTTAGAACTTTTCAACATCACAGTTGAACAATTGTTCACTGATAAAAAGGATTCAATGAAACAGATATTGCAATTTTTAAAATCGAAGACACAAGCATTGTTTCTTGTGTGTGTCTGGTCCGCCTATATGTAAAATTTCATTTTTGAAATATGAAAAGTGAGGTAAAATTTCCTTTTGGAAGCAAACTTATAACTTCTCCAAGTGATTAGTTTTATTCTGAGTCAGGACCACTACGGTGTCTAAAGAAAACAGTGCATCCTTAAATACCAAACCACATATAGATGGCACAACATGCGCAACAAATGAAATTAGAAATGAAAAGGAAAGCAACAGCCAAAGGTAAAATTGTAGCAAATATTAAACTTGATGTCTACCTCATTATTTCCATGAGAAAATCTCTCAGAATACCTGACTTTGTAGCCAAGGGCAGTCCTGAACTCATTAAAAGAAACAAAAAATGTCAGGATATTTATTTTTCCTGATTTCTTCCTCTTGTTACATCAACATTTTCTCAGCCATTAAATTCATTTTCATTCCTTCTTGGATTCTCTTTACTTCCTTCAAGCATTCTGCCAGCAGTCAATTGGCATATTAATCAGCTAAGTCTTCAGTTCCTGTATCTGTTTGCACAAGAGAATTTGACTGATTTCACTGCAGCAAAATATAGCAAGAAATCAAATAGTACCATCCAAACTGTTACAGTTTCCATATTCATGTAAAAAGATATTCTCAATTTTTAAAAATAAAAACCATGCACACTATTTTAAAAGTAAATGTTCTACATGCATACATATTCCAACATAAAAAAAATGATTTGCATAAAGAATTCCAATCTAATATTTTCTAGGTAAAAGATATCTTTATATTTGCTATTAATGATCAATCTGCAATGCTTAGCATCATAGGTTCCTTGTGGATTAGAGACATTTTTTGTTAAGCTTGTGTTAACTTCACAAGAATATTTAAGTTTAATAAAATATCAGACTGTATGGAAAGAAAATTTTTTCAATCCCTTGTAAATCTATGAACCCTTGCAGGTGGATCTACTTTTGTGCCTTTATGCAAGAATTTTAAAAATTCCAGTCTCAAATATAATAACAAATCTGGCCATAACTTTGTCCAGTTATCATTTGAGAATTTTGACAAATTTCAGCAAAAAGTCAACTTGTGTCTTTGAGAAAATGCCTCAAAGAAAGAAAGAAAAAGAGAAAAATCTCTTGTAATTAACTATATTGATCTGTAATACTGATTTTATAATATTTTAGAGGGGAGTTTTAATTTAATATCTAAAATATTATTAATTTAATTAATAGCTGTATAGAGAAATGTCACTATTAAAATGAAATTAGTAATATTTAATTACTTCTCACCAAGTGTAAAGTAGGATTAATAAGATGAGAGGTACTGAGGATTAAGTAATGGAGCCTAACATAACAAGAAGGATAATATCTGAATGAAACTCTTCATTATTTATTTAATATAACATTTGATGAATAAAAAATATATTGATCTGGCCCAATGACTGCAACTAAATAAATTACACAAGGCAACAAAACAAGAAGATTGTAAGTTTTCTTTGGTCTCTTCTAATTTGTTGGGGTCATGTCATAATGTTTCAGTCTTTGTGATCTTCTTCAGAATTACATCCATTGTTTGCAACTGAAGCCCTTATGTACTTCCAGAAGATTGAAATTCTGATGATAAAAATAATGTGATTCTTAAAGATGCAAGCAAAAGAATTTTCTTTAATATTGGTATTAAAGAATATAATTGTAAAAAATGAAAGAAGATGCCCTACTTTTTAGGCAATATTCCCATGAAAATTCTTAATAAAACAGACATACACTGACTTGCATGAATGCTTTAAAAATTGTATACCACTAAGGTGTTTATTATTCCTTCAATTATACATTAACAAGGATAGGTAATTGTAATGTAGTCAAATTAGTTTGTAGTTTTATACATGGTTGTAGTGGAGTAAATTAAATTTTAAGATTCTTCCAAGCTTTTGAGAAAAGAGAAAATACTTTCAAAAAAGAATAACAGGAATGTAATAAACAAAGGAATCTAGACAAATTTTATATCAACAAATGGCACATACAAAAACTGTTACACTTTTGAAATACTTCCAAAATAAAAATGTCCTTGTGATAAAAGAGTAAGATAACATGAATATTCTATGAATTTTAAGTTACATCCAAATAAAAATCTTTTCTATTACTCCAGCCCTCATTGAAAAGGTTGGAGTAAACGTATCTATGTATGAAATTTTTCATAGAAGAATAGGAGTAGTGTAATCAACTGCTGCTAATCATGAGTAAGGAGAATTTTATAAATTACAGTTTCAAAGTCAAAAGGAGTGTGTTGACCGAACAGTATAAGTAAGAGAAAAGTAATTTGATCTCTCTGACATATCCACTTTGAAAGATTTTTCTAAACTTACCTTTCAAACTGTATTTTGATTTTTATATATGATCTGGTGGGTTCATCTTGGCTCTGAAAATGAACTTAGGTGTGTTCAAATTGGTAAAAAAGTATCTTTGTTATGTGACATGTGACATGTCTGTATGACTTGATGTCATACAGACATAAAGTGTGATTTAGTAGAGGTACCAAAAAAGATGAGAAGATAGGGGCTGGATTTGATTTTATTAGAAGTAGTTGTAATTGAATAATAATACCAATGTTTTTAAGATTTATTTTTAGAATTAATGAAATCAGAGGTATGACATTGGTTTATTCTGGACAGTGTTCCAGCTTGGAGCCTATGCATACATGTATGTTGTAACACTGCTACACCTATTGCTGAAAAGAGAGAGATAGATGCATGTTGAGTGCGAGTTGCTCAATTTCTTTAAAACTTTAGAGATTACAGTGATGACATTTGTAAAACATGTCATCTTCAGCCAGTTCAGTTCCTTCCTGTGAACCACTGATTCAATGAACCGTGTGTGTAGACTTCCATTTTATTTTATTTTATTTTTCTTAGAACAAACAAATAAATCCAGGTAGGAGTGAATTATAAACACAAACTATTTGAAATCAAAGTAATTAAACCAATGACTGAAGTGGTATATTCATTCCCTTCAATAAAATCTGTAGGTGCTGATGAAAATTATTTATTTATATATTACACTTTTCTCAACATTTGCTTGTATCTTCTTATTGTCACTCTTATCCATTCCAATCTTAACTGCCAGTCCATGATCCTATCTGTTGCCCATAGATTAGTTTCAGATGCAAACAGATTGTATACATAATTTCTTTAGTGTTCTTTCTTTTCTTTTGCTCTGTCTCCTCATAAACAACTTAAATGTATCCTCATTTTTACATCTTTCCATTCCTAGTTGCTATTCAATCTCTCATCGTTGTCTCTCAGCATTCCACTAGCAAGCCTCTCTCTGTCTTTCTTTTATTTCTTTCCATTACTCATCTTTCTATATTTACTTATTTATTTTTCCTTTCATCTGGTTTTTCTTTCTTACTTTCACACATTCTTTTTCTCCCTCTTTTTCTCCATCACTTCTATTTCTAGCTTCATATTATTATGTAGGTTTCTTGGTCAGAAAGCATAACTGATTCTAATTCCAAAATGTACTACACACTGATCTTAGAAAAAGAATAACAGTCTTACATAAACAAGTAGAATTATAGTAGAAATTACTTTGCATATATTCTTCATTGAACAAATGAAGAATATATGTAAAAGTTATATGAAATGACAGCCTCTTTATATGTTTTTTATTAGTGAAGGTTGTCAAATAAGTATCAGAAAGCTTAACCAACAAGTGAGACAAGACTAATGAAAAAGTATTGGAATAAATGATCAGAAGTCTTCATTTCATCAACTTGAAACTCCATCTTGTTTGTCTACCTGTCCTAGTGGTCACAATGCCATTTGAAGATCAGACTAACATTTAACATTCACACAAGAATAATATCATCTGTCTGGCTGATGGAACAATCTGTTGAGGTCGACTGTGTTGCATGCCATTTGGATTCACACCCACCAGCAATAAATTAGCAGAGATCATTTGAGATCATTCCCGATGGCTTTCTATCTTGTTTCTTCAACCGAAAACAAAAAGCTGACAGGAAAAATCCGGTTGTCATTGATGGTCACAATGCACTTAGAGTGATCTTCATCAATAATTCAGGCCAACCTTTCAACAGTCAGAAATGAACTTTTCTTTTGACTTGGTCAACATTCAAATATAAATCAAGGAAGATACTAGAAAAATTCCACAAACCATTTCACTCCTTACATGGCATTATGAAGATTAAAGGAAAATAATCTACATCATTTCTCAAAGCAGGAATTGGTCTCTCTGATATGCTTTTGTGTAATAATCAACTAAAGAAAAATCTTGTTTGCTATCAATTGCACTTCAAATTTTGTCAATGTACAAAAAATAGCATTGGATCCAACATGACTTATATTATATGTGTTGAATTAACAGATTAGTTTTAATGTTTTCCACTAAATATTAATTCTTCCAAAAAGTTTGGGGAATTGTTTGATTACACAATCAATTCATCTGTCAAGTAAATTGGTGTTTCCCAAAATTGGAATGAAAGTTCTGTTCGATTTTATGTATATTATAAATGAAGATACAAATGTTTATTATAGAGATATTTAGTCATCAATATAATCTCCATTGCTTCCTAGAAACTCATTCCATCTGTCAACATGTTTAAAGATAACATGTTTGTAAAATTCTTTATTTTTTTATGTAAAATATGAAACCTACTCCTGTTCAATCTCTTCTCTTGATGTCAACTTTAGGCCACCCAAATATTTCTGCAAACCTCTAAACAAGTGATAATCAGAAGGAGCAAGTTTGGGAGAATATGGAGGATGAAGCAATTTTTCCCATCTGAGTTCCTCTAAGAGATCTTTAGTCAACCATGCAGCATGATGACAGGCATTACCAAGATAGAGGATTACTTCCTTTCTTTTCACTCAGGATACATTTCTCATCATCATTAACAACCTGTCCAAAAAGGGCACTTGTCAGGTAAGCAATGACTCACAACAATCAACACATTGTTTGTGATTTTCTGAAGATAGGTTGTGCGAGACGCATTTTCCAACTGATGAAATCTTTTCAATGCTTTTCAATTCACATAGGACTTTCATATGATTAATATTAAATTTCTCACGACAACTTCCAAATCCTCTGAATTGAATCTATTTGGATGGCCATCACTTGGTTCATCCTCTAGACGAATGTTCACAGATTTGAAATGGGAAAATACACCTCCTGTAGCTTCTTTTACTCAATGCATCAGCCCCATAAACAAACTGGGTGCATCTTATTGTTGCACTTGTGTCGACACTTTTATGAAACTTATAGACTACAACATTTCTAATGTGTCCTTTAGTTGGGACAAACATAGTTCTGAACTATATGATGAATAATATTCTTATAATCTGAAAGAAAAAGTTATAAATTACTCATATTAACATTACTAAATGACATAAAGTGGCAACACTTTAATAAATTTTGTTCATCATGTTCACCTCAAAACTCAGACAGAAGACTGAGACATATATACAGAGTGCGATGGATAAATCTCTTGCAACTCTTCTGGACAGTCACCTGAAGTTGGTTAATGATGCTATAATCCTTTCCTTCAGTTCATCTTTGGTGTTACAAGGAGTTTTGTTGGTCTCTCACTTAACTGCACCCCACACATAATAATTAAGGGGGTTGCATTGTGAGGAGTTAGCTGGCCAGATATAAAGGGTGATGTTGTTGCAGAAATTGTCTGACAGCCATGACTGAGTACTCCTGCTTGTGTGGCATAGTGCAGAATATTGTTGCCAGATATACAGTCTTCCAACAGATACCCTCTTGATCCATGGCAGCACTACCTCCTTAAAGCACTTGATGTAGGTTTCCGTTTTGAGTTCCAGGTCCTGTGGAAAGATGAATGGAGGTATAATGTTACCTTTACTAGTGATCACTCCAAACACCATGATGTTGACTGGATATTTAGTTTTCATCACACTCAGTACATCTTTTCGAGACACAGCAAACCAAAGGTTGTTTAATGTGTTCACCATTTTATTCTGGCAGAAATTTTTCATCTGAGAAAAACAAAAGCATGTTTGATTGGAGGGGATGCTTGACTTTGTTCAAAAGCCTCAAGTAAATTGGTGTTTCCCAAAATTGTAATGAATTCCTCTTGTACTACATGGCTTCAGATAAAAATTGGCCCTTTCTCATCTTGTATAAGAAATACCAAATGTCTTCTTGCACTACCTGTCTGATAAAAAAACCAGACACTCCTGTGTTCTTGTCTATTGATCTGATTGACTTGGAGGGATCATTGTCAATCATGGCCTGGATCTCACCAACAAATTCAGGAGTTCTTTTCTCATCAGAATGATTAGAGTGAGTTTTTTGAGCTGTTGTACCTTTGTAATCACCATTAGACTCATTCAACGCTTTCCAAATCCTCTCCACTGTCCTCATATTGCCACTCAAACACTCTGAAATGTTCATATTGGAGCTTCTGGCATGAATGCCAAGCAGAATAGCATGCTGCTTCCAAATTTCCAAATTTCTGTCAGAATGAATTGTGCATGGTGCTATTTTTCCCCCAGATGGTGCCCAACTGACCCTACTGTGAAGTTGACAAAATAAAAACCAAACAACGTGCATGCACAAAATTAAAAATATAAAATGGTGACAATATACCTATCACACCCTGTATGTATATATATATATATATATATATATATATATATATATATATATATATATATATATAATTTAAAGAAAACAGACAGCTTTAAGGGTCCATGGTTATAATTTATTTCCCCAAGGAGTTTCTTTTTCCCTGGCTCATCACACCTCACTTCCAAGGATGAAAAAATGAATTTAAATTTTGAGGGGTAGTATTAAGTTGGGATTATCCATACAGATTACCAAGATTTTCATTACTTAACTATATATATATATATATATATATATATATATATATATATATATATATATATATATATATATATATATACTTAACTATATATATATATATATATACTTAACTATATATATATATATATATATATATATATATATATATATATATATATATATATATATATATATACTTAACTATATATATATATATATATGTTTGTGTGTGCATATGTAGAGGTTGAGATGCTTGTATTACTCTGTGGAAGGAGATGAGAGAATGTGTAAGCTGGATAGATGTATAGGTAAGTGGTTGAGATGAAGATACTTTAGTGCAAGCATGATTAATTTTATTATTTTACAAAGTTAATAGTTCTTTTTTCAACTAAAGTAAAATTTGTGCTTTTTATTATTTAGAGGAAAATCAAAAGAGCAAGCTTTTGACATAATGGGAGAGCTTCTGATTGGATAGGAAAGCATTTGTAAATATTAATGTTTATCTTACATCTAAACTGAAAGTAATACATGGGACTTCATGTGCTAAAATCAATTTGGTTCAATCTATTCGTGATTACCAAGGTGTCCACATTTGGCATGGTTCAGCATTTATTTAGGATCTTCTGGTGGAAGCTCAACATTTCATGTATCATCTTTAGAATGCAAACATTGATATTAAAAAGCCTAAGAACTATGAAAATTAAGTTTCAGTCAGATATGTACAGGTTAACACAATTTTTTTGTTTCTCTTTTCAATTATAACTCAGCCTCATTTCAGCTGAGATATTTCCAAGTAAAATTCCATTAGCTTTGGTTATTCAATTTCTAGAGTATTTTGTTTGAAATGACATCAATATTTTATTTTCTTTGCTAAAAATTCCCAACCTGTTTGGATTCCTCTCATCATAAAGCTGTGATCAAAAGTAGATTCTGAAATAATAATTATTCATCCAGGAATTTTCCTCTAAACTTGATTTAATAGTTAATATTTTTACAATTATTTTTTACAAAAGTTTTTTTTAATTATTACTGGATATTTGCAGAAGGAAGAGTTTCCTGTAATAATGATGGCACCATTAAAGACTGAAATATGGACAGAAGATTGCTGAGTGAGCAATTTATAATGGATAATGAGAAAATGGTCATTTTCCTTGATCCAAAAATAAAAATTGTGGCAATCACATCATTGGCTAAATTTCTGTTAAGAAATTTGCATTTGCCAAAAGCACAATGTATTTTTATTCCTTTAGCTTTTTGCAAATATTGATAATTTATTCATCAATTTTCTGTTTTTAGTAAATTTAAAGAAATCAACTGCTAAACAAATATGATCATTTTCTTCGGGTCAATGTGATCTTTATTTTTAGAGGATGAACATATGACTGGGTGAGAGAACAGAAGACAGAAATCAGAAGTTCTCTTTCAAAGACATTTTATATGCTATGTGCTAGGCAATTACCTACCAATATAATATAAAGAAAGCAAATATATTCAATAGAAAATATCATACATTTGTACACATTTTAATTTTATAAAAACAGAAAAATTTATTCAATTAAATTGTCCTCGGCCTCAAGTATGTCTTTGATGCTGGTTCAGGAGTGACAACATGCCTGAACCAGGTGGTTTTCATTTAAGTTGGGCTGAAATGTTGAAAAAAAAACATTTACTGTGTAAAATAAATTCATTTTTCATCATTAGACTATGAACTTACTGATATATAATATTATCATAAGAATATGAGACTAAATTCCCCATACGTAAAACTATTGTTTATTCACTTCTGAACTTCATCAGTTATTATTGTCATAAGGGTGTGTAGCTTTGGGACTTTCTTTTGAGTGTAGATCTCTCCACAAGGATGTGAGAAACTGTTTTTTCCTCTTGAATGCAGCACATATATAATTTTTGATATTTAGTTGTATGCACATCCTAAGTGTAGTTGGACTGACCACCTCTTTACATGTCGGGGGCATGATGAATTTGGCTCATCTGATGATCTGGTGGCACACTGAGTGAGCATAGTCTATTTTGATGTGTTTTAGGCCAGGCATAGTACATATTGGGGTTACCACAGATCAACTTCTCTTTATTGATATTAAATTCAATTCAAACCTATAGTATTTCATGACATGAATCATATGGCAGAAGGCTGGAGGTTACAATGATGCCGAGATGTTGAGATATAACAACCAAGAGGAGTGTGTTGGCCTGAATAGCAATGCATATAATGTTTAAATGTATAGATCCCTTCCAAACTTTGTTCAGTGCTTGGTAATCTATTCATAATACTAACCATTATATGAAGCACTTGATTTTCATATATTTTTCCTTTTCATGCCAAAACTGCAATTTTATAAGCCAAGTAGTTATGTTAATCTGTACAGAAAAGTAAAATTACTTATTCAGAAAACATTACAATCTTCTGTTTACAATGTTTTGATAAAAAACTTCTACTAAATTTTTTTTATTTTGGAGTTTCATTTGAATTGGCTATATTATTTTGTTAAAACAACTATGGTACTAAGAAAAATATTGAATTTATGATCTTTCTCTCAAACACAAGCACAGATGTTTGTGAATATGTGTATGTATATATCTATGAACATTCCAATGCAAATTTTAAGTTATATAAACATGAAACTAGCATAGTACCCATAAAAATCAGATTTACATATGGATTGTCACTTCTGTCAAGGATCAAAATGTCACTCTTTAACAATTTGGCTTGGGATCAGAATGTAGTGACTGTTCCACTTCCTTTATCATATTGTAATATTGTGGTACCATGGCACCATGTTCTTTTCTTCACAACAACTTCATAGTCTAGCAGTGAGGGGAACCCGGTCCTGAGAATTTCAACCCTGTGGCAGCACCTCCCTCATAGCATCAAAGAAGAAGGTTGTATGACTGACATCTGTGCTACAATGATCATGAGGTCAGGGCATTTTTGTCCTTGGCCTATATGCAATGCTTAGGGACATCCTTCATGAAACAGACCATGTGCCATATTCTACCATCTTTGGAGAGGTAGATAAATACAGGAATAGAATGTAGTATTTGTGAACAATGTTACACCCACAAAAAATATATGCAGATGGCTGTACCTTGCATTCTATATATGTGGATTATCTAATCAATATTTAATAACATTATTTTTATCAAACCGAAGATAACTGCAAATGAAAAGTTCAAATCAGTCAGTGCCATACATGATACATGCTTAGGTGACATGTATCTTTCAATACATGACTGATGAGGCAGATTTTTTTCTGGCAGTAGGTTGCCATTTCTTTCTGCAGTAGACCAGGTGCCACCCAAGGCTATAGAACATGGTCTGTCCTGCTACTTACCCATAGCTGGAGGGGAGAAGAAGAGGATTCATACCTTTCCCAAGGGTATTAGCATGTAAGCGAATGTAATGGATTTGAATGGAATTCAAAATGGGCTCTCCGATTCCTCAATCCGAGCTGCTATCCATTACTCCATCGTGCCTCACTAATATTGCCTCCTTCAAATACTAAATAATAAAGAAAATTTAAAACATTTTTATTTTACAAATTATATTTTTAATTGTTTTTCATTCAATAAATTATTTTGCTTTGGGTGCATGTAAGCCTTCTGACCATGAGATTTGGGTTCAAATGTCACCATGGTCGATTTTCCATTGAGGTGAGTTGATAATATCAACCAGGGGAGGTGATCCTAGTATAACACACTGATGGGAAGTGTCTGATAACTACAACACAGCTAAACCCAAGCCTTGTGAGTGAAATTGGGTAGATGGAACTGTTCAGAAGCCCTTGATGAAGCCCTAGAATGAAGACACAAATCATTGTGACTGTAGGTTTAATTATACTGGTTTGTTCAAACTGATGTTCATACCAGATTATGTGCTCTCTCCCAGAAACTGTAACTAAAGTCTGCTCAGCATAATTGCAGTATAAATCATATGGTGGCTCTGTGTGTGTTGAAAAAATGCAAATATGCATGAGCAGACATCTACAGCAGAGATTAGCTAGCCATTATAGCAGACAGGCATACTCAGATATGAGTGGCCAGCCATACATTATTCAGTTGTCAACAAAGTTTCTATCCATTCAATCTTTTCATTTGGATCACATTAATTAAATTCTTGGCTTAAGTTAAGACTAAATGTGGGGAAATAGAGATTAAGAAGCTTCAAAAATATGCAACTATCTTTGCCAGCAAACAAGCCCAGAAAAGAAAGGACATCATCTTCCGCCTCCTTTATTCCTTGACTTACACTTTAAACAAAAAAATGCCCCAGACATCAAAGGATACTGAAAGAACTGTGTATTCAATGCAGCCAGTATAAAGGCTATTTACTGGCCACTTGAGTGGCCTGTCCTGGGTGAAACTCACCATTGAAAATGACCTTTGAATGGATAAGGAAGATGTAAATTACTGAATGCTGTGACCTCCATTTATAGAATCAAGGCTGCTCAAAATGACCTGCAGAGACAAGAGCATTGATGCATACAAATGGTAGATGCATGAGCTTCAACTGAACCAAAATTAATTTCAAACAGAGACATGCATTTAAAATTTAATGCACATGTTCATAAAATTATAAATGCAATATGTTCTACACAGTTTGCTTATACCCTGTATAGATTTACAATTATCATGATTACACACAATTGAATTTCACATTCCAAGAATCTGTTAGTGCCAGCAACAGAGACTGGATAAAGTAGCTGATCAAAGGCTATATATCAAAATATATTTCAGATATGTATATGTAGAAAGCAAAAATGAGAACAGAATTCATACTTATTAATTGTATTGCCATAAAATTGAGTCTGTAGGGTCTGATTTGTCACCAGGACCAATTCAAACAATAAAAAGTCAATATTTCCATTACTTTGTTATTTTGGTCACAGCCCATATATATATATATATATATGTATATATATCTATATAGATATGTATATATATAATAGCTGGCAAATTGTATTTGAGAATAACCATCTACGAGGGTGACTAGCCAATCCCTATTGCAGACGTTCACTCAGGCACATTTGTGTTTGCTCAACACCCACAGAACCCACCTGTGGTTTATACACAACTATGTTGAGCAGACTTTAGTTAGAGTTTCTGGGAGAGACCGTGTTATCTAGCATGATCAACAGTTTGAACAAGGCCAGCACGCTCAAGCCCTCGGCTAGGATGACTTGTGGTTTCATGCTACCACAGATATCGAACACCCACAAGTGTTCTGTCTACCCAATTTCACTCACAAGGCTTGGGTCAATCCGTGGTTTAGTTTTCAGGCACTTTCCAAAGGTGCAGCACATTGGGATTGACCTCAATCCAGTCTGATATCATCAGGAAGTCGCCTTCCTGACAAATCGACTATGTGTGTGTGTGTGTATATATATATTAATATATATATATATATATATATATATATATATATGTGTGTGTGTGTGTGTGTGTGTGTACAAGCCTGTTTCACTGTATCACAGTTCATCAGTATGGCTAGACATCTGATTGCTTCAAGCCAGGATTGAAACTCAACCGATTTGGCATCAGTCAGAGATTCTACCTCTAAGCTATTGGCACACAGCAGAGAAAAGGAATCTTTTAATGTATAATATATTTGATGCCAAATCAGCAGCCAGAATGCTAAATTTATATATGAAGAGCAATGTGTTATAAACAGAAGCAGCTACTGTTTTAAAAATTCCCTTTCCCCATAGTGCTTAATCAGCAAACGAGAGCAAGTCATCCACATACAAGCTTGTTTCACTGTATCAAAGCTTATAAATGTGGCTAGACATCCGATTGCTTCAAGCCATGTTCGAAACTCAACTGATTTGGGTTCAGTCAGAGACTCTTCCCCTAAGCTATCAGCACACAGCAGAGAAAGGGAATCTTTTAATGTATTATATACGTGATGCATATAAATGCCAAATCAGCAGCCAGAGTGCTCAATTCATATATATATATATATATATATATATATATATATATACTATTTGAATTAATCCATTATTGCTTATTTTTCTTGATATTATATATTATCTAAATGGTTAATGATTGAATGATTTCAACCATGCTGATCATTTTGAAAATCTGGGGTTATGGAGACAAGTCATCTTTTTCTCATATTCCAATAAATAAATTTTAAAACTCATCACTGCTGTTAGACTTTACAGTGATATTGTAAAGCAAGATTCTTTATTAGCTAAATTTACTGTCAGTTATTGCATACATTTAAAACTGCAGATCGAAAATTGAAGAATTTTAGTTTTGGAGATTTTCATTTTATGGTTAGAGCTTCTAATATTTGGTGTTCTTTTTAAACTTAATATTATACATATGTATATTTTGTGGATATTTGTCTCATGTTGGTCTAGATCTTATTACTAAGCAATATATGTTTAATATGGGCATGAATTCCACTATGATCTGTGAAGTAGCAGATCAACCTGAAGGATAAAGTAGTGATTGTAGGTGTGTAATTGCTATATTTATCTTTGATATTTGTGCATCATAGGGAATGCAATTCTCCAGTGGGTGTGAGAAGTCATAGATTCCATTTGGTGCAGTGCAGAAAGATTTTTGAGATTTGGCATTATTTATGAGGAGGGTGAGGTTAAATGTTTGTAATTTTTGTACTGACCTGTTAATCTTACATATTTATGGCATTCAATTAGAGATGTGCATCATGCTTTTAATGGCTGCTTTATCTCATAGGGTGGATGTTCTTGGTGGTAACAGAATAGGTTTGTCATATGTGTAGCAAATCCCAAATACACTGTTATATATGGCTTATATAAAATCATATGCTTTTGGCTTTTGGTCCTTAAGGTCTCTTTTCAAGAATCCCATTTCAGTTCAAAATTTATAACAATACAGAGCAGCCATATTGTTTTGGAATCAGCCATTTTCATTTCTCTAAAGAGAAAATGCCACTGCTTCAAAATGTGGAACCATTATGGGCATGATCAACACCTATTTAAATGCAATAGAACACAGTATCTGGAAATAAAGGCACAACACCAATGACTTTATTAATAATTGGCAGTTCACAGAATAGTGAAGGAAATAAAAGTCAGAAAATGTTCAAACACAATAGAAGTACAAGTATTAGCTATAAAAATGAATTTGACTATAATCAGTAGAGAGAAAAAATATCAATGTTTTATTTGTTGATTATCTCCTTTCTTTATGATGTTTCAGATGGTGTAGGTGAAATTTTACAAGGTGTTGGTACTGTTTTATAATCTGTAGTGAATATAAATTGTGTTATTTTTCATATTGCATTGATCTATAAAAATTTATGTTTAGATGCAAAACTCTTTTCTATCATTGTAATAACAATAAAAACAGATCAAATTTTCTATCAACTTTAGTTGCTATCATCATTAATCACTGAGAGTTAAAGTATTGTAAAGAAAAATAAGAAAACAAATATTGAATATTATCAAGTGCTTATTTTTAAATTGCAAACAAAAATCAAGAAACAATAATTTATAACTAGAATAACATGAATCTGTTCAAATAAGAAATTCCTTTTCTGACTGATCTTCATCCATAATCTTTTATAGCCAATTTTCCTTATAGCTAAAACAAATCCAATTTTAAAAAAAGCTAAATTTTCCACAAGAAACAAAATAAAAATGTCCTTCCAATTCAGAGCAAAGGTCAAAGTCAATGTTGTATGAACATGATTATTACTGAGAGAATAGAAGTCAGAAAGCTGAGAAAGAATATGTTGGATATTTTGTGAAATGCTCCCAACATATTTCCTCACATTTATAATGATTCAAAGTAAAGAATCTCTCCTAATAATCAGTGATTGTTGTGGAATAATAAACATCAAAGAAGCACACAAAATGGTACCATGTTGGATATACACAAATTTTTTATGTAGTCTATTTAAACAGTGATCAAAAGAAAGAAAAACACATTTGATGTAGAAAAATAATATCTATAGAGATTATGACTGGTGTTTGAAGCTAATTTAATTTTTTGAGATTTTACCATTGATATGCTTTTGATTATTTCAAATCATTTTTTAAATAGTGAAAGGTTTTTTCAACATGTTTATTGAAATTGAAAAAGATAGAGGCTTCTCATAAAAATAGTTTCTAGTAAATGCTAGGCTTTAAATTTTTTGTTGTCATTGAAAAAAAGGAAAGCTTGTTTATGTACATTTCACAGAGCATATTTTGTTTTAATAATTTGAAAGAAAATATTTTGCTTGAAAATTGACACGTATTTATAAACATAATGCCTTTTAAGTCCAAAAAAACTACTTTTGTTCAAAGTTGTAGATTTTTAAAATTTTGGAATAATTTTTTAAAGTATTGCATTTCATGTCTCTGGCTTCTTGTGGTCTATTGGTAATTCTTTAGTCCCCCCAGCACTACATCACAGACTGAATGAATGACAGACATATTTGTTATTTTTTCTCCTCTCTTTACTTCAATGAGGAGACACGGTATCATTTCTTGGCAAAAGATAGAGAGAGACAGAGGGAGATAGAGGGAGCAGATGTCAATTAGTTGACTAACTACTGTACCTACTTTACAAATTGTAGTGTCCTTTTACTGCCTTGAAGAGAGTTGAAATAAAAATATTTACTGTATAAACAACTTTTATTTTTCAATCTTATTCACTTAAAATATTTTTAAAATCAGATTAATTTAAAAATATATGCCAAAAAATATTTTCAAATCATATTCACTTGAAAATATTTTATAAATATGCCGAAAAATACTTTTTAAATATTTAAAATATTGTTTGTTTAAAGAAAGCTGAAATATAAATAATTACTTTACAAACAACTGGATGAAACAGCAAAGCAGGATCTCTTTGTGTCTGTCTATAACTTAAAAATATTCTAATTAAAAAGATTGTTTGTTTAAAGGAATTTAAAATAAAAAGTACTTACTGTATAAACAACCCATAAATCATAATGTGCCTGACAAATGTACCACACAAGCAGGCATGCATTCACAGAATTTTAGCATTATATATATATATATATATATATATATATATATATATATATATATATATATATATATATATATATATTAAAATAATAAGAAAGAACAGTAAGATTTACAATCCAGAGTTCTTAGTAATTATTTCTTTTATTTTTAAAAAACAGTGCTCAATACAAAAACAGTAGAGCATAAAATTATAATTATTTTCTATTTTAAAAATATGGTTCCATCACTATACAGGAATTACCATGTTTCAAAACAGAAAGTAAAATTTTAAATTTAATTATACAATTAAATTTAAAATCCATAGCCCCGTTCCATTCTCAAGCAATTTTTAGAATAACCTATTAACAAATTTACTTCACTTATAAGCACAGAGAATCTTAATATTTTAAATCGTTAAGGTTACAGAAAAATTAAATCTTTTTGATAAGGGCTGTTTCGGTTTTAATTTCCTTAGACAACTTATGTATCAAACATAAGTTACTTTCAAAATCAGGTTAAGTTAAGGTTGGGTAGGGGTGTCTGCTCACAAACAATAACTTCCTTTTCTTGCGTGTGGTGTGTGTCTGCTGGATTTTTCAATGATAAAAACTTTTTCGCATTTTTATTTGGCCATTTAATTTATAATTTTATACACAAAGATTTCTTAAAGGAGTTGTCTGAATATGAGTAAGTCGTATTTTTAATATTAAAATCTATTCCTACAAATTTAAGGTACTTTCCTACATCTAATAACTAATAGACGATGCATTATCTTTTACAAATAAATACATTAGAATTACATTCATATTTAAAAAATTATTAATCAAAGATCAAGTAAAAATATGTATATTTTATCTTTCATCTCTTTTTCAAAATTAAACATTATTTAAGGAAAATATTTGACAGTGTCTACAAAAATAGCTATTTCATTTCTTTGATTAAGTAAATTTTATTTTTCAGAAACTTATTAATGTATAATTTTTCATGTATGCACAAAGGACATGGGTCATTTAATACCTCTAGCTCTTATTAATTTCCATTTTACTGTTAGTGTTTATTGGTTTCTTTTATTCCAAAAATCACTTGAAAATGGAACGGAGCTATGGATTTTAAATTTAATTTTATAATTAAATTTAATATTATAGCTTATGTTTTGAAACATGGTAATTCCTGTATAGCGATGGAACCATATTTTTAAAATAGAAAATAATTATAATATTATGCTCTACTGTTTTTGTATTGAGCACTGTTTTTTAAAAATAAAAGAAATAATTACTAAGAACACTGGATTGTAAATCATACTGTTCTTTCTTATTATTTTAATATATATATATATATATATATATATATATATATATATATATATATATAATGCTAAAATTCTGTGATTGCATGCCTGCTTGCATGCTTGTGTGGTACATCTGTCCAGTGCATTATGATTTATGAGTTGTTTATACAGTATTTTTTATTTTAAATTCCTTCAAACAAACAATTTTTTTAATTAAAATATTTTTAAGTTAAAGATAGACACAAAGATATCCTGCTTTGCTGTTTCATCCAGTTGTTTGTAGGGTAATTATTTATATTTCAGCTTTCTTTAAACAAAGAACATTTTAAATATTTAAAAAATATTTTTTTGGCATAGTTAAAAAATATTTTAAGTGAATATGATTTAAAAATATTTTTTGTCATATTAAAAAGTATTTTTAAGTTAATCTGATTTAAAAAATATTTTACGTGAATAAGATTTAAAAATAAACGTGGTTTATACAGTAATTATTTTTATTTCAACTTTCTTCAAACAGACAATTTTTTACTGTTGAAATCAACTTCAATGTTTTATAATCTGAACTGTCAGTGACCCAATGGGTCATGAGTAATCTCTAATATATATATATATTGCACGACTCTTCGTCAGAATTGAGTCACTGTCAGTCACTGTGTGTTTATCTACATCTAAAAATAAACACGCTAAAATTCACCTTCATTCCTGCCGTGCGCTGACTCAGGTGGGTTTCGATCCTAGCTAGAGGCAACCGGACGTCTAGCCACACTGATGAGCTGTGAAATAGCGAAACAGTCTGTCTGTGGATGACAAAAATATACATATATATATATATATATATATATATATATATATAATAGAGTGAGAGAGACATATATGACTTCAAATGTCATTTTTAGTGGATACCCATGATTGAAATAGTCACCCTGTATTTATATTAAAGATTGATCAAACTGCACACTCAAGAAATCTTAAAGAAAATATGCTTTCCAATAGGATTTGAATGTGCTTTGTAGGAAAAACCACCAATTGATCTGACATGTTTTAGACAACTTGGCTACAGAGATTGGCACAGACCAGCATGTTCTAATTTCTCTTTTAAAAAATGTACAGTCCCTTGTTGAGATTTTTTTCAAAAGCCCATATCAGCTGAGTACCTGAAACGTAAACACTGCTTTCCTGTTACAGGAATAGTAGCAGGACAGGTTAATTAATGTCCAACTAAAAGTGCTGTACAATATTTCCTCCATGCACAAAAGGTGAGTGAGATTTTTATCTTCTAGTATTTAACACCATAATGGTAGGAGTTAAGCTTAGAATATCTTACTCTGCAGACCTAAATATGCAAATAACTATTACTTACATGAAGGCATAACCTGCTGTCATCACTGGAAATTACAGTGTGTCATTTGATGCACCAGGTTATCCTCTTGCAATACTACTGGTACTGGAGATGTGTACAATGGTGGTGTGAGGTAACTAGAAGTCTGGCTAGAAGCATGCATGCCAAATGTACTGCTACAAATAATTAACAAAGGTCAATGTTGGCACTATTGGAGTCACATTCTAACCATTCGCTAAAAAGCTCTAATTGAACAAAAGGAGCATTACTTCTACGACATGTTTGCAGTGGTCTCTTTCATCATATGAGATGATATCACAGTATGTGTCATAATCTAAATCTCAGGGACAGATGGTGCACTGGTATGAGTGTTACTACATCACATGATGGCTGAAAACTTTCAGAATTTTATCATAATATCTACTACTCTCTTACATGTATATATTTTACCAAGGTCAAAATTGATATCATCCTTTCAGGTTGTTGCAGTTTTATTTTCCATCACTGTGTATATATATATATATATATATATAGTTTGCTGCACAAGTTTCCAGCACTCTTTTTCAAAAATTGCATATAAATACACAGTTGAAAACTGCTTCTTCAATGGGAACTTTTGCACACAACTAATATATATATATATATATATATATACATACCTGCATGCACTGATACATCTGTGTGCAAGTATATATATATATATATATATATATATATATATATATATATATATACACACACACATATATATATATATACACACACACACACAGACATATATATATATATATATATATATATATATATATATATATATATATATATATATATCCTCAATAGAATAAACACTGCAATTTTTCTTGATTTTTATGACAGAATGTCATTTTACTTATGCTCATTAGAATCACACAATTTCAGAACTTTTCTTTTTGCCATTTTAAATGAATTAGCATTTAACCTTGGCAAATTAGGGATTGTAAAATATAATTGGGTTTATTTATTTTTACTTGCTTTTCCTTTTCTTTTTTTTTCAAAGTGTCTTTTATTTTCTTATAAGTTCAACTGCTTCAAACTATACATTTCATTTTTATTTAGTTCTTGTATAACAAAATTCTCAAAGTTTCAAGGAAGACTGGTGAATATTTTCAAAGCCTAATTTCCTTTATTGTGATTTGGGGCATGTTTGATTAAAGCACCTTTTCATGCAGGCTGACTTGATTCCAATCCATAATATTCATGTAAATACTTCATTTTATCAATAATCAATAATGATCAATAATTATCAATAATCTGGATCTGCAGTTCTACTTTTTTTCCTTTCTCTCAATTTCTCTTTTACTTTTTCTCTTTATGCACACACACACACGCACACACACACACACACACACACACACACACACACACACACACACACACAAGGGTAAGGCAAAATTCCAATACTCTGAAAGGTGATGCCTATTTTGACCTGAATACAGTATGTTTATGCTAAGTAGTAATAAATATTTTGATAAAGTTTTTAGTATTTTCAGGTATATTGTAACATAGTAATACTCATATCAGTGCACCATCTGAAAAATAATGTATGCTGAAATGAGTTGCATCATGGGTAAAATTATATTTCAAGCAGGTGTTATGCTACAAAGATGTACATGTATTGCTTTTATTCAGTTAGCGAGTGATCAGACTGTAGTCTTTTGAGAGATTGAGTGGTCATTTAAGAAAATTGCCACACATGTTGGATATGAAACATAGCTGATGCTTTGATGTTGACAACTGTCATTGAATCAAGTTTCCTTTTCCCATAGGGGTCAGATTCTGGACAGCCACATCATACAGAAACTAAATTTATAAAGAGTGACATTTGGTAAGAACAGCAGTGGCAAATGACATGGTATGCACAGCATACAACAGCAAATGTGGCTCCAATAGTGTCAGTATATTCTTCTGGGAAGAAGACACATGTCTCAAACCAGATTTCAACGTATGCCACAACACCATATATGGTATTTGTGGAGGGAGCATTGAACAGTGCCATGTACCGGGCGATGGATAAATTGTCATCTAAATGACCTAAAAATGAAAATAACACTAACATCAATCCTGCATATTAAGGAAACCATTCTATATCTCAGCATTTCTCATGGCAAAGCAATTGATTAATTGATTGATTTTTTTTACAATGGTTTATCAACCCATTGTGGTTTATTGAAAGCTGGAACATATTTCAAATGGTAGGGAGTTGCTTACACTACCTGATGTTCCTGAGCATTCACTCATCTAAGTACTAATTGGGCTTGATGCTGCTTAACTTTGGTGGTCTCAATGGCAAAGTAAAGCACACACACACACACACACACACAAGAGGGAGAAAGAGAGTGCAAAATTTGCTATATTTATTTATGAAGAGATATAGACAGTATGGACATAGGTATAAAAACTTCATTTTGAATATTACTTTCCTTCTTTAAGTGATCTTCAAGTCTGATGGCCAGTTGAGATACACACATATATGTGATGGGTATCTTATTATGGAACAGTTTTCAACATACTAATCTTACTAGACTATTCATGTTGTACTGTGAGATTGATTATCAATGAATGCTCCAGAATTTGGACCTTGTATCAGGCTAAGGTAAGCTTAGTAAATACCTATTTATAATATGCATCAACCTAGTAATGCTGAGTTTTGAACTTGATTCCTGAAAGAAAGACTGAAACTGGTTTTTCAAATTGGATATGTATATCCTGATGATGTGAAAAGCAGAATGATTTTATATGGACTCTCTATCAGTTTGGGCAGACACACAATTTATGAAAATATTTAAAAATCTACCGCACAATATTTTAATCCCTTCAAATTATACCATCAATTCTGTAAGGTATGTTAAAGTAAATAATGCAGCCCACTATTTTTTTTATTCAGTAATGTTAACAATAGAACATTTCTAATTTAAGGTCGTTTGGCATATAAAGAAACAAATATACAAATAGACTGCAACTTATTTATCATAAGATCCTGGGCATAATGTAACCAATTATTTTTCACTGCTGTAAACATATTAAATGACTCTGCCATTGTTGTGGTTAGAGAAAATGAAAAATGGCCAACAGCATCAAAGCACAAATTAAATTAGCAAAAACAAATTCCCAAAACATACAACAAAATACAACATATTAGACATTTTCGGTTCAAGCATAGAATTTTGATCTTCATATTTAATGTTGTGTGTGTTATTGAGTTAACAGTAAATTGATTCTACTAACTGTGTGATTGTAAAGAAATGCTTTTTGAGAGAAAAAATAAACATTTGGATGTTTTTTATTGTTAAATTTACACATGACTAAAACAAAAATTCAAAATGTATTAGGTATCAAGCAGATAACTTTTTCATATATATATATATATATATATATATATATATATATATATATATATATATATATATATAACTTTTAAAAACTATAAGGAAAAAAGATGAGACCTTTTTAGTTACTTCTCAGGTTTAACTTAGTCTGGTGTAAGGCCACAACAGTAGACCACCCAACTTACTACAACTGTGAAACTAGTCTGTTAACCATCACCCTACAATGGATGCCCTGTAAAATAATATTTTTAAAAATAATTATTACATTTCTATCACTTCTAGCAACTATCATTACAAGTAGATAGGTTTTATTTGATAAATTCTTTTTGTTATATTACATGCAATATTTTAATATATTCTTATATAGTTGAATGTGTGCAATTCTTAGCTAAAGACCAATATTTGTTCAGGTCTCCTTCAGCTAACCAACATTAACAAGCCTCACTTACTCAGCAGTGAACATTGAACTATAAACACATGACAAATATTTAAATACTAGATTGAATGAATTCAAATCCTTATTAAAAATTGTAATGAATTAACAAGGAACAAAATGAAAGTTGATGAGATTCTTAGTGATGAATACAAAAATGTTGATTATTCTAGAGAAATGCAAATATTAGTGATGGCACATTATTTACATTATTCGGACTATTGTCTTCATCTTTGTCGCCATATTTATTACAACGTTTTGGCCGTTGTACACTGGCCTTCTTCAGGTGGTTGGAATGTTGAACTGAACCCTTTATTTCGCTCACTAGGGTAGACTGTTCTAGTTCCACGTGCAGCTGCAGAAAGAAATATAAAGGAGAGACAGGCTGCCCCATTAAGGTGAGGCTTCAAGAACACCAGAAAGCTGTAACATGAGGGGAAGTGGAAAAATCAGGCGTGGCTGACCACATATGGAGAGAGAAGGGAGATCACCGCCCTCTGCGGGATCAGGTTGAGATCATAGACAAGGAACATCATTGGAAAATTCATAAACTTAAGGAATCAGCACATATGCTAGGCCACAAAAATCTCTTGAGCCGACCAAGCATAGAAGTGAATACAATATGGGAACCAGTAATAAGGAGTGCCAGAGAAAAGTGATAATAACAACAAAGTTGCAATATGAACTCTGGTAAAAACACGCAATGATAACAGCAAAAATTGCAATATGAGCACTGGTAAAAATGGTTGCTGAAGACATTAGGTTTATAATACCCAGAAATTCATACACAGATGTCCTCAAGGACACATGGCACAGTGGATAAAGGCGTTGGTTAGACCCAAAGAGTGTGAGTTCAATACCTGGTTACGGTAACTTAACTCCAGAGGGAAAAATTAACAGGAGATAACTGATAACTGACATCCATTAAAACATGGCATGTGGAACTAGAGCGAAATAAAGGGTTCAGTTCGACATTCCAACCACCTGAAGAAGGCTGGAGCATACAACAGCTGAAACATAATAAATATGGCGACAAAGATGAGGACAGTAGTCCGAATTGTACATAATACCTCATCTCAGAAATATAGACAGATTAGTGATGGTATACATGATGAAGTTGATGAAGAGGAAATTGGTTTGGAAGAATGCACATAATTAAAAACCTGAAAAATAAAGATCAGAATCAAAAGAATCCATGACACAAAGTAAAAATAAAAATTTGTGATCACATATTTCCTAATACTGCTTACCAGAAAATGTGTTTTTTATTGCCTGTGGAAACTTTGCCAATTGAAACTAATTTATTCCTGCTATACTAACCTTAAACTGTTTTCACAAAGTTTAAATCACAGCTAAGACACTATGTATTCATTATAAGAACAATGACTTGTGACTTTGGGCTAACACAATCATCAATGGCTTCTAAACAGTTCCATCCACCCAATTACACTCACAAAGCTTGGTTCAACTAGTGATGTGGGTTTTAATCACTTCTCACTGCTGGGATCATCTCCCAAGGCTAATCGTATCAAGTAGTCACCTCCCTGACAAATCTATGGTGAGTTTCAAATCTGCTTCTTATTGTCAGAATGCTAACATTCTAACCACTCAGCCACACACACACACACACACACACACACATACATATATATATATTGTGTACATGTGTGCATACA
The DNA here is from genome assembly GCA_964036315.1 of Acanthosepion esculentum. Classification (NCBI taxonomy): domain Eukaryota; kingdom Metazoa; phylum Mollusca; class Cephalopoda; order Sepiida; family Sepiidae; genus Acanthosepion; species Acanthosepion esculentum. The sequence continues at coordinate 69,466,143 of OZ038482.1, forward strand.
TGTGATAGTAGGATAAATATATATATACATATATATATATATATATATATATATATATATATATATTTATCCTACTATCACATGCATGCACACATGTACACAAACTTTAATGAACATTTAGTGCTTTCTGAAAAATCAGTGAATAAAAATATCACATATAAATTATAGTATTATATTGCATGATTATTGATTGAAAAAAATAGGCAAATATGGATTTTTAAAAAAATCTAACCAATACCTCACACTTGGCATACAACTTGCCAAAATGTCTGTGTAAATTTCTTTCCTGCCTCTCCATGCACCATACCACTACTGGACATGCAATCAATGTTGGGCAAGGATCAAATCTCCAATGCCCAATAATCCCCTGACCTGTAATTGTGACCTTAACCCCACCCCTACTCTTGAACCTCTTTTGACTGCATCTGTTACCATTCTGTTCTATTCCTGTCTCGCAAGTTTGGATTCTTCAAAACTCTTGCCTTTCATTGAACAGACACTCCAAATGATTGCCAAATTCTGAAATATTCCAGACACAACAATTCCAATAAAACAGACAAGTTTACACTGCAAGGTTTATTTTCTATTCTAAATAGAGTCAAATTTGATTCTCTTTGGGGTTCTGAACTCATTTGAGTAGAAGAAAATGTTACTTGCCACTAAAACTAACTTCTAACATTTATTTATGTTTTTTTTTGCAAGCAAATTACCAAAAAACAAATCAGTTGTGACCTATTTGTGCTGACTTGTTTAAGGGCTGAAGTGACTGTGAAAAATCTGGAAACCAAAATATCCATTTCAAACTTACAACAAAAATACCTTGAGAATGTTATAAGCATTGGTTTACCCACCATCTTCAAAGGAAGATGATGTGTAATCATTTTCAAATGGATGAGATGAAGAAATATGGAAAAAGTCACATATTCTAACTAGCCTTAAAAATATTCATTGCTTTTGACAATTTCTGTTTGGTTTTTAAATGCAGTGTAGCTGAAAATCATATGAAACCCTTTAATTTTCCCAAAATAGACCAATTAATGTCATCAATTAAAAATGGAATTTGACATCAAAGAACTTTTAGAATATTTGGAATTGATAATGAATGAAGAATTTTGAATTTGCCTCTTTTTTTGCCTGATCTCATAATGCAGAAAGTAATGAAAATAAAATCACTAACAACTGGTCAAGTATATTTATTTGCTTATATTGGGCAATGCCTATTAAAAAAATGTACACACACACCCACACCCACACGCACACGCACACACACACACACACACACACACACACACACACACACACACACACACACACACTTTCTCTCTCTCTCTCTCTCTTGCTTTGTTTGGCACAAGGCTAAAAAAGGCAGAATATGAGCACAAAATAATTTTCTAAATTAGAAGGGCCTGTCTATCTTTACATTTAAATTTGTTGTTGGCTGAGAAGTAAGTGCTGGATCCTATACATATTATTGCACTGGGTTGGGCACTTCACACATGGCTGTGTACATATGCATGCATGCGTGTGTGTGTGTGTGTGTGTGTGTGTGTAAGAAAGTAGTCCTGGTATAAAGTTACACACCCTTTAGAAAAGAAACGATTGTTGTTACACTGAGAATTCCTGAAGCTAAGTTGAGCTGACATCTTTTTTTTCCTTATTTCTAAATCAAGATAACTGTCAGCATTCATCAGGGGATTGTCTTCTTAATATAAGGAAAGGTGCCTTGCTATGAGTCAGTCTGTAAATGGAAGTATTATTTATTAAATATCTTTTAATAAATATGTAATGAATTTAATTTAAGCTAGAGAAGACTAAGTTGTTGCAAAGTTACATATCATCCAGTCTGTATTTTACTGGCCTGTGTTTTTCCAGGGTGAGTCTGGTTGCCATTATAGTCTGGCTTATGGTTTGTACTCATATTCTTTGGTGTAGCACTATGAGCATGTGTACTAGTGCTGTGGCTGTCGGTTTCGCTGATTACACCTTCTTCAGAGAACGATGGTTGGTGATATGAGGCAATAAGGTCCTTGAAGCAGACATGTTTCTGCATGTCTGTTTCACTATCTTGTATCTGTACTCTATTGCTTGAACCAATTGGGGACTCCCAAGATATATGACAGTAAGTGGTTGCCAGTCTCTGTTTTGGTTTGAACTCTCACAAACTGCTCTGGTATCAGTGATAGTAGATCATAGGTTGTTTTGTTGTAGTGTGATTTTTTATTTTCATGGCAGCACAGCAACTCTTGATTGAGGTTAGGGAGCTGTAAAGTTGATATTTTTGTTGGGTGGTTGGGTCATGATCTGGTTATTGAGTAATTCAGAATTTTTTGATTTGTCCAAGAAATTTTCAGCACCCACTTGTACAGGGTGACCCCAAAAAACGGGAATTTTTGAAGTGCATATTGCCAGACATGAGCAAGTGGCAACACAGTGAGACAGTGACCTTGGGCAAGTAAACATTTCGCCATTTTAGTAACGAGAATGAAATTCACAGTATTTCAGCTGAGATGTTGCAGCAGTCAATGAGGAATCTCAACAGCAGATTTCAAGAATGCATTCGTACATGAGGACGCCATCTACAGGACGTAATTTTAAAAAAATGAAAATTCAATCATTGTTTCTTAAATGGCATGTTTTAAGGTTTCAATTACTATGAATTAAATATTTTTCTTCCATCACTCTTGGTTTTATTGGATTGTTAAAAAGTTCCCGTTTTTTGGGGTCACCCTATATTTATACTTTATAGAAAATATAGATATGTGTACATATGTTTCTGAATGGTTAGAGTGCTAGCATTTTTTACTATGAGACCTGGGTTTGAATTTGATCATGGTCAATTAGTCAAAAAGATGACTTTTTGATAACATTGGTCAAAGAAGATAATCCTAGAATATGGAAGTGCCTCAAAATTAGGCTGCAAGTTGAGCCAAACTTTGTGAGTGAAATTGGGTAGATGAAACTGTTCACAGTAGTCCATCATTGTACTTGCACAAAGTCACAAGCCCTAACAAAAAGAGAATATAGAATCTCTTTAATTTTGCTTGACCATCTATTTAGAGATGGTGACTTGATAAGAGCACCCATCCCCCAGCAGCTTGACTATATGCAAACATGTATTGGCCTAAAAACACACAATGACTGAATTTCTTAATAAGAAGAAATGTCATGGAGTTTGCAGTCTGCTTCAGGCAAAAATAGCAGAACATTATGAGGATAGAATCTGAGATGACAAAAATTTAAGAACAGTTAACTTATAATGTGTAGTTTCTCACAGAATAACTGGTTATGTGATGTAGCATAGTCTATAAATGGCTGGAGCTATTACATGGGTGTATCTGTCTATGCTCTCCATAACTAAGTTGTGTTTCTGAAGGGAATTTAGTATGTCCCGTACATGCTTAATGGGATTTAAATCTGGTGAACTTGGGGGATAATGGAATATCTAAAATTCAGATGAGTGTTCCTGGAACCAATTTTATATCATTCACACTCAATGAGCTCTGACTTAATTTACTGGCACAAACTATCTCCATTAGGAAACATGGTGAACATAAATAAGGGCTTTGATTCTACAAAAGATCTGTGTATATCCCATCTGTTAAGACAGTTTAACTTGTGGTTCTTGTAAACTCCAATAGAACACATCCTCATTAGAGCCACCACTAGTTTGCTAACACTATACTAACAGGTGGAATACATAGCCTCATGTGGTCTCTTCCATACATGAACATCTGCTCACAAAAGCTGAAAATGTACTTGTTAGATGAGTTGATATCATGCCAGTTTTTCAAATAAACTATCTATAATTGGAGCAACACTATCTTACTATCACAGTTTTGGTCATATAATTGATTACCACATTGAACTAAGTATAGTAAATATTTACTATATGGATTGATTGATAGAATTATTTAGAGAAACTACCTACAGAGTAATTCCTCAGCAATTGACTTTATTTTGTAACTGACTTTTAACGGTGAAAAATTAAAAGTTATTGCAGCGAAACATATCTGCATTTAATCAAAACCAATGAATCAATAGCACTGGCTAAAATATTGATTGAATAAATTTTTTTCTGAGTTTGTAAGAAAATGATCAACAAATTCACATATTTACTATTAATTACTACCCTCCAGGTGACAATTTAAGTATCAGTAAAACTATTAAAAAGTCCTAGTCAGTTGTATTAACAAGACAAGTATATATATAATACTTGTCTTGTTAATACAACTGACTAGGACTTTTTAATAGTTTTACTGATACTATATATATATATATATATATGTATATATATATATATATATATATATTTGACTCTCCCATCGTATTCGACATATGAGGGCCAAGCAGCTCAGTTGCTAGGAACTGACAGCCTGACGTAAGCACATGTGATTTGATAATAGTGGTAAAGGTTTTGTACTGAATCATCCATACTTTATATATATATATATATATATATATATATATATATATATATATATATATATATATATATATATATATATATGTGTGTGTGTGTGTGTGTGTGTGTGTGTATGTGTGTGTGTGATAGAAATTATTAGGAGGATTTGAGATAATCATAATTAAGTAATTCATTGAGTCTAGAAGAAACCTCAACAGAATGCAGAAAGCACTGAACGGCCGTTTTGTCCTATATTTGGGACTCATCTGCAGTCCGCAGCGACTACCCGGACTGTTATGATATGAGGCAAATGTCATACCAACTGTACCAACAGACATATATATATATATATATACATACATATATATATATATATATGTATATATATATATATATATATATGTGTGTGTATTGATATAATAGGAAAGAACTGTTAGATTGATGATCCTAAGTTCTTTAGTATTTTTGTTTTTAGTTTTAAAAAACAGTTCTCAATACAGAAGTAAAGCCCAAATTATAATTATTTCTTAAAAATATGATTCCATCACAACACAGGAATTACTATGTTTCGAAACTGGTCATCCATATTCAAGTTTAATTTCAATTTTAACTGTTGGATGATTGTTTTATCCTCAAGCAATGTTTGGAATAACTAAGCAAAGAAATATTTTACTCATTTAGAGTTTTGAAATGGAGGTGTAATCTGGGGTTAGTTTTTCATTATCAAGGGTTCTCTGCTTTGATGAAAGTAGGGGTGTTTTCATATGTCAAGTTTTTGGAGTTGTGTAGAGTTTTGAAATGGAGGTGTAATCTGGGGTTAGTTTTTCATTATCAAGGGTTCTCTGCTTTGATGAAAGTAGGGGTGTTTTCATATGTCAAGTTTTTGGAGTTGTGTAGGGATGGGTTGCGTTTTTTTTATCTAGCTATAATGACTAATTTTATCAGGCTCTGTTGTTTTTTATTACTATCTGCTAAAACTCTGATTGATGTTGTAGTTGTGGCCCTTTTGGGTGTTTATTTATTTGTTTTTTGTTGATGGTTTCTTAAAGGAGTGTTAAGATTATGATTGGATTGTATTTTTAAACCTATTGTTTTAATTGAATTTCTTAATAGATTTTATATGGTGTTTTGTAATTAGTTATGATCCTTTTCGATGTTTATTTATTTGTTTTTATATATATATATACATATATATATATATATATATATAAATAAACACATACACACACACACACATATATATATATATAAATATATATAGAGAAATATAGTCTTAAAATGTGCTACATTTATGGGATAAAGTGCTCAATATCAGAGATAGACCGTGTGTAAATATAAAAGTGAACATAGAAGCATGGCCTGACGATTGCAATAGCATGAAACAGACTGTCACCTCTAAGTGTTGAATACTATGTTCACTTTTATATATATATATATATATATATATATATATATATATATATATATATATATATATAAAGAAATTTACTCGTAAGGTGTCCTATAATTATGGGATAAAGTGCTCAATATCAGAGATAGAGCATGTGTAAATATAAAAGTGAACATTGAAGTCAACACTTAGAGGTGACAGGCTGTCTCATGCTAGATGCAATCGTCAGGCCATGAGTGTTGTTTTTTTCTTGGCTATTTATATATATGGGTCAGTGGTGCATTGTGGGTAGTCTATTTTGGTGTCTATTTTAATATTTTCTTTTAGTATTATCTTTGCTTGAAAATGCTATATTATCAAAGCCTACATTTTGATTAGTAATCAAATTGTGATATCATAGTTGATTCAATAATTAGTTTACATGATTTTTGATGAATAAATTTAACCATTTTGGTATTTTTAAAATTGAAAAGATGGTTTGTATTTTGTATATGTGAAAATAAAAAATTAAAAAATAGCCTTGATTGTTATAGGTCTTTTGTGTTCATAGATACATTTCTTAAACTTTGTTGTATTTCACCAATAAAAATTTTATTGCATTTACTACATTGGATAATATACATATGAATATTTGCATCATATTTATAATTCTTTTTTTCTGAATTAGTAATTATATCTTTTATGGTAGAAAATGTAATCCTTCTAGTTTTATTTACAAGGATTTTGAATACATCAGAATTTATTTGCATACATGGATTTGTTAATAATGATTTAATAGTGATGTATCTATTAAGCATAGAATCTTCAGAAAAATCTTTTTTGCAAAGATGAAGAATTTAAATACATTAAAAATTATGTTTAAAATGCTACAATACCTTTTACTGCATACTAACTGATAAAAGAAATGTTTTAAATATACAAATCAATAGTGAGTGCAAAAATACAGAAGGAACAAGGAAACAAATTCAACTAAGATTCTTTTTTTAAAAATGGAAGGTAAATCTTCTCCCTGCAGAGTTTTAATGATTAGAAACCAATTTGTTTTTCAAATTAGACTTTTAAGATTGCTGCTAATTAGGATCTTAGAAGCAATACCAGAAGACTTATTGGTCACAGACAGAACAAAGTGATAGAAAAAATTTTATTGGAAAAATAGTTTAGTTTTTCCAGTGGTAACTTTTGAAAAACTGAATTTTTGATGAAGGGTTCTTCCTTCCAAGCATATTCGATCATGAATTCCATTCACTTTGTAAATCATTGTATATGCAGATTGTAGAAATGGGATAACGATATTCTAAAATCAATGAATAAAAGCCATGCAAATGAGGTCATCCTGTGTGTAAACAAGAAGTTAGATCAAGAAGCAAAACAAACTTCAAGAAGAGAAAAGACCAGAAAAGTCTCTCAACAAAACTAACTGAATAACACAAAACATTTACAGGATTTTTTCTTATTTATTATTTTTAACTCTTTTGGGATCAGAAATATGAAAAACTGAATAATAATAATAATTTTATTGAATAAGTTTCTATTTGATTTGTTTATACCAGTGTCCCAAAAGTTAATTGATAAGATAGATGACATCATTATTTTTACTTATATTTTTATTATACTTTTTAGTTTTCAAATGCCATTAAAATTTGTCTCCATTTTAAAAAGTTATTTGAAAATAAAATTATTAGATTATCTCTTCGTAATCTTCAAAGGTACTGAATATTTGAATTGATTGATTAATTAACAGGAGTATGTCCATAAAGTGATTCCACTTCTCAGAAGCTCAATAATATTCTCAAATTGAAAGAGAATTATCAGCTTTGGAAGGTAAATTTTTTGATAGTGTCAAGTAAAGACTAATTACAATGTTTTGATACCAACTTTATAAGAGTAATGTTCTACTGATCTTTACCCAAAGAACAAATGGGTAAAATATAAATGTGTGAAAGAAACTAAATGGTACATGATAGGAAAATATTTAATTTCTTTATTTGTGAAGAATATTATTTAAAAAAAAAAACAGAAGAATCTCAAGAAGAAAAACTGAACTAAAAGAAATGAGCAATGCATGACCTCAATTTTTAAACAGGTATTAATAATAAAAGGTAATTTTAATAAAATTAATGTTTGAATGATTTAGTCTTTATACAATTTATTTTCTACTAACTTTCCTTTGTTTCTATATGTCTTCTATGATCAACAAGAGATTTTAAATCATTAAAATGTTGGATGTAAATTATGAACTTGCAATTCATAAACTGATGTTATTGTAGTGAATCCTGATAAAAATAAAATAAAATATATAAACAAAAATAAAAAGAATGAAAATTAAAATAAGGCATTTGTTCTTTCCTTTAAAACCTTTATCTTTCTCTCTCTCTCTCTCTCTCTCTCTCTCTCTCTCTCTCTCTCTCTCTAAACTTCTCTTTCTATACTTATCTCTCAATTAACAAGAAGGCAACCCTTAAATAAAAAAGTGGAAGAAGAAAAGATTGAACTCAGCTGAAAAAATGCCGGAAGTTTGCAGGTTCAGAGGAGAAAGGAACAAGAAGAAACTAAAAATTTTGGCATAAAAAAAGGTTTCATCAGACTGAGAAGTAAGTTAACAAACAGGTCATGACCAAAAAGACCTTATCAAACAAGCAAACAATACATAATAATTTGTTGCCTTCTCTTATTGTTCTATCTGTCTGTCTATATTTTTCTCAGTCTCCCATACCATAAAGAAAGACAAAAACATATCACTAGAAACACAAATGCAGCAGGTTAGCATTAAAGTTCCACAATGGTGACCTCCCAACATGAACACACCCATCCACATTATCATTAAAAATTCACAAAGCAAAAACATAAAGCTCTGAAAAAGAACTTTGATTTCATAATTCATCCCATTTAATGGTAGCTTGAACTGAAAAATAAACTCCAACTACTAAAGTTCATGTTTCATTTCTCCTTGTTTCTTAGCACTTTGGCAAGAATCCAAGTCAGTATAATCTTTGAGATGTTCCTGCAATTCCAGGATAATATAGAAGATATTCTTAAGTAAACTTACATACTTTTCTGCTTGCAGAAACATCATGGGAAGAATTAAGTGTGCTCTAAAAATGGAACATTTACATGCATTTGGAAAGTTTGCTATTTTTTTTTTGTATTTCTTTTGATTTCAGGCTTCTGGCTTGATATCAGAAAAATCTGACAGACTCAATGTGGCATCAATTGTATTAATTGTTCAGGATAAGTATAAGTCTTTGATAAGGACTCTTAGGAAACATCCTCTCAAGTAGATGGCTATGGTAAGTATTTGGGGAATAATCATGTACAGGTTATTACTGCAGCATTGTGATTATATAAAAGAGATTGCTAAAAATGGCTCTGGGATTATGGAAAAATAAAAGTTTGTTTAAAGAAAGACTCTAACTTTAAAAAGGGTTCATAATTTTGTATATTTATTCACCATAAAATATAAAGTACTAATACCATTCTCAAAAGTACATTTGTAGATGATTCATATGAATGAAAAAACAAGAAACTGTGCTTATTGTTAATAAATATTCATTAATATTTCAATGTTAAGAGAATTTCTTTGTTTCCCTAATGAAGAAGAACAAAAGAGACAAAGAGAAAGTAAAAAGAAATATGAACTACAGTAAGATGAAATGACTGCAAATTAGGTTATTTTAGAAGTGTGAACAGAAAACATTAGGAAATTCATCGTCATACTCATCCAAGGACTTTCAGATAATTTTTGTCATTTTTCTCTTTTATTTTGAACATTTCTATTATATTATTCTTCAGTCAATTAACGAAATACATTAATTAGAAATTGGCTGCTCATAAAATTTAAAACATATATACACATATATGTAAGTAGAGCAATTTCACCATAAAGGGTCTCGTCGCTTGAGCACATTGGATTTAATGACAGTTTTTCTGTTAGGGGTCATAGCTTTGAACCCTGCCAGAGGGCACGTCTTTTCTTTAATAAGATTTCTTGAATATTCAGGCTGATAGAGGAAAATAAATAAATATACTATTTAATTAATAAATGAATGGAACATCTACTCAAATATGACTATCTACTAAAAGTAATGTATATATGGCAAATCCAGCAGGCACCTGACCAAGTTCCAGGTTACCTCACTTAATATGGGTATCCCGAAAAGGAGAAACAGTGGGGTGGTAGAAACCCTCACTGGGAGGAGAGTAGGCATCTCTTCTGTTCAAGAGTTCAGATGGTCAGGAGGACTGGAGGCCAATCAGGCCTGTCTTCCCAAAGGCAAGAACTCCCACTATAAGTTCTTCTAGTGTGGAAACAAAGGTGGTGACGGCATTTTGCTGGTTGAAAGATTGGTGGCGAAGGTCCTTGATGTCTATTGGCTTTCTGATGGAATCCTACTAGATATTTATTCTGTAACATACAGAATTGTGGCTGATGGAATCTTACTATTGAGGCTGATTGTAGGTGGGGCAGTTTTCACATTTCTCTTCCTCTATGCACTGCAAGTCAGTCATCCTGGCACAGAAAAGGAGCATTTCTATGACCAGTTCCAAAGCCTGGTTGCTGGAGTGCCATCATTGGAGATATTCATATCAATTAAGGATTGGAATGGGAATGCTGGTGCCTGTGCCGGTGGCATTGAGGAGGTTCTTGGTGGTCATGGTCATGGTTATGGGGTGTGAAACACTAAAGGTGAGAGAGTACTGGAGTTTGCCTTGACAAATGATTTGATCATTGGCAACACTTGATTCTTGAAAAGAGAGTCACACTTTCAGTTCTGACAGATATAGATCACAGATTGACTATATCCTATATTGCAAAATCTTCAGCAAGTTGGCCTTGGATGTCAAATTATACCTAGTGAGGAGTGTGCAGTGCAACATCATCTGCTAGTTTGCAACTTTAAAGTTTCTATACTAAAACACAAGAATCATAAGTTCAAACCACACCTTCAAACCTGGAGGCTTCATGATTTGACTATCACAAGAGAGTTCCAAACTGCTGACAATACTAAATTGGCGGCCTTGCAGACTGACATTGATGCTGTACCAAATCTGAAAGAGATCTGGTCTAAGCTGAAGACACATTTGCTGGAGGTGGCCAATGAAGTATGTGGCACCTCCAAGAACCATGTGTTTACTTGAAACCTGGTGGTGGAATGGGTGAGTTAATAATGTCACAGAGAAAAGGTTATGCTACAGGACCTACGAGGCTCTCATGAGGTAGGGTTTTGTTGCTAAAGAAGCCAAAGCAAAGGCAGCCAAATGAGTTGTATGGCTTACCAAGTCAGAGGCTGAGAAGACTTTTGCTGATATATCATCTCATGGCTATGAAGTCTTCCATCTTGCAAAGGAAATGGCCAGAACCAACAGGATGTTATTGGTGAGAAGTGAGTTCGGAATGATGTTGGAGAACTATCACTTAGTGATAACCAAAAGATGAAAGCTTGGATTGAACATTACAGCAGGTTGCTAAATGTTGAGTTCAATTGGCCTAGTGATATGCTCCCTGAGATTGCACTGTTGCAGTCCTCCTCCAGTTCCATTTGTAACACAGCACTCATTGGCAAAACGGTCAAGAAGATACAGTTTGGAAAGACATCTGGCCCATCTGATGTCATTGCTGAAATGCTGAAAGAATCTGATGATAAATGCATTGAAATGCTTAGGTTACTTATGGAATCAGTTTTCAGTAATGGTGTGATCCCAAGTGAGTGGGAGGAGAGCTTCGTTTTTCAACAAGGGCATGGGTGATGCCTTGAACAGAGGCAAAAAAATACATACATACATACATGCATATACACACACACACACATACACACACATATATATGTATGCATGTATGTATGTATTTTTTGCTTAAACATTATTTTAGATGGATACTCATATTTGAGTAAACGGTCCATTTATTTAATTAAACAGTATTTTTATTTTAATTACATTTACATGAATATCTGAGAAATCTTGTCAGAAAATATGCATCCTCCGATATGCAATATTAACTGACAAAATTCCTCAAATATCCAGGCCGGTTATTATATACATACATACATACATACATATATATATATGTATATATATATATATATATATATATATATATATATATATAGAGAGAGAGAGAGAGAGAGAGAGAGAGAGAGCGAGAGAGAGACACACACACACACACACACATTGACATACACATATGATATATGCATATATATAGAGAGAGAAAGATAGAAAGACACACACACAGATATATATATATATTTTATTTTGTATGTGCAGTACTTAATGGAAAACATATTCAGTTCTATGGACATGAGTTTGTGACCCTGGGTTTCATGCTTTTGCAATCATCAGACATCAGGGTCACATATATTTAAATATATATACACACTCACACACACACACACACACACACACATATATATATATATATACATAAATGTATACATTCATCCATGCATTTTCAGCTAATTCTATTTCCATTATCAAGAATGTTGTTTTTCGATGGTGAATTTCTGTGTGCGTTTTACTGTGTGGAGTATATTCGGTAGGTGTTTTCAGCTTTTTGGCAGCTAAAATTTACACATACACGCACACACATATATATATATAAAAATATATATACATCCATACATATATATAGAACCCTGTAACTTCCTGCTGTAAAAGTTGGTTGCACAAAGGGAAAGATAAAAACCTCTACTAACAGACAAATGCACACAATTACAAATACACATTATCATTTGTTGCCTACTTGACATACAAAATTCTTCACAAACCTACATACACATAGAATTATCCACAGTTTTAATACACGTGACACGTTTCTGACCAATGAGAACTGACTAAAACATAATTGAAAATATCAGTGATTTCTATCTATTTGTCTGTTTTCTCTCAATCTCTGACAAAGCTTTAATAAAAGTGAAACATGTTAGATTGATATATGTTTCCTATTTGTTCTTTTATTTTATAATCCTGTTGGGTTCTGATACTTATTTGATCTACATTTGCTCTTCAACTCATATATATATAATATATATATATATATATATATATATATATATATATATATATATGAGACATGTTTCATTGAATAATTTAGACAAGTTTTGTCTACTTAATTTCAATTGGATCCTTTCATATTTACAGACAAACTTTTTGGTGTCATTTTTAAAGGAAGAGAGGAAAGTTGTAGTGTTGATACATATTTTATTCTGAGCACAATGTCATCATCAGGGTGTTGTTTATTTCAAGACAAATATTGTAGTGTTCATTATTTTCAAAGACAAAATTGCTGTGTTCATCTGAAAGTTAAAATTTTTACTTTTGAAGAGAAAACACTGAGTAAGTACTGTGATGGCTTGATTAATGTTTCAGGGGAGGTAATTAAGTATGGTGTTGTTGAGAGTTTTTAAGAAATAAGTATTAAAATTATTAGTACAAACCTAGATATTTTAAGCTCTCTACTGTAAACATTTTAAAACTTTTGTGCAGTATTCACAATTAATTTTATTAAAGTTTAGTTTCAATTTTTTAATATAGGTAGCTTTGAGAATTTTTAGTTTATGTTTATTATTTTCATGAAAAAGTATAGATGTATTTTCAACAAGAATTTTTCTGAATTGTGAATGTGGACAGGTATACTGCTGTAAATGTTTAGAAATGTTGGAGGCATTATTCAAACGAAAACTCAGCCGCCAAGACAATGTAGTCATAGTGTGGCCAACATAAATATTTTTTCTCCTGGAGATACAATCAGCCAAAGGATATTTAAGTTTAGAAATAATGTTGGTTTTCTGTAACACATTAGTTGGTGTGTAAGAGTCTGTCCTGGAAATGTTAGTATTTATTAATTTTTTAGGATATTTTCATTTTGTTTATAATTAGAATGTATTTGGTTGCAATGTAAAAGATTAATGTTTGGGATTGAAGAAATACTATATTCTATTTGCATTGTATTAAAATTTCTGATAGAAGAATTTGCTCACAACAATATAATTGTGGAAGTCATTATTAATAAGAGTTTGTTTTATATTTTTTAGTTCACTGTAGAAAATCTGCTTTGTGGAGGAATTAATTTTTGCACAGTTCATTAGGTTTTTTATAATTGCTATTTTATAGTAATTTGGACATGCAAGTTAAGGGTGGACGAATTTATGCTGGTAGATTTTTTTTATATGGGGAGATAATGAATTTATTGTTATTAGTGTTTATCAATATATCTAGAAAAGGAATTCTATTGCTAAAGACAATTATTTTGGAATTGTTTTTGGAGTTGATGTATTTCTTTCATATTTGGTACTAATATAAGGATATCTTCAACGTATCTTAGTTAGATGGAGTTTTTTTAAAAAATTGTTAAATATATTATTTTCAAGACTAGAAATATAGAAATTGCTAACTGTTGAACCCAGAACTGAACCTATGAAGACGCCATCCCATTGTACAGAAAATCACATTATATTAATTTTTGATAAAAATAAATATTTCACCCCCTACCAACCAGCAATGATTCAGGCCCCACAGATCAGTTATGTGACCAGGAGGCATATAGACTAGTCCTATTACTCAATTATTACTCCTAATCAAGTACTCATTACCTGTATAAAAACACTAGTTCACAGAATCCTACAATAAATCAGAATCTAAACTCTCCACAATGGGCAAAACAAAAGAATTGTCCAAAGACATCCGGGACAAAATTATTTAGCTGCAAAAGACTGGAATGGGCTACAAGACAATAGGTAAGCAGCTAGGTGAGAAGGAGTCAACTGTTTGTGTGATAATAAGAAAATAGAAAAAACACCAATTGACTATCAATCTCCCTCAGTCTAGAGCTCCACTCAAGATCTCCCAATGTGGAGTGAACCTAATGATGAGAAACCTGAGGATACAACCAGAACTATGTGGCAAGAGCTTGTTGATGATCTCAAGGCAACTGGGACCACAGTCACCAAGATGACCATTAGTAACACACTATGTCCTAGTGGACTGAAATCATGTATTGCCTCCAAGGTCCCCATACTGAAGAAAGCACATGTACATACCCATCAGAACTTTGCAAATGAGCACCTGGATGATTCAGAGGAGGGTTAGGAGAACGTCCTCGACTCACCATGTTTGGAGGAAAAAAAGCCAACTTGGACCCCAAGAACACCATCCCAACCATTAAGCATAGTGGAGGAAACATTATACTTTGGAGCTGTTTCTCTGCTAAGGGGACAGGACAACTACACAGGGTCAAGGGAAATATAGATGGGGCCAAGTACAGGCAAATCTTGAGTGAAAACCTCCTTGCCTCAGCCAGGACACTTAAGATGGGTCATGGATGGGTGTTCCAGCATGACAATGACCCAAAGCATATGGCTAAGGCAACAAAGGAGTGGCTCAAGAAGAAGCACATTAAGTGGCCTAGACAGTCTCTGGACCTTAATCCTTTAGAGAATCTGTGGAGGGAGCTGAAGCTTTGAGTTGTACAACAACAACCTACAAACATTAAGGATTTGCAAAGAGGAGTGGGCCAAAATCCCCCCCCCCACTGGAACCTGTAAAAACTTGGTAACCAACTATATGAAACGTCTGGCTGCTGTGCTTGCCAACAAGGTTTTCTTCACTAAATACTGACTTATGTTTTGCTATGGGGTGAAATACTTATTTTTTTTATATTCTATTTCTCACTTTCTAGATGAACCTACCCTGAAAATTATAGACCGTTCCTATTTTTGTAAGGTGGCTAACTCAGAAAATCAGCAAGAGATGAAATACTTATTTTCCCCACTGTATATACATATTATTTTTGTGATCATAGAATGAAACTTTGGTAGTGATAGTTAGCAGTAGTTTCCATAATATACTAGGTCTAACTTTAAGTGGAAGTAGATATGGATTATATTGCATATGTTTCTTATAATAATATCAATAGTTTCGCTAACAGGAACATTAGTGAATAAATTTTCAACATCAACATTTTTTTTAGAATTAGAATTACTTCAAGAGTTTATTTTATGCTGTATTTACTGAGAATGTATAGTGTGATAAGTTGGTTGATGATTTTTGTTAATTGATACACAGGTGTGGAAATTTGCGATATAATAGGACAGAAAGTGTAGTTTTGTTTATGATTTTATATTATTATGTAATTATAATCACCCACAATTTTAGGATGTTTTAAACTTTCCTATTTAGCATTATTAACAGTGATGAGTTTCTTAATTTTTTTATTTTAGTTGGTTGGTTGGATTCTGTTAATTTTTTTAAAATGTTGTCTGGTCATTGAGTATTTGTTCCAGTGTTGTGTTATAGTCTGATTTGTTTAAGACAACAAAGATGTTAGTTTTGTCTGCTTTTTTGATGATTATATCTGGATGATTACATAGTTTCTTAGTAGCAATTTGTAGTTGTTTTGTTAATATTTTTAAAAGTTTTTACTTCTGTCGAGTCTATCCATAACTGCCTCACTCTTGAATAAGTCGCGAAATTCTGGTGTTGTTGTGATCAGTTGTTCATCCATTTCTAACGTAAAAAATAATAATTTATTTACAATGCAGACCTGAGTGGCCATGGGTTAAATGGTCTAGTAATTGAAGTGTGGTCGGACTAGACGTGTCGACGACGGGACATTAAGTTGCAGTTGTTCTGGTTGTGTTGACAGTCGCACTGGACGTATCGACGGTGGATTCTGAGGTGCACCAGTCGTGTCGATAGTCGGTCTGGTTGTGTCGACAGGATGTTGAAGTGTGGTGGTTCCGGTTGTGCCGGGCAGGAATATATCAGCAATGGGAAGCTGTTCAGTGCTGAGCAGGGGCGTTTTCGGCGATGGTAGCTGGTCAGGGCTGAACAGGAGCATTATCGGCAACAGTAGCTGGTCAGTGGTGGGCAGGAAAAGGAAGCTGGCATTGCAATATATATATATATAAATATATATATATATATATATATATATATATATACAGTGTAACCCGGATATAAGAGAGTTGTCTAGACCGGAGAATAAGTCTCTTATATCCGGGTTTCTCTTATATCAGGGTTTGGTCTATTTTGTTTTATTAACACAGGCTCTAATTTGGGACCAGAGAAAATCTATCTTATATCCGGGTTTCTCTTATATCCGGGTCTCTTATATCCGGGTTACACTGTATATATATATATTTCGTCAATGACGATATTGTTCGGACCCCCTTCAATTTTGAATATTTTTATCTATTTCTCAGAATCTAATGCCTCTATGATGACAGTTTTTTTTATGTTAATAAGAATATAAAATTCAATTTCCAGAACAATAGTTTAAAACAACAAATTTGACAGATGAATTATGCAAAATAGGAAAAGACAAGATTACTCGTACAGTATGAAAAATAGAAAAAATTGAACAATTTTCACAATATTAATAATCAATAGCATGGTCTCTCATCTTTATAACTTGCTGCAATCGTTTTCTAAAGTTTTTGATGAGATTTGAGCAAGTCTTTTCTGGTATTTTCTCCCATTCTTCAATGGTTACACGTTTTAATTCCTAAAGGTTTTTTGGTGACCGATGATTTATTCAAAATTTCAATTCTTGCCATAGATTTTCAATAGGATTCAAGTCAGGACTCATTGAAGGCCATGGCAGAACTGTAATCTCCTTTATTTGAAGCTGCACAGTCATTGATTTAGACGTATTTTGGGGATCATTATCTTGCTGGAAAGTAAATTGCCTACCTAGATGAAGATTTTGCGCTGATAGTTGTAGATTTTCATGTAGAATTTTGATATAGTCTGCAGGTTACATTATTCCTCTTAATGAAATTAATTGTCCAGTCTCCCTTGAGCTAAAACAACCCAAAAAGATCATCGAGCCGCTTTAATTTTTTTAATGTTGCCACTGTGTTCTTTAGGAGGAAAGCCTAAACTTTTTTGTGCCAAATCTTCTGTACATCATTATGTCCAAAAAGCTCAATTTTTGTTTCATCACTCCATAGTACTTGTTCCCAAAAGCAATTTTCTTTGTCCAAGAAAGTTTTTGCAAAATTAAACTGAGTAATAATGTGACATGGTTTGTGAAGAGGGGTTCGTCGTGGTCGGTTTCTATACAACCCATTTTTATTTAAACAACATTGCATTGTGTGAGTATTTACGCTGATACCCATTGTATCCATACTTTTGGCTATGTTATCGGCACACCCCTCCTACCATCATCGTTTGCCTCAAACCTTTTCTCTTTCTCTCCTTTCATCGTCGTTGCTACCCTGTGAGCAACGACCCAACACCTTCGATGCTAAGGCATGTGACCGTTTTGAAACGAACATCCATTCAAAGTGCTTTGGACAGTTGGCATTTTGCCGCCAGTCAAACGCCACGTGACTCATCAGATACCCGCCAAAAAGTATCCACGAGTAAGAGAGGACCTGCGGGCATCGAGTCGGGAAGACGTGTTTTACATCTCTCTCTGCACATAAGCTTCAACCGTCTAGCTTTTGGCAATAGACCTCTTTTCACAGTCAATTTGTTTGCCGGAGCTACCTTCCATCAATGTAGACTCGGTTTTAGCCCAACTTTCTGACCTAACTTCTCGTCTAGAGCAACAAGCATTTTCATCATGAACCTCAGTATCGAACGGACCTTATCTCCTGCCTAAACTATAAGTAAGGCAGAAAGCCACAAGCTTCCACACGTGCTACATATACTTTCTGGATCTCTCCCTCTTTTTGGTCTATACTTCTTACAGGCAACGAACTCTTTTGCAGCTCAGTAATTTTGGTGATTTTCCTCGGTCGAAATCTCACAACCGACCGAATTAGTTCTGTCACTAAATTTCTTCTGATCTTTCCTTTTCTACAAAAAAAGGACATTCTTAGATAAAGTTGCCTCCAATATATTGTTTATTCAAAAAAAATAAAAGAAGAAAACTTTCCATATATCCTTTCTCCACGTTTTGGACTATTTCTTCTCCAAGGACACTTGGCGCCAACATTACTACATTTTGGCGCGCAACAGCCTCCGACCATTAACGTCAGCCTCACCTTGGGCAGATTTAGTTGAACCGCCTTTCCAGAGACCGAGAACTCTACTTTGCATTCCCTCCTCTACTGCACCCTGCCAAATTTGTTGTGGAAAATAAAATTTACATCCTGTTATGCCTTCTCTTATCTAATAGTGCCCACTTTTTACATTGCTAACTTGTCATGAATCATTGATGTTCTAAGGGAATATCAAAATACTCTTATACGGAGAAGTTTGGTAGTCTGACACAAGGCCATTCGCAAGAAACCGCACTAGGCAACCAGGCTCCTCCTATAATGTCTTTCAAAACAACTTTTGGGTTTATATTAACCTCGCGGCACAGTTTTCCTGCAGTTCTCGGTGACAATTTTGGTTTTCTTTCACGCCCAGGCAAATTCTCTGTCATGCCAAATAGTTTAAACATCTCTATAACGGACTGTACCTTAGATCTAGGGATAGCTAAATATTTCCCGATTTGTGGAAGTTAATAATTCTCTGTTTCAAGTCAACGCTAATCTTCTTTATCTTCCCCATCGTGTAGTTAACGTAAGAATAACAATGGTAACACTCTTTGCACCACGTGATATTCTTTGCTGGAATTATCACAAATATTCTACTGAATAAATAGTCTAGAAGTCTTCACCGATAAAATAATTATGTAAATTATTTATACTTACACGAATCAATCAATTTAGAACAATATTTTTTACTGTACGAATAATTTTGTGGCTTGTCTTTTCCTATTTTGCATAATTCGCCGGTCAAATTTGTTGCATTTAACGCATTGTTATGAAAACTGAGTTTTATATTCCTTTTTTGTGCTTATTAACATGTAAAAATCGTAGCATCATACGGGTATTATTAGATTCTGAGAAATGAATGGAAATATTCAAAATTTATGGGTGTATGAATAATTTTGTCGTTGACTGTATATATATATATATATGTGCGTGTGTGTATATATGTATGTGTGTATGTGTGTGTATGTGCATATATTTATATATATATACATATATATATATTTATATATATGTGTCTGTATATATATATTTATATATGCGTATGTTTGTATATATTTTTATATGTGTGTGTATATATGCGTGTATATATATATATATATATATATATATATATATATATGTATGTATATATGTGTATATATATATATATATATATATATATATATATATATATATATATATATATATATATATTTGTTGTCGATTCCCGGATGAAATCCGGTATCAAATAATAACAAACACCAAGAATGAATATAGGAAATAAATGTATTAACGTAATAATACAAACTGGTAATACCAGTTAGTAGTTCCAGGGATGCAGGTTAGTAGACAAATATATATATAGTCTTTGGTATCTACGTATCGCTGTATGACTTCTTACTGAGTCTACGTGCTCGCTCACTGTGACTCTTGTCGCTACGTCCGTACGCTCGTTCCTTTCGACGTTCGACTATGTTCGACCTCTGTCTCTGACTCTCCCTCTCTCTGTCTGTCGGGTATCCACTAGCAGTAGTATATGTATACCCTGGGTGAGTCCATTTGTGTAAAAAGGGGAAGACTCCTCAACAATATATATGTGAGTATATATATATATATATATATATATATATATATATATATAATACTAAAAAGAAAAATAGTAGGCAAGACTAGAGTCACCAAATGCTTGAATATTTTTTAAAAGTGCTCAATACACAATTCAGAAAAATTGAAGTTGTCGAGCTGGTAATAAAAGATAAGATTAGAAAAAATCCACGTGCAACGCACCAACCAGCCTTCAAGCTTACAGTCCGGGGGCTCGTACTGGTTCCGAGTATATTTATATGTTTAAATTTTGACATATGGCCTCAGACCGTTGGTTTAACTGATTGGTCTTGTCTGGGTACATCACTATGGCCAGCTTTTCTTCCTGACATAGCCAAACAAACATTATTAATACATCTGTAATGTTTAACTCTCATTAATACATTCCATTTTATGCTGGGGCTTTTATTGTGTTTCTTTTTAAATACCCATACATGGTTTGCCAGTTTAGTGCAACTGCTGTGACTCTCCAGTTTGAAGCAGAATTTAAGGTTGTGCCACCTTTTCTTGAACGCGCCTTCAGAATGCCCTATGTATACTTTGTTCTGTCCTGCGGGGCCCTCCTCGTCCGCGTTATATACCACGTTCACGATATTGCAGCTACCTTCCATTATATTAGTGGTGTTGCTATTAGTGGCTGTCTTGAATGTGTTTGTGTAATGCTACTTAGGTTATTGGTACAGCAGTAGCTTATTTTTGCAGTATTTTTCTTTATGAAAAATATTTTACCTATATTTGTTATTACTTCCATATCGAAACCAAATTTTACTTCCAGGTTGAACCAAATAATATCTCCCTCCTCCCTGTTTTTTTACTTCTCACTTGTTGGTTCAGTTGCGGGCTGAAGATCAACTTGTTTTTGTGTCCTTCCTCTTTTAATACTGTTTCATATTAGTTCTTGTTTGACTCAAAGATATTTTGGGATGATGAATTCCTTGATAGTCTGCACTCAGTTCCCTTCGGGATATGCTTAATATTTTTGGGAGTGTAGTTGAACTTTCTATGGTGTTTAGTTTCAAGTATAGAGAGACGCTACCCGCAGGCCACTAACTTTTCTCGTAGTTTCTTGTTTTCAAATCATAATCTGAAAGGATAACCTATGTCCAAACACAACAATACAACTCACAGCGTCTCCCCTAGTCTGGCAGCTGACGGGAAAAAGAACCTGGATGTAACCTATCCGTGGATTCTTCCGCATCTGTACTCACACGCGTTTACCACACTCACCCCCCTCATCCTGCCACGATCTCCTGATCACAGACACGACAGCTTGGAGCAGGGTTCTTTTGTTGAGTGCTTCTCCGAAGTGGCACAGGTTCATGTTCGTCCACCTCATCCCCATGTGATTCTTCCTCCGTCGAATCATCTAGCATATCAATACTCAAGGGAATTTCATCCTCACTTTTGGACATAACATCTTCACTACTTGTCAAAGATCGTGAACTTAGACGAAGATCCCTGGCATGGCGGGGCATTGATTTTGGACTAACAAGTCAGTAATTCGTCCCTTTCCGAAAGTTGTTGTACACTTACATTTGGGCGGGGAATGAGACTGGCACTGATGTTCGTTCCCCTGGTCCGCTTCCCGGACATTTCCGTGATACATGACCCAGATTGTCACAATGTTAGCACCATATGGCGTTGTCGCCTCACCGACTCCCACTTTGCCCAGTTCATTGACTCAAACAATATGGCACTTGGAACCACCACATCTGTGGCAGACTATGTTGCTCTTCGTATCATTGGAAGAAGTCAAGTTTGTACTCAGCTGCTCAGGCTTGGCGGCTGCCACAATCAATTCCACCGCTGGTGTATCATCCTTCAGTATAGCTATAGCTTGGTCTAATAGCTGGTTAACATCCAGTGCATCCATTCAAGAGGAAGCATGAAGCAGCTTCTTGACATGCTCAGGCAACCCTGCTACACATGCACACTCAAGTCCATGGTAAGACACCCCTCCGTACAAGGTTGACAGTCTGCGGAAATCTGCCAAGTAGACATCCATTGATTTGTTTACCTTCAAGAGCCTAGCTACGAATAGGTCGTATGCTATGAATGGCTCTGTGGCAAGGCAATGTACAGGGCATCGCTGATATGGCCCGCATATCTTATTTCGTCCTTGCTGAGTTGTTGGAACAGAGCAAACGCACCACACATCAATCAAAGTTGTAGAACACTAGCAATGTCCTTCATGTCGCACAGATCATAGATTAGTTCAGCCTTTTCGAACCATTTAATGTTAGTTAGACCACAGTCTCAACCATTAAATTCAGGGATTAGCTTCAGGTCGAACTTACCGTCAGCCATGAGTGCTGAAATAGCTTGTAGTTCATATTTGAACAACTAGTAAATTTCGTTAGTCCAAATACAGCAACACGATTCAGCGTCTCCCCGGTGTTCTGCCCTAGTCTCGCAGCTAATGGGAATAGAACCCAGATATAACTGCTCTTGACAAACGTGTGTGCATGCGATCTACTAAATGAAAGGTCTGAAATAATGTTGGAATGTATACACACTAAAAAGTACTTTTTGATTTCGTATGAACCTGCATAATTATAATATTTGTTCCTGTCTCACAGTTGAGCACTTTTTTTTTCAGTGTATTTTTGTTAAAATTAACATAACCGTTATATTTTAACATACTATATATGTTTTAGTAAATATTACTTTTGAACGTTTTTTGAACGCACGACGACAGTTACAGAATTTGAAGAGGAAACTACAATGCAAAAATTTAAAATAATGTACATCCCTATTCCTAACAAGCACGAACACATGCTAAATTTATTACAAAAAATTGAACAGTTCCTTACAAAAAATAAATAGGAGCAAAGAAAACACGGAAAAATTTAAATTCAAAACTAGGAATTACCACCTGCAACTGAAGAGCTGACTAGCTTTGAAAAAGATAAGCTTCATTTAACAGACAAAATTAAATTCAGAAAAGTTAATTGCAATTTCCAAAAACTATTAACTACCGAAGTAAAAAAACACAAAAAATATTCTCGTTAAATGTGAAAAAAAACAAGGAATTTTACGTTTATGTACTTTACTATGATACATTTATCTGATGAGCCTGTAGGGATATTATTATTATTATTATTATTAATAAATAAAAATAAAATATAAAATAATAATAATAATAATAATGAAAATTATAAATAAAATAAAGTAAAACAATAACATAAAAACATTGTATAAAATAAATTAAACAAAAATTAAAAATAATAAAAATACAATAAAAACTGTCCCTGTTGGAAATACATACCAATACACACAAAAATATAAATTGTATTAAATTAACATACAATTTGCTGTTTTTCCTGTTATTTGCATACGTTTTATTTCCTGTCCAGTATGCTTTATCTCAATGAACACAAGGCTAATTTCTGCTGCTATGATGTGAGTGACCCTATAAGCCCAAATACTTATGGGGAAAATAAATATAGCAGTCACTAAGTTGTACAAAAAAAAAAGAATCGAATTTGCACAAAACGAAGTGGCAAAAGACATCACATCCAAACTGGTTATGTGAGAGGGTCCATATACAATGCAGTAAGCAAGTATTTTTAACTATAAAGGACCATAAAGATAACTTTCCCAATAATCCTTTTTTTCAACTAATCAACCCAACCAAAACTAAATTCAGTAAAATAAGCTAGAAAATATTGAAAAAATGTGTTACTTATTAAGGATCACAACACAAGTGGCATGGCACAAGTGAGTGAATTTCTTAGTTCCATGAAATTAAAAATAAAGATAAAAATGTCCCTACACACAAGCTACCAATCTACCACTGGATGGCATGCCACTAGCATTTACCACTGGTGGCCCGCTGTCGGACTGCTGGTGTGTTCCTCTTGGCAATGTTACTAATGTCTGTCAATCAATATCTGAAAAAGGTCTGCTTGAGGTTTGGGATTTCGCTAGGGGCTTTGTAAATATACCATCTGAACAAATAGATATAATTTTACATTGCTGTAATTGTTCCATGATGGAGAAGCATGGATTAAAAAATCAAAAAAGGGCAACTTCAATGTACCATAAGATTTGTTTGATGGTGCTGAGGTTTCAAAGTTAATGGGCCTTTTATAAGATCAACAAAATAGTACACATAGACAACCACGGCCTGTAGGGATAATGAGCTGTTGATAGTGCCAGACAACAGAAGAGTAAATGACTATAAAAAATGCTCTTCAAATCCTTCAAAATCCTTGACTTTGAAATAGAGGTTGATATGAATAAGAAGGTAGTCCAATATTTAGATGTAGAATTAAATCTACAAACTAGCAGTGTCTCTCCATACATGAAACCCAACACAAAATTGAGGTACGTGAACGCTGGATCTAACCTCTATGCATGTATAATAAAGCACATCCGTGGAGGAATAGAGTGCAGGTTATTTAGAAATTCCCTTTGTAAAATAATTTTCAAAGAATAAAAGAAAGTGTATGAAGAGTCTTTAAAAGAAGAGGGGCATACAACTAAATTAGAATTTAACCTCAAATTAAAACAACAAATGAAGAATAATTCAAAAAAAAAAGAAAAAATATTATTTGGTTTAATCCCCCTCTTAACTTAGAAGGTGAAATGTAAAATAGGGAAATTATTACTCCATCACGTTTAGATCACATTCTGATTCATTCTGCACACTGGTTGAATATGCCAGCAATTAAGGCAGAAGACGAAATAAGTTGTTTTCTGCACATTGGGCCACATGCACAATGTTTCGTCTAAAAAGTGAACTCTGGCGGTGGCCAATCATGAATGTTTCCGCTGGTAAAAGAGATGTCCCTTGAGACTACCAGACCTGCTTAAAAGCAGGCTCTGAGAACCCCAGGAGACAGTTGTGGCCCGGCCACTGGCTGTGACACAGGCCACTGCTGTTGCTGCTGATACCATCACCATGACCTTGTCACCATAACAACAGAGTTGTGGACTGGCCACCACACAAAGTACTATGACCATCACAGCCGCCGCTTTCACCACCAACACTCAACATGACCACACATTTCAATTACCGTTACCACTTCCTGGCTTGAGCTACCACCTCAGCTATCCAGTTTTTGACTCAACATCTCAACCTTGATTACTCCCAGCTACAAGCCTTCATCAATACCAACCCACACCGTCACCTCGGCTTACTTCGACTTGTTTACAAGGCATTCCCTTTGCCTACCTCAACTCATTTCTAAAACATTCTCTTCACAATCAACACCAGCGACCTCCATTCACAGAACAGGGTTACCAAAACCATGCCAATTCGACATCACTCCATTTCAACACAACAGGTCGACCAACCAACAAAGCGATCTACAACCTTGACCTCCATCAACCAAATGTGCACCAACCGTATCCTGTGCATTGGCCATGTCGGCATAAGAAATGGTTCAACTCCCGATAATATGCCTACACCCGATTGCTATTCCTGTTGTTTCACTCTAATCCATGTTATTCCTTTGTCTGGCTACCATAAACTTAATATAACAACTGGTGTCAGAAGTGTGCAGTGAGGGAAATGGATATATAACTCACATCAGCAGCAAAGCATTACTGAACTCAAAAGGACCAGCAAACTATTCTCCATTTACCAACAATCATCTCATTCCAACTTTGCTGAACTCACCATCACTCGCTGTTTATGAATCAGACTGAGATCTTGGAGAGTTGTTATACTCTGTCACAATTAGATCCCATTCTGATTCATTCTGCACACTGGTCAGATGTGACTGCCCCAAAGGCAAAAGAGCAAATAACAAAAGTCATTTTCTTTGCATTGGGTTCCACGCACTACATCTGGTCTACAAAGTGAACTCTGGTGGTGACCAGTCGCAAATGTTCCCACCAGTAAAGGAGACACGCCTTGGGACTACCAGACCTATTTAAAAGCAGGCTCTGAAAATGACCAAGAGACATTTGTGGCCCAGCCACCGGGTGTCACGTAGGACACTGCTGCTGCTGTTATCACAACAGAGGAGGAATTCTTATAAATTTATACACACTCACTCACTATATATATATATATATATATATATATACCAAATAATTACTCAATTGAATTGTAATTTTAATTAAATATAAATTTTTATTACTGTACTCAATATCCTGTGCATAGATCCACATAGTGTCAGATTATATTTTTAGATCATATTAAAAATGTAACAAGCATTTTTCATGGTAAAAAAATAAATATTTAACTTCATTGACTTGTGTAAAATCTTTCATAAAGAAAAAATAATAAGAAAAATGAAATTGTTCAAAACAGGAAAAGTGATAGAATTTAGTAGTTCATTTTTAAGGAGCATTTGTGCTGTAATTTTTTTTAATTATACATATGAATAAAAATATATATTTCAACATTTTACTTTTTAAAAAATGGTTACATTATACAAGAAATAAATAGTACTTATTTGAACAATGTCAGTAGAACAAGGTTGTATGCAGATCCCCCCCCCCCAACACACACTAAAACTCACATAACTATTTTCAATTATTTGATTATCATTCTGTTGGAATCACTCTATTCTAAATTCATGTATAAATTAATGTTTGATAGAATATTATTTTCCTGCTCTTCTGAGTTTCTTTCTAGCTTATTGGTTGCCAATTAAATCAAGAAGAGTATATTTTTCAACTATTTTGATCATAACAAATCAAGAGAGAATGCTTTTTAGTTGATCTTTAACCTTTTACAGGTTGAATAACCAATCCTTGTAATTTTGTTTACATAAGTTCTCATCTTCTGGCAGCTATTAACCCTGGAGGGAGAAATTGTTGTTGATAATTCAACCAATCACCATGAATCATTTTGCTCTTTGCTCAGTGTGAAAGGAACTGTAGGAAAGAACAGGAGGAATAGGCTGGCAATATTTCACTCATTTTCTCTGTGTATGTATCTGTCATGTCTGTGCAACTATTTGTGTTTGTGTAAAGTTACATTTATTGGTATAAGTTTTGAATATAGTTATATACATGCACACACACACACACACACACACACACACACACACATATATATATCTTTATTGTTTTATATATATATAGATTGTTTTATATATATATTGTTTACATATATATATATATATATATATATATATATATATATATATTGTTATGTATATATTATATAGTTACTTATAAATATGGGACATACAGTTATGGTCTGTGAGATTAATTTGTTAATTGCTCTGCCCTGAAATGTATAACTTATATGGGTTGCTCCAAGAATAATACCTCCCATTTTATGAAGATGGCCTATAACATCAGAGACGGCAGAAGAAATTGAACGTTTCTTTCAATAACCCATAATTTTATTTTACCTTGTTACAGATAGCAGCTGGATGATTGTTTGGCAAAATGATGTCTGACATGAAGAGTCATACAAAGCAGTGGTGTCTCATTGAGGTTCTTTTTAAAGAATTGTACCCACTGACATTTATTAACACTTCCTGAATGTTTACAGTGACAAAGCTCTAGATGTCAGCACATCTATGTGATGTGCAATATGTTTTATCAGTGTTGACAATGATGTGTGTGACACGTTATGTTCTAGGTGGTCCTGCACAGGATCTTGTTCATACCTGGTAAAAATGCATAGCCAATGATGATGATTAGATGGAAAAATATTTGTTCTATCCAGTATTCTTATTGTGTACTCCTGTTTTAGTTTCCATGAAAATAAAGAGTAAATGATTGCAGTAATCTTAATATGCCATATAAAATATGGTTTTGTAATACATTCTACTTATAATTTCTATATTAGTATAATGTAAGCTAATCAAGATCATAGGCAAATGACATTCAGACTTAAAACCACTTTTTCCATTTACAGAAGGAAGGCTGTAAAGATTTCATGCATATTGTCTCCAATACTTTGAAGTGACTGTCTGAATTTGGCCAAATCAGAACTGAGGAAATGTCTTTATAACTGGACAGAGTATACTGTCTCCTATTTTGTGTGATAATGGCTACCCTTTTGAATTTTTGAATTTTTTTTATTTCAGTATGGTTCACTCTGTACATAGCCTGCAGGCCACTTTAGATAGAGGGTTATATTTAGAGGCAGTTTAATTGGATAGGAGATGAAGGTAATGGTTAACCCAAGACTTGAACAGGTTAAGATTATCGTGATCAAGGAAACATCCTCTTGGGAGTCATTTCCACAGAGCAGTGGTTTGCAGGAAGAAGTTTGCAGTGAGAGACTTTCCACATTCCACCTTTGAGGGAAAGGTTCGAGGGTGGAAAATAATTTGTCATCCACAGGGACTTGCAGATGCTTTTGGACATGATGTGCAATCTAGCATTTGTGCTAAAATGATACAGTGATAAACTTCAATTCATGGGTCCTAATAAATGTACTGTG
The DNA here is from genome assembly GCA_964036315.1 of Acanthosepion esculentum. NCBI lineage: Eukaryota > Metazoa > Mollusca > Cephalopoda > Sepiida > Sepiidae > Acanthosepion > Acanthosepion esculentum. The sequence continues at coordinate 69,494,867 of OZ038482.1, forward strand.
TATTTGTTATGCTGTGGGTTGGTGATGTTAGCACAACATTTGTTAAATCTCTGCTGGAATGAAAAACTGTTATCTGGTTGCTAATCCACATATTGCCTTCTGCACCTAACCAATGTTAAGATCAACCTGTAAGGATGTTTAATATTCTCATCACTGAATTTGTTTAGGTGATGTCATAGTGTGTAAATTACTTTTACAAAATTCCTGAAATCATTCTTGAATATTTCTGAAAAATATATTGTATTAAACATGAATTCTCTACCTGGAAGAGAACAGAACTTAAAAGTAAGAAAGATTTGCTTATTAAATTTTACTGGAATGAACTGAAGTTATTTCAAGGAAACTTTCAAGACTCATTTCTCTTTCAATTTAAAACATTCCATATTCAGCTTGTAACCATTTTAAAAATGTTCTCCAGTGGTCAAGTTATTTCAGATTCATTCATCTAATTCTATTTATCATAAGCATATTGCTTGTACATAACACTATTAATAAACACAAAACAACCTTGCTTACTGATTTATTATCTTATCTGATTACTCAACTAAATGGTAATGGTAATATTAGTCATTTACTTATAAGGAAACACTTGGCATTCATTGACCGAGAGGACAGTATTACTGTCAGTTGGAAAATAGGTTTCTCAACTCCATTAGTTGTTATCACTCTTTCCAGTATTGATGGGGGCTTCCTTTCTAACTTTTAATTTGAAGTCATGTGGAACATCAACATTTTGACTATATAATTACTTTTCTCTTCCGTTTATATGTGATATCTATTTTAACTGTTGCCATTCCTCAAGTGATATATGTTTTTCTTATCTGGTACAGTTCTTTGTGATTCTTTAATGTCAGTCCACAAAGCTTAAAGAAGGATGGTCTTCATCAAAACCCGCAGTCTTCATTCACTCAAAGCCATATTTCAACCATTGATCTGAGAAAGCAATTGTATAGAGCTGACAGTTCAGATATTTCTGAACAAGTTGGATGCTATGTATGACATCCATATGAAAGTCTTCATCTGATGAGGCTATTAAAAAACATGACTTGAGTTTTCAGATTAATGTTTTGATTTTATAGCAATTTGCAATGTTGGGCAAAACTACCTCTCGTAAACTATGTTCAATTTCCTTATCTGTTATACTAACTTCATTAGAACTGATCCATGCACCAAGGTATTTGAAGTGTTTAGTACATTTTCTTCTTTACTCTGACATTGAACATTATGAAATAGCCACAATATATTTTAAGTTATTTTTTAATGCCTTATCTCCTATCTTTGACCTCTTGACTATTGTGGTACTAACAGAAATTTGTTCATCATTAATGTCCATCTTGATAAGATCTTTTGTCTGCTAATCAAACATGAATAAAGAAACTGATCAATCGATATCAATATACACTTCTGTAAGCAACTGCATTACTTTATGCACATATGTCTGTATGTGTATGCATATGTATTTCTGTTTGTGTAGGTCTGCATGCTTATTTGTATGTGTCCATACCTGCTTGTCTATGTGTGTACCTCTGTGTAACTATGTGTTCTTCTGTACATAAATGTATCCATGTGTTTTTGTACATAGTCTTTTATTTTGTAGTGTACTTATGTGTTTATGGGATGGAGAAGGTAAATACATACATTTGTATTCTTACATCTTTTATTTGTTAAATTTTTCTTGCCTTCTATGTCATTAATTTCAACAAAATAATAAAATCTAACCAAAGCAGATCAATTATTTTCATGTTATGGATCTTTCAACAATATCTAATGGCCAAATAACATTCTTAATCATTTATCTGATTTATATCTTAAGCATTTTATAGCCTCACAGAATCTAATTTTATTTTTTAGTCTTTCCATCCATGTCTATAATTCTTGGTTATCTTTATCCTCAGTCACCTCAAGTCAGCTGCCAACAAACGTTTGAAGCAAAGACTCATTTTTATTCATTTAAAATTATGGATCATTAGTGAGTAAATTATGGTCAATTACTTTCAATTTCTTTAACCTCAAGGTTTGTGGGTTCTTAAATCCAAAGCACTGAGCTGTGACAATAAATTTTTTGATGATGATTTCCATCAATAGCAGAGGCATTATTTAACAATTTGAGCCACTGCAATTTCATTTGAATACTCTGAAGATCCTCATGAATATTTCGAAAAACCTCCTATGATTTGTATATGTTTTTCTTTCTAACATGGAAGCTGCAAACTCATAATTCATTTGCTTAAAAAAGAAAATTCGAAAATATCTTAATTTTTGTTGGTGCTTCATTAAGATTCAAACTCATTTTCTTGATTTTATTTTAAGATTCATGTTTTTTCTTTTTTTTTCTTTTTGCAAAGGAAGAAAGCTGCAATATTTTAAGAAACAATTCTCACATGTTTAGGTTTATGGTAACTTCACTTGAAATGTAAGTATTTGTGTGTTTGTGTGTGTGTATATATATATATATATATATATATATATGAAGAAATATAGTCTTAAAATGTGCTATATTTATGGGATAAAGTGCTCAATATCAGAGATAGAGCATGTGTAAATATAAAAGTTAACATAGAAGTCAACACTTAGAGGCAACAGACTGTTTCATGCTAGATGTAATCATCAGGCCATGAGTGCTGTTATTTTTCTCGGCTATTTATATATACGGGTCAGTGGTGCATTGTGGGTAGTCTATTTTGGCGGTTATTTTACCAGAAGTCGTTTATTTGTTTATTTATTTATTTGGGTTAAATCATTTTGCTTGTTTTTATTTATTTTTATTTTTTGTTTTTATTTTTATTTCTTATCTTATATATTTACTTTTTATTTTTATTTTGATTGGTGTTTTTATTAACGTAGTAAAAATTTGTAGATATAGCTTATTTAATAGTTTTGTTTTTGTTTGGGAAGATAATTCATGCTATTTGTTCCATTTTAGGGTTGATTGTTGTAGTTTGTTCTAACTATTATTTTGGCAGGAACAGTTTTTAATTTGTTTATTATTTCATGTATTTATTTGGATTGATTATCTTTATTTATTTTTTCTAATGGCTAGTTTATCGGTATCGGTTGTTAGTTTATTTATATATTTGGATGTATTTAGATCAATTTATTTTGCTTGTTATTATTTATTTGTTACACTGTATATTTTCTCTTTTTGGTTTTCGATTTTTAAGTAACGTAGTATATTATTTTTTATTACTGCCAAAATAATAGTTAGAACAAAGTACAACAATCAACCCCAAAATTGAACAAATAGCTTTATCTTCCCAAAGAAAAACAAAACTATTAAATAAGCTATATAAACAAATTTTTACTACGTTAATAAAAACACTGATCAAAATAAAAATAAATAAATATATAAGATAAGAAATAAAAATAAAAAATAAAAATAAAAAATAAAAATAAATAAAAACAAGCAAAATAATTTAACCCAAATAAATAAATAAACAAATAAACGACTTCCGGTAAAATAACCGCCAAAATAGACTACCCACAATGCACCACTGACCCGTATATATAAATAGCCGAGAAAAATAACAGCACTTGTGGCCTGATGATTGCGTTTTGTCCGCCTTGTCATTTTGGTTTCCATTTTTCAGACCGCTGCACGACTGCCTTGTTGCCTGAATCTCTGAGTGAACTGTATTTTGGTTAAAGTTTGTTATTTTATTATTTTCTGTTGCAACTGTTTTTTTGAAAAAAAAAAAAAAAGTCCTTTTGATTTTTTCTTCTATCCATTTTTTTTATTTTTACCCCCCTCTTTTAGTTCTTTTCCATTTTTATTTTCAGTTTTTTTCCCCCTTTAATTTTTTGTTTTAGTTTTTCTTTTTACCCCCGTTAATTCTTTGTTTTTCATTTTATCCCCTATTCTAGTTTCTCGTTTTAATTCCCTTCCCCCGTTAATTTTTGTTTCTACCCCGTTTTAATTTCCACGTTTTTTTAGCCTTCCTTATAACCTTCATTTCCCGTTAATTTCTATCTTCGTTCTAGTTATATTGTAACCCTTGTCCGTGTTTTGCGTTAATTAATTTTAATTTCTTGTTTCTGTCCTAACTCTACGTTTTACGTGTTTTTCGTTTTATAAAATTGTTTGTACTAAAATCGTTTTGTAATCGTTGTATTGTCTAATTTATTTGTTTATTTTCTTTATTGGTTCGACTTGTTTGTTTTGGGTCGGCCATTTTGAATTTTTGTTGCTAGCTTTGGTTCTTGCCAAAGTTCCGTATTTTCTTTTGTTATTGTTTTCGTCTAGTCGGCCATTTTGATTTTTTGTCGAATTTGAGTATTTTCTTTGGTTACCTTGTTTGAACGTTTTATTTTATTATTTAATTGTCCTTTTCGTGTTTTGTTAATTGTTACGCCTTTAGGCGATATTTGTGTTTAAGTTTTACGTGTTTTTTGTTTTATATTTGTAATTGTTGTACGTTTAAAGTTAGTTGTTAATTTTCGTTTATTTACTGGTTTGACTCGATTCTTAGAGTCGGCCAACTTTATTTTTTAACTAGCCTCGGCTAGAGTTCAATTATATTAGGTTCCTGTCTACTTTTTCTTCGAACGTTTTATTTTATTATCCAATTTTCCCCTTTTTATTTTTTTTTCGCCTTTTGGCGTTATTTGTTTGTTTTTTTTTTTTTTTGTTTCGCCTTTAGGCGAAATTTATTGAATATCCCTTCCCCATTCCTTCACTCCTGACCCCCCCTTTTTTTTTCTCCACCATGGAGAAGAAGGAAAAAAAAGCCCCTTCTTACCTTATTACTAAAAAAAAGACAGCGACCCTTGCTTCCATCCGAAAATCGGTGAGGAAGCATTTATTCAACCCAAAAAAAGACCCCCCAGATAAAGATAATCCTGAGGAATATCCTGCACTCCCAAGGACCCCTACAAATGAGGAGATAGTAGACACCCTTAAAAAGGCTGCCAAAGCCAGGATAGAAAAAGAAATCCTGGAAAAAGAAACAAATAAAAACCCAGACAAGCCAAAAGTTAACACCGAGGTCGGGGATTCGCCCTCTTGTTGGAAGTCCCCTCCGAATTGTATAATCGACATCGCGGAGTTCCTGGAGCGTGCCAAGAGTTACGCTCACCTCGTGGTGAAAGACGGGCTCTTGGAGGATCCAGTGGAACTGAAGAGAGTCGAGAAAAGAATAGTCTCTGTTTTTGTCGTCGACAAGCGTTCGCGCAAAATTTGTCGTTCGACTAAAGACACAGTGTTTAAAGCACTGGAGTCCCTGGGGTTCAAACCCCTAAGAATTGTCAAGGGAAAGGGTTTCTTCATGTGGGACGTACTGCTGCCCACTGCGGAAGATTGCGTAAGAGCCACCCGGAGGGAGTTGATCACAAAGGATCTCATCCTCCGAACCGAGTATGAGGGTCGGCGAAGGACCAGGGTGGCAGTATACGAGGTCCCTCCTCAGGTTATCGGGGAACACCTCGCGGCTTTCCTGGACCAATACGGGGAGATATTGGCCGCTTCCTGTGATAGCCTGACTGGGGGATGGAGCTTTGATATGATGCTCGATCGTAAGGCCTTCAGCTCCGTCCCCAACTGGATTGACGTTAGTGACTTGAAGCTGCCGGTCATCGTGACCGGTCGTAAACCAGCCTGCTGGAAGTGTGGAGTGACTGGTCATCTCTCCTCTTCCTGCCCAGAGAAGAAGGCCTCTGGGACTCATGTCACTAAAGACCAAACTCCCCCTCTGACCGAGTCTGCAAAATCCGCCGCGCCTGTAATGGGCATGCCAGCTGCCGGGACCGGAGAGGTTGTTCCCCCGGTTGGGTCACCATCCAAGCCCCCATCCCCCGAAGAGCCCTCTTCCACCGCTTCTGCGACTAAGAAGGGGGAAGAAGGGGAATGGCAGGTAGTTGGCAGGGTCAGAGGGAAGCGTCAGCCAGCGGGTCCTCAGTCCCCTGAAGCCTCGGGGACTAAAGACACACACAGTCCCACTCCCTCTAGCAACAGCAAGGGCGACGCCCCGACCTCTTTAACATCAGAAGATCATATGAAAAAATATGAACCGTCTTACGAAAAAACCGTCAAACTGAAAGAACTGAAAAAACTAATAGACGTCCAGAGAAAACAAAAAAAATCCCCGGAAAAGAAATCCCCCTTGCAGTCTCCTCAACCCTCTTCTCCAGTCAAGTCTCCCCCTAAAAAGATGGCCACTCGCTCCACATCTTCGAAACCTATTCCTCCCACTCCATGTCCGTCAACCCCTCTCTCCAGAGTGAAGCCTTCTCCAGCCACCCCTTCCACTTCTCGTGCCCAGTCCCAAATCCCTCTCAGTAGAGACCCCAGTCCTTTTAGACATCCCAGTACTCCTCGCCACACTCCCAGTCCTTCACCCTCAAAAAAATTACCCACAACAGTTACCAAAAGGCCCAGAAGCCCTACTCAAGATGGTGCGGATAAAAAAAAGAGACCGAAGCACATATTTAACCCAGGCATAGAGATATGCAAAATATCTCCCCTACAAGCTGAAAAAGCGAGGGATTACGGGAATAGGATAAAGAGCCTAAAATTCCTCTTATCCGTAAAAAAATTTGGGGACAAAGACATTGAAGATCCCGGAAACTTCCCTAATGCCCAAAGGGTATTAACTGTAATTAGATCAGAGCCGGGAGCGAAATCAGTTTGGGCTATGGTGGATGAAGCGATTTCATCGTTCAGCTTGTCCCCGCCAATCGCCATAGTCCAAAATGATAAATTGAAAAAGATGAAGCAGTTTTGTGCAGGGAGGGTCCCGGTTTTTGTTCACCCCTCCCTTTATAGAGCACTAAAATTGACTTTCCCGTGGGATATCGGCGGAATCTCCGAAGACGGTACCATCAAGAATGAGATGGGCCATGGGTCTATGGGAGAGGCTGTCGGTATCCTAACCCCAGCCATGTTCAACGCAGATAAGCAACCCTAATCAGCATTCATTATGGCTCTCTGGTTAGCTACTTTAAATGTCCGGGGCCTGAGGTTGGAGTCTCGCAGGGCGAGGCTCTCTCGCGACCTTCAGCGCCTCGGGGTGAATATCTGTTGTGTGCAAGAGACCCGGTTTTCTTCTCATGATCGTGAGGATGTGCTGTCTAATGGGTTCGCCCTTTATTCAGCATGTTTTGATGGTCGTTCGAGGGGTGTCTCTTGGCTAGTGAGCAGGTCTTTAGACGCTGTATGTACTCTTGTTTTCGCAGATCCGGCGGGCAGGCTTTGTGTGCTGGACGTTACCATAAAAGGTAAGGCTTTACGTCTCATCGGCGTTTATGCGCCCGTTATCCATGCTGAGCGTCCTGGTCTGTTTCGGCAGATCGAGCCGTTTTTGACGACATCTCGTCGGGTAGTTTTAGCGGGTGATTGGAATGCCGTCCTTGATCCCGATATAGATCGTATAGGGAAAAAACGGGCTACTAACAATCCTGATGTGAAACCATTCCGGGGCTTTATCGACGGGTTCGATCTCGTCGATAAGTACCGGAATGAGCATCCTCGGGATATAGCTTGGACTTGGACTAATAGTGGCAACTCGGATCCTGGGACGCTTGCGAGCTACCTCGATCGAGTCCTAGTTAAGAGAGTCGATGTAGGGCTCTTAGGGTGTCCAAGTTTCCATTATATAGTTTATTCGGATCATAGGCTTGTCCGGGTCCGTGTAAACTTAGATAAGCCTAAGGTTAGGTTGGCTGGTTACTGGAAATTCAACTGTTCACTGTTTGGTGAACAGGGATTTCGGGACCAGCTGTTACTAATGATACAACGGGAATTGTCGGGAGCGGTTTTTGGGAACGCCTGGTGGGGTAACCTTAAATCTAAAATTAGAACGTTTGCTGCCGATTTTAGTCGTCGACTCAATCGAGATAGATTAGCGGCGCAAACTGCTTTAGAAGAAAAAGTCGATCGGGCCGTGAAATCCCGTGTTAGTGGGGATGTAGCCTTAGCTAAGGCAGAGTTGGCCTCCTTGCTTATCAAGAAGGATCAAGCTCTGGTAGTTAGGGCTAGGTTAAAAAGAATGTCCTCTGAGGCGACGAATATGGCCGCTGAATTGCGTGCAGAGGAGAGTAGGAGTGCGTCTCGGCGACATATCGCGTGCGTCACATTACCGGATAATCGGACCGTGACTACAAACGCGGGCATATGTGAGGTCTTTCGAGATTATTTTCAGGATCTTTTCACCAGGGAGCCCGGTCTGAGCTCTGCTCAGTTCGACTCCTATTTAGCCGACTTTCCCTGCCTCGAGGCAGCTGAAGCGGCTGGGTGCGAGGGTCCCATAACAGAGTCTGAGATCTGGGAAGCGCTGAAGCAGGTTGGCCTGGATAAGTCTCCGGGACTCGATGGTCTGCCCTACGAAGTGTACTTGAGGCTGTCGCCCGTTTTTGTTCCTTTGCTGGAACTGATTTTCAACCACTGGATGAAGCAGGGGTCTATACCTCAACGCTTCACCAGGGGTGTGATCAAGTTGCTGCGTAAGGACAAGAACGGTGGGGATGGGTTAGGGAACTTTCGCCCTTTAACGATGCTAAACGCTGAGTTGAAGATTTTGGCGAAGATCTTAGCCAACCGTTTGCAGCTTGTCCTGTCTAGTCTGATTGGCCCCGAGCAGACTTGTGCTGTGAAGGGCAGGACTATTCAGGATAACCTGCATATGGTACGCTTGATCTTAGAACAAGTCGACGGTGAAGCCGCGCTGATCAATTTAGATCAGTCCAAGGCCTTCGATAGGGTTGATCATCGTTTTCTGGAGGCTGTCCTTTCGTCGGCCGGTTTCGGAGCCGACTTTCGCTCCTGGATCCGACTCTTGTATGCGACCCCCGGTGCGCTGGTGGAAGTGAATGGAGTAAGATCGAAGCCTTTCGTATTGTCTCGCTCTATTCGTCAGGGTTGTCCGCTCTCGCCTTTGCTTTACGTTCTTGCGTTGGAACCTTTCCTTCGCAAGTTAAAGGCGAATCCGGTCCTGCGTGGAATATCTCTGCCTGGGGCTACCACCTCAGCAAGGTATTCTGCCTATGCTGACGACGTTTCGGTTCTTGTGTCGAGCAGAGCCGAGATTGACGAAGTCAGCAAAGAGGTCAGTGGTTATGAGATCGTGACAGGGGCCAAGATCAACCGTGATAAGTCTGTTGGCTTGCGGTTGGGTGCGTGGAAGGGAGTTTCTCTTCCCGGACCTTTCCTCTGGACGGATGGGCCGATCAAGATTCTCGGCGTCTGGTTCGGTCCGGATCTCCAGTTGGAAATGAATTGGTCGGAGGTACGAGAGAAGGCCGAGATCGCGGTTAATCTGTGGTCTCGGAGGAGGCTTTCCCTGAAGGGAAGGGCGGAAGTATGTGTTTCACACATATATCCAATCCTCGTGTACCGACTCTCTGTACTTCCACTTCCGTTTGCCCCACTAATTTTATTAGTAAGGCTCTTGTTCTCCTTCTTGTGGGGAGGCAAGGCCCCTATGGTATCTCGGGAGATCTGTTGCCTTCATACCGCTGAGGGCGGTCTGGGTATGCCAAGCATTGAGATTCGTCAACATATGCTTCGCATTGCATTCCTAGACCGATTGTGTCGCGAACCGGACGAGGTGGGAGCCTTCTGGAAGGAAGACGCCCGGAAAAATTTCCCGTCCCTAAGAAGTGTGCACTCGTGCGAGGGGGAGGCCCGCCGTAGACCCCGAGCCGAAAGCTCCTTCTATCACGAATGTCGTCGTGCTCTGAAATGCCTCTTACGGGCGTCGGAAGGCCTCTCCAACGTCCAGGCGTTGTCTCGTAGGGCATTGTATCAGGTGTTAGTTCGGGGGTCCGTTCAAGATGCTCTGATTAGCGAGCTCGGTCTTACGAAGCAGCAGGCTCGCTCAATATGGCCTTGGGCGCCAGGGTTGAAATGCCTCACTAACGATGAGGCATCACTCACCTGGCGGGTGATTCGTAGAGCCCTCTGGGTCGGCAAAAGACTTTGTTCAGCGGGCTTGGAGAATTCTCCAGACTGCCGCCGCTGCGTTGGGGAAGTCGAGACCATTGGTCACGCCTTCTTTCAGTGCACGGTGGTAGTGCCGTTGTGCAAGTTCGTTGAAGGCCTCATGGTTCGCGTACTGCGGAGAAAGTCCTTTGTCCTGGATGTCGTTTCTGTCTGTAGCAATGTGGTGCCTCAGATGTCGAGGGCTGAGCATTATGTGTGCTGTTGCTTACTAGGCGTTATGAGAGTCGTGATTTGGACGACGCGTCAGAAGGAATTCTATGGTGGCGAGAAGTTTGCTTCTTCCGAACTGATCTTGTTCTTTAGGCATCAGCTTAAAGTCAAGATTAGGACGGAAAGGCGGCGGCTCACATCATCAGAATTTGGCGAAAGGTGGGTGAGTCTTGCGCGTTTGTGCCGTGTGAAAGGGGCTGACCTTGAGTGGCATTTTGATGCTGGTTAGGCATCAGGATTTTGTTTGCCTGGGTTGAACTTGGCAACCCATCCCTGGATTTAGGATAGTTTAGGGTTTTTTGCATTTGTATTTTAGTTTTTTAATTTCTGTATAACTTAGCTAGAGTGTGTATGCTCATTGGCCCCCCTTTTTTTTCTGCCCCCCTTTTCTTTTCCTTTAGTTTAACTCCCCTTCCCTCCCCTCTTTAGGTGCTCAGTGATTTCAGTTCTCTGGAGGATACGGGACGCCTTTCGTTTCGAGTGTGAGCTTTTTCGTATGGTTGAGTCTGAATCAGTGCGTGGTTGTGTGAGTGGTTGGGAAGGATAAATGTTTGTTCTGTTATAGTCCCGTGTCGATTTCGCCCAGTCAATTGATTTTACTGTCACATTTAGGATTTGTGGGGGGTTTTTATTACTAACATACATTTTGTTTCGTTTCTTGTACATATATATTTTAGTCATATTGTATATACTCATTGGGGATTATTTATTGTATGAAATTTTTACTCCCGCCCCCCACAGACTTTATTGTACATATGGGGTTATTTAGGACTTTCATAGAGACCATGAGGTATTTTGGTGGATGTAGCATGAAAGGTAAGCATGAATGTGGCGTTTTGGTGAAAGGAATATTGTTTTGTATGTTTGGGTCAGTGCTTGGGACTAGCTAAGTTTAAGATTAAGACCAGTGATGACCTTCCTTTTCCCCAATCCCCCTTTTGGCCTTGTGCCGTATTTACTGTATAGCACGGTAATAAATATTGTGGCCTGATGATTGCGTTTTGTCCGCCTTGTCATTTTGTGTTCCATTTTTCAGACCGCTGCACGACTGCCTTGTTGCCGGAATCTCTGAGTGAACTGTATTTTGGTTAAAGTTTGTTATTTTATTTATTTTCTGTTTCAACTGTTTTGAAAAAAAAAAAGAAAAAAAAAAAAAAAAAAAAAAAAAAAAAAAGTCCTTTTGATTTTTTCCTCTATCCATTTTTTTATTTTTACCCCCCTCTTTTAGTTCTTATCCATTTTTTTATTTTCAGTTTTTTTCCCCCTTTAATTTTTTGTTTTAGTTTTTCTTTTTACCCCCGTTAATTCTTTGTTTTTCATTTTATCCCCTATTCTAGCTTTTCGTTTTAATTCCCTTCCCCCGTAAATTTTTGTTTCCACCCCGTTCTAATTTCCACGTTTTTTTTTAGCCTTCCTTATAACCTTCATTTCCCGTTAATTTCTAGCTTCGTTCTAGTTATATTGTAACCCTTGTCCGTGTTTTGCGTTAATTAATTTTAATTTCTTGTTTCTGTCCTAACTCTACGTTTTACGTGTTTTTCGTTTAATAAATTTGTTTGTACTAAAATCGTTTTGTAATCGTTGTATTGTCTAATTTATTTGTTTATTTTTTTTATTGGTTCGACTTGTTTGTTTTGGGTCGGCCATTTTGAATTTTTGTTGCTAGCTTTGGTTCTTGCCAAAGTTCCGTATTTTCTTTTGTTATTGTTTTCGTCTAGTGTCGGCCATTTTGATTTTTTGTCGAAGTTGAATATTTTCTTTGGTTACCTTGTTTGAACGTTTTATTTTATTATTTAATTGTCCTTTTCGTGTTTTGTTAATTGTTACGCCTTTAGGCGATATTTGTGTTTAAGTTTTACGTGTTTTTTGTTTGATTTTTGTAATTGTTGTACGTTTAAAGTTAGCTGTTAATTTTCATTTATTTACTGGTTTGACTCGATTCTTAGAGTCGGCCATCTTTATTTTTTTAACTAGCTTCGGCTAGAGTTCAATTATATTAGGTTCCTGTCTACTTTTTCTTGAACGTTTTATTTTATTATCCAATTTTCCCCTTTTTATTTTTTTCTCGCCTTTTGGCGTTATTTGTTTGTTTTTTTTTTTTTGTTTCGCCTTTAGGCGAAATTTAGTGATTACCCCTTCCCCATTCCTTCACCCCTGACCCCCCTTTTTTTTCTCCACCATGGAGAAGAAGGAAAAAAAAGCCCCTTCTTTCCTTATTACTAAAAAAAAGACAGCGACCCTGGCTTCCATCCGAAAATCGGTGAGGAAGCATTTATTCAACCCAAAAAAAGATCCCCCAGATAAAGACAATCCCGAGGAATATCCTGCCCTTCCTCGAACCCCCACAAATGAGGAAATAGTTGACGTCCTTAAAAAGGCCGCCAAAGCCAGGATAGAGAAAGAAATCCTGGAAAAAGAAACAAATAAAAACCCAGACAAGCCAAAAGTTAACACCGAGGTCGGGGATTCGCCCTCTTGTTGGAAGTCCCCTCCGAATTGTATAATCGACATCGCGGAGTTCCTGGAGCGTGCCAAGAGTTACGCTCACCTCGTGGTGAAAGACGGGCTCTTGGAGGATCCAGTGGAACTGAAGAGAGTCGAGAAAAGAATAGTGTCTGTCTTTGTCGTCGACAAGCGTTCGCGCAAAATTTGTCGTTCGACTAAAGACACAGTGTTTAAAGCACTGGAGTCCCTGGGGTTCAAACCCCTAAGAATTGTCAAGGGAAAGGGATTCTTCATGTGGGACGTACTGCTGCCCACAGCGGAAGACTGCGTGAGAGCCACCCGGAGGGAATTGATCACAAAGGATCTCATCCTCCGAACCGAGTATGAGGGTCGGCGAAGGACCAGGGTGGCAGTATACGAGGTCCCTCCTCAGGTTATCGGGGAACACCTCGCGGCTTTCCTGGACCAATACGGGGAGATATTGGCCGCTTCCTGTGATAGCCTGACTGGGGGATGGAGCTTTGATATGATGCTCGATCGTAAGGCCTTCAGCTCCGTCCCCAACTGGATTGACGTTAGTGACTTGAAGCTGCCGGTCATCGTGACCGGTCGTAAACCAGCCTGCTGGAAGTGTGGAGTGACTGGTCATCTCTCCTCTTCCTGCCCAGAGAAGAAGGCCTCTGGGACTCAGGTCACTAAAGACCAAACTCCCCCTCTGACCGAGTCTGCAAAATCCGCCGCGCCTGTAATGGGCATGCCAGCTGCCGGGACCGGAGAGGTTGTTCCCCCGGTTGGGTCACCATCCAAGCCCCCATCCCCCGAAGAGCCCTCTTCCACCGCTTCTGCGACTAAGAAGGGGGAAGAAGGGGAATGGCAGGTAGTTGGCAGGGTCAGAGGGAAGCGTCAGCCAGCGGGTCCTCAGTCCCCTGAAGCCTCGGGGACTAAAGACACACACAGTCCCACTCCCTCTAGCAACAGCAAGGGCGACGCCCCGACCTCTTTAACATCAGAAGATCATATGAAAAAATATGAACCGTCTTACGAAAAAACCGTCAAACTGAAAGAACTGAAAAAACTAATAGACGTCCAGAGAAAACAAAAAAAATCCCCGGAAAAGAAATCCCCCTTGCAGTCTCCTCAACCCTCTTCTCCAGTCAAGTCTCCCCCTAAAAAGATGGCCACTCGCTCCACATCTTCGAAACCTATTCCTCCCACTCCATGTCCGTCAACCCCTCTCTCCAGAGTGAAGCCTTCTCCAGCCACCCCTTCCACTTCTCGTGCCCAGTCCCAAATCCCTCTCAGTAGAGACCCCAGTCCTTTTAGACATCCCAGTACTCCTCGCCACACTCCCAGTCCTTCACCCTCAAAAAAATTACCCACAACAGTTACCAAAAGGCCCAGAAGCCCTACTCAAGATGGTGCGGATAAAAAAAAGAGACCGAAGCACATATTTAACCCAGGCATAGAGATATGCAAAATATCTCCCCTACAAGCTGAAAAAGCGAGGGATTACGGGAATAGGATAAAGAGCCTAAAATTCCTCTTATCCGTAAAAAAATTTGGGGACAAAGACATTGAAGATCCCGGAAACTTCCCTAATGCCCAAAGGGTATTAACTGTAATTAGATCAGAGCCGGGAGCGAAATCAGTTTGGGCTATGGTGGATGAAGCGATTTCATCGTTCAGCTTGTCCCCGCCAATCGCCATAGTCCAAAATGATAAATTGAAAAAGATGAAGCAGTTTTGTGCAGGGAGGGTCCCGGTTTTTGTTCACCCCTCCCTTTATAGAGCACTAAAATTGACTTTCCCGTGGGATATCGGCGGAATCTCCGAAGACGGTACCATCAAGAATGAGATGGGCCATGGGTCTATGGGAGAGGCTGTCGGTATCCTAACCCCAGCCATGTTCAACGCAGATAAGCAACCCTAATCAGCATTCATTATGGCTCTCTGGTTAGCTACTTTAAATGTCCGGGGCCTGAGGTTGGAGTCTCGCAGGGCGAGGCTCTCTCGCGACCTTCAGCGCCTCGGGGTGAATATCTGTTGTGTGCAAGAGACCCGGTTTTCTTCTCATGATCGTGAGGATGTGCTGTCTGGGGGGTTCGCCCTTTATTCAGCATGTTTTGATGGTCGTTCGAGGGGTGTCTCTTGGCTAGTGAGCAGGTCTTTAGACGCTGTATGTACTCTTGTTTTCGCAGATCCGGCGGGCAGGCTTTGTGTGCTGGACGTTACCATAAAAGGTAAGGCTTTACGTCTCATCGGCGTTTATGCGCCCGTTATCCATGCTGAGCGTCCTGGTCTGTTTCGGCAGATCGAGCCGTTTTTGACGACATCTCGTCGGGTAGTTTTAGCGGGTGATTGGAATGCCGTCCTTGATCCCGATATAGATCGTATAGGGAAAAAACGGGCTACTAACAATCCTGATGTGAAACCATTTCGGGGCTTCATCGGCGGGTTCGATCTCGTCGATAAGTACCGGAATGAGCATCCTCGGGATATAGCTTGGACTTGGACTAATAGTGGCAACTCGGATCCTGGGACGCTTGCGAGCTACCTCGATCGAGTCCTAGTTAAGAGAGTCGATGTAGGGCTCTTAGGGTGTCCAAGTTTCCATTATATAGTTTATTCGGATCATAGGCTTGTCCGGGTCCGTGTAAACTTAGATAAGCCTAAGGTTAGGTTGGCTGGTTACTGGAAATTCAACTGTTCACTGTTTGGTGAACAGGGATTTCGGGACCAGCTGTTACTAATGATACAACGGGAATTGTCGGGAGCGGTTTTGGGGAACGCCTGGTGGGGTAACCTTAAATCTAAAATTAGAACGTTTGCTGCCGATTTTAGTCGTCGACTCAATCGAGATAGATTAGCGGCGCAAACTGCTTTAGAAGACAAAGTCGATCGGGCCGTGAAATCCCGTGTTAGTGGGGATGTAGCCTTAGCTAAGGCAGAGTTGGCCTCCTTGCTTATCAAGAAGGATCAAGCTCTGGTAGTTAGGGCTAGGTTAAAAAGAATGTCCTCTGAGGCGACGAATATGGCCGCTGAATTGCGTGCAGAGGAGAGTAGGAGTGCGTCTCGGCGACATATCGCGTGCGTCACATTACCGGATAATCGGACCGTGACTACAAACGCGGGCATATGTGAGGTCTTTCGAGATTATTTTCAGGATCTTTTCACCAGGGAGCCCGGTCTGAGCTCGTCTCAGTTCGACTCCTATTTAGCCGACTTTCCCTGCCTCGAGGCAGCTGAAGCGGCTGGGTGCGAGGGTCCCATAACAGAGTCTGAGATCTGGGAAGCGCTGAAGCAGGTTGGCCTGGATAAGTCTCCGGGACTCGATGGTCTGCCCTACGAAGTGTACTTGAGGCTGTCGCCCGTTTTTGTTCCTTTACTGGAACTGATTTTCAACCACTGGATGAAGCAGGGGTCTATACCTCAACGCTTCACCAGGGGTGTGATCAAGTTGCTGCGTAAGGACAAGAACGGTGGGGATGGGTTAGGGAACTTTCGCCCTTTAACGATGCTAAACGCTGAGTTGAAGATTTTGGCGAAGATCTTAGCCAACCGTTTGCAGCTTGTCCTGTCTAGTCTGATTGGCCCCGAGCAGACTTGTGCTGTGAAGGGCAGGACTATTCAGGATAACCTGCATATGGTACGCTTGATCTTAGAACAAGTCGACGGTGAAGCCGCGCTGATCAATTTAGATCAGTCCAAGGCCTTCGATAGGGTTGATCATCGTTTTCTGGAGGCTGTCCTTTCGTCGGCCGGTTTCGGAGCCGACTTTCGCTCCTGGATCCGACTCTTGTATGCGACCCCCGGTGCGCTGGTGGAAGTGAATGGAGTAAGATCGAAGCCTTTCGTATTGTCTCGCTCTATTCGTCAGGGTTGTCCGCTCTCGCCTTTGCTTTACGTTCTTGCGTTGGAACCTTTCCTTCGCAAGTTAAAGGCGAATCCGGTCCTGCGTGGAATATCTCTGCCTGGGGCTACCACCTCAGCAAGGTATTCTGCCTATGCTGACGACGTTTCGGTTCTTGTGTCGAGCAGAGCCGAGATTGACGAAGTCAGCAAAGAGGTCAGTGGTTATGAGATGGTGACAGGGGCCAAGATCAACCGTGATAAGTCTGTTGGCTTGCGGTTGGGTGCGTGGAAGGGAGTTTCTCTTCCCGGACCTTTCCTCTGGACGGATGGGCCGATCAAGATTCTCGGCGTCTGGTTCGGTCCGGATCTCCAGTTGGAAATGAATTGGTCGGAGGTACGAGAGAAGGCCGAGAGCGCGGTTAATCTGTGGTCTCGGAGGAGGCTTTCCCTGAAGGGAAGGGCGGAAGTATGTGTTTCACACATATATCCAATCCTCGTGTACCGACTCTCTGTACTTCCACTTCCGTTTGCCCCACTAATTTTATTAGTAAGGCTCTTGTTCTCCTTCTTGTGGGGAGGCAAGGCCCCTATGGTATCTCGGGAGATCTGTTGCCTTCATACCGCTGAGGGCGGTCTGGGTATGCCAAGCATTGAGATTCGTCAACATATGCTTCGCATTGCATTCCTAGACCGATTGTGTCGCGAACCGGACGAGGTGGGAGCCTTCTGGAAGGAAGACGCCCGGAAAAATTTCCCGTCCCTAAGAAGTGTGCACTCGTGCGAGGGGGAGGCCCGCCGTAGACCCCGAGCCGAAAGCTCCTTCTATCACGAATGTCGTCGCGCTCTGAAATGCCTCTTACGGGCGTCGGAAGGCCTCTCCAACGTCCAGGCGTTGTCTCGTAGGGCATTGTATCAGGTGTTAGTTCGGGGGTCCGTTCAAGATGCTCTGATTAGCGAGCTCGGTCTTACGAAGCAGCAGGCTCGCTCAATATGGCCTTGGGCGCCAGGATTGAAATGCCTCACTAACGATGAGGCATCACTCACCTGGCGGGTGATTCGTAGAGCCCTCTGGGTCGGCAAAAGACTTTGTTCAGCGGGCTTGGAGAATTCTCCAGACTGCCGCCGCTGCGTTGGGGAAGTCGAGACCATTGGTCACGCCTTCTTTCAGTGCACGGTGGTAGTGCCGTTGTGCAAGTTCGTTGAAGGCCTCATGGTTCGCGTACTGCGGAGAAAGTCCTTTGTCCTGGATGTCGTTTCTGTCTGTAGCAATGTGGTGCCTCAGATGTCGAGGGCTGAGCATTATGTGTGCTGTTGCTTACTAGGCGTTATGAGAGTCGTGATTTGGACGACGCGTCAGAAGGAATTCTATGGTGGCGAGAAGTTTGCTTCTTCCGAACTGATCTTGTTCTTTAGGCATCAGCTTAAAGTCAAGATTAGGACGGAAAGGCGGCGGCTCACATCATCAGAATTTGGCGAAAGGTGGGTGAGTCTTGCGCGTTTGTGCCGTGTGAAAGGGGCTGACCTTGAGTGGCATTTTGATGCTGGTTAGGCATCAGGATATTGTTTGCCTGGGTTGAACTTGGCAACCCATCCCTGGATTTAGGATAGTTTAGGGTTTTTGCATTTGTATTTTAGTTTTTTAATTTCTGTAAAACTTAGCTAGAGTGAGTTTGCTCATTGGCCCCCTTTTTTTTCTGCCCCCCTTTTTCTTTTCCTTTTGTTTAACTCCCCATTCCTCCCCGCTTTAGGTGCTCAGTGATTTTAATTCTCTGGAGGATGCGGGACGCCTTTCGTTTCGAGTGTGTGAGCTTTTCGTATGTTTGAGGCTGAATCAGTGCGTGTTTGTGCGAATGGTTGGGATGGATAAATGTTTATTTTATAAAGTCCCGTGTCGATTTCGCCCAGGAAATTGATTTTACTGTCACATTTAGGAATTGTGGGGGGGTTTTATTACTAACATGATTTTGTTTAGTTTCATGTATATAATTTTAGACATATTGTATATATTCATTGGGGATATTTATTTGAAATTTTTACTCCCGCCCCCCCACAGACTTTATTGTACATATGGGGTTATTTAGGACTTTCATAGAGACCATGAGGTATTTTGGTGGATGTAGCATGAAAGGTAAGTATGAATGTGGCGTTTTGGTGAAAGGAATATTGTTTTGTATGTTTGGGTCAGTGCTCGGGACTAGCTAAGTTTAAGATTAAGACAAGTGATGACCTTCCTTTTCCCCAATCCCCCTTTTGGCCTTGTGCCGTATTTACTGTATTTTTAAACAGTAATAAATATTGTGGCCTGATGATTGCATCTAGCATGAAACAGACTGTCACCTCTAAGTGTTGACTTCTATGTTCACTTTTATATTTATATATATATATATATATATATATATATATATATATATATAATCTCCACACATTAACTTGGTTTGGAATTCAATTTATAATTTTATTTTGTAGATTTAGAATCTGAAATTGGAAGATGTAGGTGTGTCAAAAGTAATTCTTATTGGAAATAGGCAAAACTTCAACAAAATGTTTTTATTTATAAAAAATATTTTAACAAACACTTTATGAACATGTGTCACATTTATCCTCATTATTTAATTACTAATATTGCATCTTGAATGTATTTTATCAAATTACCTTTTACATTTACTTCTTGTATCTTACGTTTCCATTATTGACATTTGTGTACTTAGTTATTTTCATTACAGAAATTATTGGAAAAATTTGTCAGTCAGCAGAAATTAACTGAATTATTTAAAATTAGTGCCAATTAGTACAAAAATAATATCAAGTCATCAAAAATACAGAAGTAAATCCAGAAAATATTAGTCCAACAGAATCACATGAATGAGTTCTAAGGTTTCAAGTTCAATCCTCTTCAAGTATGTGTTGACTATATTCTTTTCTTCTTCCTTTTCATCATATAAAGAGAATGAATCAGCATTTTTATAAAATAATTAAATTAAATGATTTTACACTTTAAATGGGAATCAGTGCTCAGAAATGGTATCAGTTAATGCCTCTGATATTCCATACAAAGGTCATCAGATTTTGACCTTTGAATCCTGAGAACCTATTTGTTTTTAGAACAGAAATCAACCAAAGGATCAATTCCAGTTTTACACTTATTCTTTCTTTCTCTTGCTTGCTAATATAAATATGAAAACCTTCATACCCAGTACAGTCATTCCTTTGGGTTGTATTGTTTTAGTAGAGGATATGAAAATTAGAAAGGCCTTATATCATCACCCTGAGAAAGACCAAAGAATTTATTGACTAAAACCTTGTGTTAAAAAAATTGACCATTTGGATAAACTATTTGGTAAATCATGAAAACCAAACAAAATTATTTATTCCTGAGAGGCAGAAAATTATCCTGAATAAGTTCCTGAATATTTCTTTAGAACAACAGGAGATATAAATAATTACAGAAACAAGGGGTCAGTTTTTAAAAGGTTTTATTCTATAAGAAAAAAAATAGAAATTTGAGAATTTATATTTATTCTTTTTCATCATAGCAGCTAGTGTTGAATTACATATAGTCAAATTGTGGTCAAACATTGATCAAATCATAACATTATGAACAGATAATAGAATAATCAAACCTTCATTTAATGATTTATGTGATGATGTAATTAAAATAGGCATTCTGTTTACTAAACATGGTTGGTAGCAACTGGTCATCCATATGTTCTCAGATTAAATAAAGAGTTCTTAAAATTACTATGCACTAATTCTATGCATTAGTAGGTTAATTTTTAGGTGGGGTTATGGTATCAGATATTCATTTCTGTAAATAAATCCAACCATCAAATTTTCAATAGCCTCAGTCATGGTCAAGCAATGTGGATTAAAAACAAAAGAAACTAATTAAGATAGAAAAATTACTTTTAAAAGGGTTGAAAATAAACTCAATATATTTTTATGCAAATATTAAAGCATTTTCATAATTACATATGGTTTTCTATAAAAGTAAAATCCTCAATTTTTGTTAGAATTATGAGAATTTAACATTTTGATGAATTTTCTATATCCGTACAACCATATTTGAGCAAGCAGATATTGTCTCTATTCTTTCCATAAATATTTTATTGCGCCTCCAGACCATGCAAAACATTAGAGATAGGTTATCTCTTTGGAATTTATAATTTGTCTATAATGCAATAACCTCCATAAGTATTATATTCTTTAGATATTTCTTCCTTTGAACAAATTTTGCATTTTCCATATTTGTTATGTCAAGTGGTATTTTTTAAATTATATGACAGAATCACGGGCAACAGAATAACCTGACAGGCATTTTTACTACTTCTATCTAATCAAATTCATTCTGAAACATCAGTCTACATTTTGATATGAAAAAAAATTAAAATTAAAGTTTTCACTTTATTTTTTCCTCATTTTCCAAATTCTGCATTTGCTGGTTTCAGATTTACTTTTTTGTTATTGTTGCTTCTGACATTTTCCAGCTATTTAACTCACAGAATGAACAGTGAAAAGCTTGTTTTTCAGAAAACAGAAAATAATTGATATGTAAATGTTAGTGACATTTCCACATTTGCCAGTTAAAATCAACAAATGTTGAAGACAGACAAGGAATCAAGCAAAAAACAAATTCTGCAGATATCGAACAACATTTCGAAACATCTGGAATTAAATACAAACAGTAAATACATTTTTATAAGAAAATGTTTACTCCATGTAGACATTAAGCCTTGAGTTTAAAGTAAATAATAAAAAATCATCAAATTGAAGAATCAAATAAAGATGACCAATGCTCTGACCACTGAGCAGTAAGTAATGCTCAATTGATTAAAGGTTAGTTAAGGTGGTAGTTGAGGACCACTAAAGTTGGAATTAATTAAGTGAGATGTGGTCACTTTAAGCGTGAGTAACCAGATTAGACAGAAAAATAGTGGTCAATTGTTGAAGGGTTAGCTAAAGAGAGTCAGAAAAGTGGTCAAGTAGCAATGTGAGTAGTTAAAGTGTGATCATTATAAAATGATCAGTTGATGATTAATGTTATAGGTGATCAGCAGGTTGTGAAAATGGCAGTGATCACTTGAGAAATCATAAACTGAGTTCATTCATTCATGAAAATAAATTTAGGAATAATCATTAAAGAAAGGTCAACAGTTGAATTAAAGTTAGCTTGATTTGAGGGAGATTGATCAATCAAAATGTGACCAACAGATAAAATGTCAAAGAAATGGTCAACCACTGAATAATTTGTAACAAGGTAATGGATTGAGCCTTTGTCAGCAAAATAGTGATTATCAACAATGGTCAATGAAAAATATATTGAAGAAAAACTTAACTGAAAGTGGCAAATGTACTAATTTGTCAAGTGGATAAGAGGTCAGTCAAATAGTCATTCACAGAGCAATTAGTTAAGGAATTACTCAGTGGGTGCAGAGTGAGAAAGGATAAGATCAGTTAAAGTGTGATCAATATAGAACTGATCATCAATTAGTCTGTAAGGAAGGGACCAGTCAGATCAGCTAAGGTCTTGGTGGGTCCTTTACCGCTATATCATCTTGTCAGTAACCTCTACTGTGCATTGATAGGGATATTTTGAAAAAGTCATTGTATCTTTTCTATATACATCCTCTACTCTGCTGATAAGTTTTCCAAGCAAGAAGGACATAAGGAGATGATAGTCCTCCATTTTTGCCATGTAGCTTGCCTTCCACAGGTGGGTTTTTGCAACTCAATACTTCACATTTGACTTGAGCAATTAGTAATTATTTGAGTCTTAGTAGTAAAATGTTAGGTAATAATTTAGCATGATCAACTCTCAATGAATTGAAGCCAGTTTAAGAATAATTTTATTGCAACCAATTAAATGTCTAAAGTTCATTATAATTTATGCTTTAAAATATTTAACAATCAACTTAAAGAAAATATTTTGCATTATATGCATGCATATGTGAATAGTAATAGTTTCAATCTGTCAAGCCTGATAACCATTTTGAGAACAAAAGCACAATTTCTCAATTGAGGAGACACCATAGATAAAAGTTTTTCAATTTTATACAATAGCCCTTTGTCTGGTTTTTCCTTGGAAAGAAAAATGTTTTTAACATGTGTTTTTTTATGCACAAGACTCATTAAGGTTCAACCAGATTTATGTTCTGTTGGTTAGGGCCAGGAATATGCCAACTGTATCTCTGTGCAGAAGAGGCCCTCTGTTTGCTTTTTTGACTCTTGTGCAAACCAGGACTTAAGTTTACCTATATATTTATCAAAATAACAGAACTCTGCATTAAATAAACTGGAAAATATTGATATGCTATGAAACAAAACCAATCAACCAGAGTTTTGCTAAAAATGCACTTTGAAAGTGTATGTTTAACTTTTATTGTTATAAAAAAGAACCACAAAAGAAGTAAAGTAAACATCTTCAGAGATGCATAGAGAAAAACGAATTCCACAAACAAACGTTGAATAGACAAAATGAAGCTTTTAAAGAAAAATTGACAATGTCTTTGTAAGATGAATCATAACTGTTCATAAATATTTGTGTCATTAAAACTGTTTTTAATACTATTGTTCACCTAATAAAAGGCCCAAGAGCCACTTAAATTACAGGGTTACTGAATGGAGTTGTAAGTGCATAAATGTAGGAAGAAAGAAGTGTATATTAAGATATATGGTACAGTGGGGAAAATAATTAATTCATCACCTGCTGATTTTCTGAGTTTGCCACCTTACAAAAATGGGAACAGACTGTAATTTTCAGGGTAGGTCCATCTTGAAAGTGAGAGAATATAAAAACAATTCTAGAAAATCACATTATATTAATTTTTGAACATTTCTTTCTTTTTTATTGAAAAAATAAATATTTCACCCCCTACCAACCGGCAATGATTCAGGCCCCACAGATCAGTTATGTGACCAGGAGGCATATAGACTAGTCCTATTACTCAATTATTACTCCTAATCAAGTACTCATTACCTGTATAAAAGACACTAGTTTACATTCAACGAATTAGAATCTAATCTCTCCACAATGGGCAAGATGAAAGAATTCTCTAAGGACATCAGGGACAAAACTGTATACCTGCACAAGACTGGAATGGGCTACATGACAATTGGTAAGCAGCTAGGTGAGAAGGAGTCAACTGTTTGTGTGATAATAAGAAAATGGAATAAATACGAATTGATTATCAATCTCCGATGGAGCTCCACTCAAGATCTCCCAATGTGGAGTGAACCTAATTATAAGAAACATGAGGATACAACCAGAACTATGTGGCAAGAGCTTGTTGATGAGCTCAAGGCAACTGGGACCACAGTCACCAAGATGACCATTAGTAACACACTATGTCCTAGTGGACTGAAATCATGTAGTGCCTCCAAGGTCCCCATAATGAAGAAAGCACATGTACATACCTATCAGAAGTTTCCAAATGAGCACCTGAATGATTCAGAGGAGGGTTGGGAGCAAGTGCTGTGGTTAGATGAGACTAAAATTAAGCTTTTTGGCCAACTCAACTCACCATGTTTGGGGGGGAAAAAAAGCTGACTTGGACCTCAAGAACACCAAACCAGCCATTAAACATAGTAGGAGAAACATTATGCTTTCGGGTTGTTTCTCTGCTAAGGGGACAGGACAACTAAACTGGGTCGAGGAAAAGATGGATGGGGCCAAGTACAGGCAAATCTTGAGTGAAAACCTCCTTGCCTCAGCCAGGACACTTAAGATGGGTTGTGGATGGGTGATCCACCATGACAATGACCCAAAACATATGGCTAAGGCAACAAAGGTGTGGCTCAAGAAGAAGCACATTAAGGTAATGGAGTGGCCTAGTCAGTCTCCGGACCTTAATCCTTTAGAGAATCTGTGGAGGGAACTGAAGTTTTGAGTTACCCAATGACAACCTACAAACCTTAAGGATTTGGCAAGGATCTGCAAAGAGGAGTGGGCCAAAATTCCAACTCCCTGGAAACTGTAAAAACTTGGTAACCAACTACAGGAAATATCTGGCTGCTTGTCAACAAGGATTTCTTTACTAAATACTCACTTATGTTTTGCTATGGGGTGAAATACTTATTTTTTTTATATTCTATCTCTCACTTTCAAGATGGACCTACCCTGAAAATTATAGACCGTTCCTATTTTTGTAAGGTGGTAAACTCAGAAAATCAGCAGGGGATGAAATACTTATTTTCCCTACTGTAGATAATGGTTGACTCTACTTGAAGAGGTTAAGATCATAGTTATCAGAAAAGTACCTGCTTGGGTGTTGGTTCCACAAAGTAATAGTTCTGTGGAAGAAACTGTCTGAATGGAACTTCCTCTTTACCAATGGAATACAAATGAGGATGACCTTAAGTATATGACATGGTGGAGTCTAGCCATGAATGTCAGAACTGGTGGAACTAAGAAGTATAGCTCATTTGAACATTTCCCATAGTAATAGCAAAAATGAGAAAGTTGAAAGGAAAGACATATCTAGTTTGGTTTGGTTTGTTTTGGTTTTACGGCATATCAACCTCAATGGGTTATTTAATGCCAATGAAATTTTTATTGTTGGTAATATTTTTTTTTTAAATCTATTTCTGGTAATATTTTTCCTTCAAAAATTCCATTTCTGGTAATAATTTTCTTTCAAATTTGTATCGCTGGTAATATATTTTCAAAAAATGTATAGCTGGTTATATATTTTTCTTTTTCTTTTTTCCAAAAATATATTGTTGGTAATATTTGGTTTTCAAAAATGTATTGCTGGTAATATTTGTTTTTCAAAAATGCATTGCTGGCAACATTTCGTTTTCAAAAATGTATTGATGGTAATAATTTTTTACAAAGAATTTCTGGTATTAAAACCCACTTCTACACCTTCATAGTGTTTTGACCCCAGTTACAATTCCATTGAATAAGGTTTTGTTAAAAAACATATAGCTGGTAATACTTTTCTTTTTTAAATGGCAACATTATTTTAAAAAAATGTATAGCTGGTAATATTATTTTTTCAAAAACGTATAGCTGGTAATACTATTTTTCCAAAAACCTATAGCCAACAACCTCATTTTTTCAAAAACAGCCTTTCTGTTGGACATATTTTATCGCCGTACACAGTATGCGGATGTAGTTTATCGCCGTACCCACGATGCAGATGCAGTTTATCGCTGTACCCAGGATGTGGATGCAGTTTACCGTCATACCCATGGAAACGGATGCAGTTTACCATCATACCCATGGACGCGGATGCAATTTACCGTCATACCCATGGACTCAGATGTAGTTTATCATCATACCCAGAATGTGGTATAGTCTGGGAGTTCATTATTTGCCCATAGCTGGGACCCTAACAGGTGCTATCCCCCGGGTCAGGGTGGACCTGGGGACACCAGCAATTAAGAGGTGGTTCCATACTCCTCAAAACCTCCTGATCAGAGACCTTGCTGTTGGATGCAGTTTAACGTCATACCCAGGACGGACATATCTAGTGAGAGCTTCAGAAGGAAAAAAGAGAAAGAGAGAGAGAGAAATGAATAGAGAAGGTGAAAAGAGGTAGCAATGAACAGAGGAGATGGAAAAGAAAGAAAGAGAGACAAATAAGGAAAAAGAGAACTGTATATGAAAGACCAAAAAAAATCAACATTTATTTCCTTTTTTATCATAAGTAAAAATGCCTCACATCCCAAAATAATAATAATAAAGAAATAACCAATTAAATATAATAAATTCTGAACTACATTGTCTTTATGCAAATATTGTTACTACAGGATATTTAGATATTTCAGAAACCTGATCAGATTCAGATTTAATTAACAAGAAAAGCCATGTGGAGACTTGATATATTTTATCACATTTTGTATCCGGCACAAAACAGAAGAATGCCTTTTATATGAAAGCAAATCAATAGAAAGGCATTTTTCTGTCTTGTGGACAATATACATACAAATTTCCATTAGAAAAATGTTTTTATCAATGGCTGAGCAATAAGAAATAAATGGAAAATGTTTAATCGAAAAGAGTCAAGAAAGTTTAGCATTTATGAATCATTACTAAAAAGTGAGAAAAATAAATTGGTTGTCCAGGCAGACTGACATTTCAGCAGACCAAAAAACCAAGATGGCTAGAAAGATTATCAAGCTGAAATGTTAAAAAAAGAGTAAGTAATATATACTCTGTGAGGAAATGAACAAATGATTGGTCATTGCGCAGAAATAATAGCTAAAATATATAAAATCTTATCCATTTTAAAGCCAATAAAGCTTGTTATATACTTATCTAGAGAAAAAGGTTTTGATTAACCCAAAAGAATTCTTTGTCAAATGTTTTTTATTTGAGACAGATTTTACATTAATAACTGACAATGGCTAATGCTTTGCTTTGGTTATTGTTTTAATATTGCTCTCTAGATAAAAAAAAGAAAAAAACATGTTTTTCTGGGAGAGTTGCTTAGTGGAATAAATGTTGTACCAGTCTCTGCTAAACACTAGATGCATTTACCTTGTATACTACAAAAATGCATGTAGCCACATAGGAGTCATAAGTAAAGATCATGTGATTTGAATAATAGAAAAAGGCATGGATGGGACAATACATGAAAGATAAAGACATAATGGCAGTAAGAGAAAACAAAGTGTTGAAAGGAAGTTTGAGAAGAAATAAATGCCTTGAGATATAAGTAAAATTGTTCTGATTTTGACTTGTCATGAATAGATATTTTGAAATTTCCAAACCATATTAGTCTTTCAGTAGCAATTTGTGGATAAACTGAGCCAATAACTCAGAGAGCTACATGATATACCTTTAGGAATGGGCCAGCAATTAAAAAAAATCACATAATGGGTGAGTGAGTAGACAAAAGAAATAGAGTAAATAGTAGCAATTGATTAACCACCCAAAATCATGAACCTAACAACTAGGTGACTGCATAAGTAGGTAAAACTTTATTCATTCAGTAGATATTAATATAGATTAAAACTGTCTGGTTAAAGCATGCCAATGTTACTGGTTTGTATGCATCACTAGTATTTAGGGTCAGATGAATTTCTGTGTTTACATAGATTTGTTTACAAGATGTTTTGTGATTACACACATTTTTGCACAATATAAAAGTTTATATATTTTACTTTATGGTAGAGACAATTGCTACATTTGAAAAAAATCACTTGTAAAATCTGTTGAAATTTGGTTTTCCCACATATAAGTAAAATCAAAAAAGTTGTAGAACAACCCAATCATTTGAATTGTTGAGAAAAATAAACAATCTGCACCCGGAAACAACAGAAGAATATAATTATTTCCTCAAAATTGATTTTGAATCAAAGGATTTAATTTAGTTAACCATTCATAATTTGGTAAAAAGAATTTAAAAATGTAAACTCATTTAAACACAATGATTTTGAAATTTAATGTTTTTTTTAACTTATGTGGATGGATAGGTACATACACAAACTTTCAATGTTCTTTAATTTGTTGACCATTTGCTTACACACTAATCTTGGAAATTTGGGTTAATTTTCCTATTTTAAATCTGCCTGTGTAACAGAACAAATAACCAGTGAACAGCAGCAAATAAGTTGTATAAAGGTGCTCATTCAACATTAAGTTACCCTATTCAACTTAAGAGTTGATTTGCTGTTAAAAATCCACTTAAACTTATTCAGCTTAAATGGTAGGCTGTGTAGTTCTTTTTAAAGATTAGAATTTGAAGTGTTGTACTAATAAATGCATATTATGTGTCCAATGGGTTAAGTCTGGTTCATATCTAGCAAAGATTTAAAATTTAAACTTTTCAGGAAAAGGTGTTCATTATTTTTTATTGATTTTTATTCTGTAAAGTTAAAGACAGATTCCTTATAAAAGTACTGCTTAAGAATATGTAAAAGAGAATTGGGTCAACCCAATAAAAGACTCTGAGTTGGTTGTATATGGTACTGTAAGCACCAAGAGTTGCGTCCTCTTCCAAGATAGACTGTTGAGAGAAGACCTTCTACTTAGAGTAGGTGGTGCTGACTATATCCATATGAACAATACTAGGCACAGGTATTAGCCAATAGTCAGCATGGGTCTGGGACTGAGATAGCTACATAACACCAGTAATTTTCTCAGCCGGGAGCAGTGCTCCCGATGTGTGGACACCAGACAAGATGAACACAGAATATAAGTATTTTCTTCTGGATGTTGACAACAGATTTTTAAATGAGAATGAAGAATCTTCTGAAGAGAATGATCATCAGTCAAATTGGCAGAATGATTCAACAATGGAAAATGACTGAACAGTTTCAATTCATGAGAAATATAAAGTTGACTGCAAATTATAATACTTATAATAGAAACAATCTTATTTTTAAACTAACAGCAAAAATGGTGGATAATTTTATCTATAGATCACATTGTTTATATAAGACCTTATATATAAACTCCACACAAAGAACAATATCAATATTGTCTAAATTGTGTTTAGTTAAATTGAATTCTACAAGTGTTCCATAATAAAGTATTTGTCTTGGTTTAGCAGTTACAATTTTTTCTCTCATAAAAAAGAAAAAGTAGAAATGTTATATCAGATATTTATAAAATTTTGCCAAAATCTCAAACAGGAAAAATTTGAAAAGTTTGATACTGTGGAGAAATTGTTTAGGAATTATTTTACAAAATGCACAATCTTTTAATTTTGCCTAAAGCTCTTTGTATGGTTGACCAAAAATAAAAAAAATTAAAAACTAATTTTCAACATTAGAGTCATAAAGAGAGAAGGACTTCAGAAATTACTGTTAATTTGAATTAAGGCAAGCTGATCAAAGTTTCAATGTAAAATTATTCAATATCAAATATTTTGCATAAAATTTGATATGAAAAAAGCAAAAACCACTGAACAAGTCTTTTGGTCAAACAAAATAACATTTGTTATGGTCAGTTGTCCACAGAAATTACAAAAGTTAAAATGGTTTGGTTAAGCAATTAAAAGTGGGTCGATAATCTATTCAATAAAAACTAATCAGCAATAATCAATATTTGATCCATATTCATGGACATTCCTGATTATTTATTTTAATATTCATCTTAGATTTCAAAGATGAAAGATGTTTTGCAAAATGCATAATTACATTCTTGCATTCATATCTATATAGATCTATACTTTCACATAGATGCATTGATACCTATATATACATTTTCAAATTTAGAAACATATTTTTGTATATATATTCTTCATGCATATATATGCATATATAACTGTAATTACGGACATAAATATTAATATAAAAATTTATATATGAATCATATATATGAATCATAACCTACTGTAGGAAAATCTTTAAATGCACTCTTCCAGCATGCCTTGAGCCAGTATGGAAGAGTAGGCTCATAAAATTAACATCAGAACAATATCTCATATTGATGCACAGTCTGCAGCATTGGGGAGTAAGCATTTTTTTTTATATGAATCATGTCATTGAAACTTTACTGTCTTTCATCTGATGGTTAGCTTCCAAAGATCAAGTAAATTCAAAAACATTTGTGGCATGACAATAGGAGTCAAACAAGAGAGATCTTCACCTTCTGTTCTCTCTATTTGC
Organism: Acanthosepion esculentum; assembly: GCA_964036315.1. Taxonomy (NCBI): domain Eukaryota; kingdom Metazoa; phylum Mollusca; class Cephalopoda; order Sepiida; family Sepiidae; genus Acanthosepion; species Acanthosepion esculentum. The sequence goes on from OZ038482.1 coordinate 69,524,862, forward strand.
ATAAAACCTTAACACCTAGTCATATGATTCAATTGAAATGAAATGAAGTTTTAAGGAAAAAAGATGAATAAGACAAAAAGGAAAAAATCGAATTCTGAACATAAGAAACAATATAGACCTATGAAGTGTCAAATAATATATCATCCAAAACATTGTGTTAAAAAGATGAAAGCATTGTTTTGAATAATATATAGAATAATGAAAACATTGTTTTTCTCTATATCAGAATGTAAACATTGTACAACTGAATATGTTCTTTAAATGTCAAAAATTCAACTATAAGAAAAATAAAAGGCTTATTCACATTTTTGGTGAAAATTTATTTTCTTTGACACAAAATAAAAATCTGTTCATTCAAAGATATTAATTCTTCTATTGCAGAAAAATTTGAGTCAGATTTTTTAGTAAACTTATAAAATGAATAACAAGCCAAAGGGATGAAAAAATTATAAAAACAAAAAGCATACAAAAATTCTGTCTGAGGAAATATTTTCAGTCTATCAACATTGAAATATTTTTACATATTGGATTAACTATTCAGAGTTTAATTTCCGTTCACAATTGGAATCAATCATCATTCATTTCATCCTATTAAATGTTTAAACCTGAGTTAATTAAACTCAGAGAAATACAGAAGATCCAATCAATTATCTTCTCTTTTTATTTTGCTTGAATTTGAGTAGGATGAACAACTAATTAAATTCTCTAGAGGTAGAAATATCACTATAGATAATAATCAGTTTACATACAAAAATAATGTAGAACATATATATATATTATTAGGGTTCAATGATTTATTTTTAATCCAACATTTTTAGTACCTCAAACATTTTTAGTGCATGCCCATGTTTGAAATAGATCCTATTTTTTAAAAATTTAAAACAGTATCACACCTACTACCTGCACACTTGAAAAAACTTAAATAAAATATGCTCTCTGACTGGTTTTGAACCAGAATGCCTCATTGTAGGAGAAACAACCATTTGATCCACCATACTTTAGACCACTTGACCACAGACAGCGTCACCAACCAGCAGTGTACTTGGACTCAGTGGAAATGGGGTGAACAATAACCGAGCAGTATTAAAAATAGACTAGATGAGAAAAATTGAACCCCATAGATAAGGACTCAGTTTCAAATTCTATGTAGGTTACCTGGATTGACATACCAAACCAGAGGGTACAGTGGCCAAAACACAGTGATACCAACAACAAAGATGAGGACAATAGTCAACATGTAAATAGTGTAAATAATAATTCCTTATACCAGAAATTTAGAGAGAAGAAGGTAAATGTAAATAAACAATAAAATAAATAAGATAATGACAATTTGTTGGAAAGGTTTTTAGTTTTTTTCATTCATACTGGTTTTATTTGGATTAAATTCTTCAGGTTTCATTTTCATTGAATGGCCAATAAATTATTTTCTGTTGTTATCTCCCTCCATTTCTGGAGCTTTTCAAACTTTTTCATTAATTTGAATTCAAGCTCTAACATTTTGTAGATGCATGTGCCCGTCTAGTGTATTTTCTCAGGTTCCTTTGTTGCAGATTCTCCTATTTCAGAAATGTTTTTCTTTGCTTGATGCATAAATAAGATGATGAAATTATTTTAAATTAATATTCACTACCTACCCTAGAAACATATTGGCCTACTCATCTCGAGCCATTGCCAATGAGTTTCTTGGTTACTGGGTGCTCTGCAAATGTGGCTTTATGCCAAGTTGATATCATCCAACAAATAGCTTTTTGAAATCTATATATTTTGTGTAGAAACTGACAATGTACATAGCAGTAAATTTGGCAACCTCTGCAAAGACATAATATGAAGAGCCAATTTGATATGTTTACTCTTTCTCCAATACCTAATATTTTATGCCAAAAGGATAAGGCTGAGGTACTGGGTACCATAAAGGTTATCAACCCAGAAAATATAATCTGCAACCAGTTCAAATTCCACTTGAGATTTTATGTTAATTTGACATTAATACTCTTTGAAAAGCATGAATCTATTTCTCCCTGTTTTCTATTCCACTACCAGCTATCTTAACAAAACATTTCAGTACAAAAGTTGATAGACAAAAGTGGAATTAAGCAAGAACTTGAGCAAACAACTCTCCCATAACTACCTTGCTACCCAGGCAGTAGTAACAGTAAAAAGCTCTTACTGTCATAGTCAACATTGACAAGATTTAATCATAGTCTGCATATCTGGAAGAGAATCAGTTTTATAACCATGTCTTGAAGAATTTGGAGAGCAGCTACATCAAAATTGAGTTCATTTTAGTGAATTTGTTTTCCAATCTGTCATCAAATACATTGATTCCAACTCGTGACAAATATAATTGCATGAAACTTATAAATATTCAAAGATGCCAATTTCTTACACATCAATGACTAACCGGATTCATATGAATATATTGACATTCATAAAAGAGAGATAAAGTATGTTAATGATTATCATTTTTAATCTCTCTTAATGTGTAATTTTTATGTAATGACCTTTTATTCTCATTTCAAAAGGACAATGATTAGGCCTATCTTCTGATAACTTTCTAACCATTTCAATAATTTCAGCAACTTTTTTGGATGCTATCTTTTCCACTGTTTCCAAGGGGATAATGAACAGCATGTCCTCTTAGCTGTTGAATCTGTCTACCCATTTCAGCTGGAGTGTGCTCAGCATTTCTTCTTGGTTGTTGCTTTTAAAAGGAACAGTGCTTAGGCCCATCTAAGGTGTTGATGCCTTTCTACCTATTTCACTAGAAGAATGCTAAGTATAACTTATTGGCTGCTGCTATCTTTTCTACCTGCTTTAAAAAGACAGTACTTAGCATATCTTCTCAATTGTCAATACCTTTCCTACGTATTTTAGTCATCAATATTTCTGGCCTTATGAAAATCTTATACTGACATTTTGCTGAGAACATTATCTATGATTTGTTGCCCTGGAAACTCAAGTGACAGTCAAATATCAGACATCATCCATCAGCTGCTTGAAGCATGGGAATATTTTTCTTGTCATATCCACAAACATTCTCTTCTCATCCAATTAACAATTAATAAAAGAAAGTTTTGATGCTGAAGCCAACCAATCAGTTTTATTTCATTTCTCCAAAGAATGTCTGCATAGAAAGAATTTGAGGAAGCATATCCCTTTAGAGCCCAAATGGTTATATTTAGCTTTCAATGGATGATAAGGCAGACAGTTTTGCAGTCTCAAGAGAGAAACAAGTCATGAAGACTTTGGCAAAGTACTGTTCTTCACTATTCAAAGATGATGTAAAAAGAAAGTGAGTTTTTTCTGTCGAATGGAAGAATGGGGATTCTGGTATGAATGATTGGTTTCTTTGATTTCTCTTGACAACTCTGAAAATATAATGGACAGATATTGCTGCCTTCTGTGCTGCTTGAGAAAAGAAGCAGAATATTGCAAACATTTACTTCAATGTGAACAATAAATAAAATCATGAGATCATGTTTTTTTATTGTCATCACTGAAGTGTGTAAATCTTCAAAATAAACTTGTATCTAAAGAAATTTGAAAATGTCCTAATGGGAAAGATTGGGTTATTTTTCATAATTCATGTGTGAATTTTTGTCTGGATTTATCCATTATTATTGCACACAAATTATTTCAGACTAATGTCCTCATCTTGGCTGTCATCACTACATAATTTCAAATGTTGTACTCTCCAGCCTTTTGCAGGTATTTGTCCCTTCTTTATAGTATAAGGAATATACTCAAGTTAAAAGCTCTAAGTTTCACCCAATAAATTATTCATCAAAACACATGGCTCAGTGGATAAAAGTATTGGTTAAGTGAATTGAATTTACTTGGCAGCAATGAGTTCAAGCCCTGGGTAGTGCAAAAGGTCATAGTCTGTTTCACTTGAAAAAACAAGCAATCTTACAAAGAGAAATTATCCTAGAATATCCTTTAATCTGGATAGCAGAATGAAAAATATTCTTGAATAGATTGAATAAAGGGTTTAGCAGTCAAAAATTCTTAAAAGTTTACCAACAGGCGTCTGAGTAAGGCTACAGGTTACAACAGCCAAAACAATGGGATAATAACAACCAAGATGAAGATGCTAATCCAAACACATCAGTAAATAGTCATTTGTGATTCATCTTTTGTGTCATAAGCTGAGATAGTCTTAGAATATCCTCTTGGGTTTTGTAAAAGTAATTCTGTTTCTTGTTTAAATCCCCAAATGTACAACATGAAATTTTTTAAAAAGTCATAACCAAAGTTAGAATTGAGACTCTCTTTTGTTGTTGACAGTATTCTTCCAAAAATACATTTCTTGTGGATGTCAAAAACTCCCCCAAAATATAAAAGTTATTGATTTTGCTTAATGAGATTTGGTCACTTAATCAATAATTGATCAGGAGAGTAAAATGTCTGATCAATAAGATCAAAGCCACTGTCATCCATAATGACCAAAAAAGTATGCCAAGCCATGTTTTGTTGTTTGCATTATTCTGCACTTATGCTTTCAAGAGGCTGCTTCAACAGAATAGCTTTTCAGAATCTCAGAAGATAGAAGTTAACTTCTCAACAAAGAATGGAATACAAACTTCTTTCTTGGACTGCAAGAACTTTTATGTTTTGACTTAATAATGTTTAAATCTTATTCTTAAAGTTGATAGCTCTAGCTACTTTCCTTACCACTAATTTTATGAAATATACTCAAAATGGATATTTATTTTTCTGAATCTTATGTCAGTATATATTCTTGAGCTTTTGTTAAAATTTTAGTGTCAATGTTTATTGTAGACCATTTGTTTGCCATGATATTCAAAGGTTTTCAGAGAACATTATTACTGGTCCAACTCTATATCAAAAAGTCTTTGTCATCAATTTCACATGCCATAATCGGGAAAATAATTTTTCATCTTCAGTAGATGCTAAAACATTTCATGTAATTTCATGCTATCTTCCAATTTTTCTTTCCTCTACTTGAATTCTGTCTTTCAATGAGGATAAACTCAAATTTCATCAATAATATCATTCAAAATTAGTACAACAGTCAGCAAAAGCTTACCAGACAGAGCTAACTATATTAATTTGGTGATCTGAAAAATAAAAGTAATAGTGTCTAATACTTCATAACCACTGGTCATCAATAAAAGATTTCAGAGTTTACTTTCATATTACATTTCCTCACAATTTTGGTCATCATTAACAAAGTCATAAATTGAATTCTTGGCAGGGGAATAATCCTTTGGTAAATGATTGTAGACTTTCTTGCAAATATATTGTAGCTAAAATATCATACTTACGTTTATTATAAAAAACAAAGAATAACAATGTGCATTATAAGATAAAAATCACAGGTTTTACAAATTGGTTTGTCCTGGACTATTAAAGCTGAACAATAATGTAATTAATCAATATGGAACGGGTAAATAATAGACAGTTACAGATACTGAAAAAAAGTAGCCTCTGCCTTTTTCTTAGTCTATGTGACTGAGGACCTTATTTAAATTTGTCATATAAAATATTGAGTATTTTTATTGATTGAAACAGAAAAAGAAAATATTTTAATGAAAACTACATTAAAAACTAGCAGGCACTGCCCCCTTTGCAAAGTAAGATATATTCACTACTTGAAATCTTTTCATTCATAAATTGGCTTGTTATAGTAAAAGAAAGTTTTACAAATAGATGCCAACTTTGCAAGTAAAATGCAAATTGCAAACATTTTTGCACTATATAAGATGATATTCCTAAACAGAATTATTTTTTATATGAAAATCAAAACAATCCTCATATTAAAGAACAGTAATAGAGGACAGTTAATTAATGAGATAAATATTTTAAGACAATATGCAAGTTAGTTAAACCTGAAGAGTGATATTGCCTAGAAGTAGATAATATATAATATATATATTGAACTTTTAAAGTGTAAATTCCTCTCTCTTGAGTGATATACACATTCTGATACTTATTGGTCACAGGGATCCGTCCCTGCACTGGTAGTAACACAGCTATGACTAGCTTGGACAAGATATGACCAGCTAAGACAAACGGCCTGAGTGAAGACACTCAGGTCCACACATAAAAACTAACCTTGTGTCACAACCTGGCTCAGTGGGGGGGGGGGGTCAAGTAAATACAGTGTAAATTACTCTCTCTTGAGTGGTATGTAACATATTACTTATCATCTCTCAGTTGCATCTCTGTCTTTGGGCAGAGTGCACTCAGGGGCAACTCTGTTGAAGGACAAAGTTGCAACTGAGGAATATTATACTATTACTAATAGTACTAATTATAGGGAACAGCTGCCTGACGCCGTGTCCTCTAATTGCACCAGAGGGAGAAATTGGTGCTGAGGCCAGTGCAAACAACAGTTGCAGGGGCTCAATCAATTTTTCCTAGCCTGGATGTACACGCTTGGGCTCCCCACATTAAACTGATCTGGTGTCACAACCTGATCTCGTGGGGGATTGAGTAAATACAAATTACTTTCTTGAGTAGTTTGTCACACCCTATTTATCATCTCTCATTGGGCAGAGTGTGCTTAGGGGTGGCTCCGTCAAAGGACAGAGTTGCAACTGAGGAAAATTGTACCAAGAGGTGCCCAGCCCTGGGGATCAGCTACCTGAAGCCACACCTTCTCATTGCACCAGAGCGAGGGATTGGTGCTACACCGAGGCCAGTGCAACTGACAGTTGCTGGGTTTGCATACAATTTTTGTTCCTAGCCCGGGTGTACACGCTTTGGTTCACCACATTAAACTGACCTTGTGTAACAACCTCTGACCTTGTGGCAGATTGAGTAAATACAAATTACTCTCTAGTAGTTTGTCACATGTTTATTTATCATCTCTCAGTTGCATTTCTGTCTTTGGGCAGTGTGTGCTCAGGGGTAGCTCCGCAAAAAGGACAGAGTCCCAACTGAGGAAAACTGTACTGAGAGGTGCCCAGCCCTGAGGAACAGCTGCCCAAAGCTGTGCCCTCTCATTGCAGCAGAGAGAGAAATGGTGCTTGTACTGAGGTCAGCGCAACCAATGATTGCAGGGACTCAGACAATATTTGTTCCTAGCCCTGGTGTATGTACCGGGCTCCCCACATTAAACTGACCTTGTGTCACAACCAGACCTAATGGGGGTGGTTATAGACAAGTGTATGGTTGCAAGACAAAAATACGACAACAGCAGAAATAGATTTACATTATTTATTTCAATAGGAACGTGTGGTTTTGGGACAGCTACCTTGTGGTATAGTTCATAAGCCGGCTGCCAATCCAGGTTGATCTCTCATAGTAGTTCCCACTGGTTGGCATGGCGTTCCTCCTGCTGACTGCTGCTGACTGCCCAGACTGACCGTGACAGATCTCTTCCCCGGCCCCCCGTTGACTGCTTTGTACTTCCCCGTGTGACCCTTTTTATGGTGTTTTTTATGGCTTAACGGGCTCGAAAATGACGTGAGTATAATTTGGAGGGAAGAATTTTTATTGGTCGAAAAATAGAAGCACTTTGAAATATTTTATTTTTCAACCAGAACTCGTGCGTCCGGCCTATGCGTAAATGACGATAATGGTCATTTTGTGACAGGGCCTTGTCCCATTCACATCCGACTCTGGTTCTTGAGTATGTTAGTTTATTTGCCTGCAAATCAGCCGAGATATGTGTTATTTTATTTCATAACTGGAGTAAATTTAATTTACTTTTTAATCTCAAAATTCATGTGAGAATTGAGTCCAATTTCGTATTTATTCATATAGATTCCATAATATAGGTTTTACTTAATTAGCTATTATGTTTCTCTAACTCTTCAAATGTTGAATGTATAACTAATTCTAATTTCTATTTTCCCATCTTTACACTATATTAATTTTATCCTATAAATTGTCCCCTGTTCTGTCACCCATGAAATGAAAATAATTGTTTGTACAGAAAATAAAGATCTAGGTACATCAAATCATTTTTAAATTAAGTGGCAGCAGAAGAATTATCGTTGAACTTTTAAAGAGTAAGCTTAAACATTAATTCAATATTTAAATGCAGCAATCAGTTTTGAGTTCTTTTGTAGTTTATTGATGCTTATCACATCTACTCCTCCCTTGCTATTATGATGATGACCAAACCAATTGTCATCCATGGGAGCTAGCTTAAATGCTGCCCGATAGTGCGGCTTTTAAGCTAGTTTATAATAAAACGAGCACTGAAATTTTGGATACAAAAGGAAAATAAGAGTTACTCCCCTTGAACCATGAAAGCAACGATAATGCCTAGTATAATATGTTAATATATATTTTTAACCTCGCATAATCTGGCAACTCTGAATCCGAGCTCAATGAAAATCATTCTCTGTGCCTAAGTTTTCTAGGGCTTTTGAATGAGTGAAATCGGACCAGTGAGAGCAGAGGAGTTGCCTGGACACACACACAAACACTGTAATTTAAATATAAGATTAAATTTTACATCTTTCTTTGAATTAAATTACATGTTGGCAAAATATTATTCTGTCAATGTTACTCTGAATTCCTGATGAACAGAAAAAGATCTGTTATAATCATTCATCACTAATGCCTTTAAATCCTGACTTTACTTTTGAATTATCTTTTCTACATTTTCTTGTGTATTATTTTTTTATTTGTGAATTTGAAAATAAACATAAAAATTGTGCAATGCTTTCTCTAACATACAAATTTAAATTGTTTTCTATTTCCTTTTTGAATTGATGATTCTCCTTGTCAAAAACACTTTCCAATTAGGTTAGCGATTTAGAAACTATTACTTCAAACTCAAGCAATAAGTAGAGGAATTCTGTCGACAAATCTTTTATGCTTCATTCATTTTTGAAAGGCATTGGCAAATTATTATTAGCGTTATTTCATTCATTGTTCTTTGATTATTATTCTTTCAACTTAGTGATCTCTGCATTATCAAATTAATCTGTCAATAACAGAAAATTTCAAATTCATAGAAATCCTTAGAAAAGTTTGAAGAAGATCCTTCTATTAACTGTGAAAGCAAATAGTACAAAGAATCATTTCTTTGACTTTTCTGAAGAATATTTACAGTAACCTTAGGGTTTTCAGAAATTACTTTTTGTTATTGATATATGCAATTGATATTTGTTAGATATTTGGCCTGGATTACCATTAAGACCTTTCATCAAAATTTTCATAGATGCTGACAAGTAAATATACAATTTGCTTCAACAAGAAGTTCCTTTCCAAAAAAAACAAATATTAAAAAAGCCTAATTAATTAAACACAATGAAATATTGTAAAAATTAAAATGTCATTGATGTTACATCTTAAAAATATAATAGATATAAATTTCTAGAAGCATTAAGTAGCCAGATGATATTTATAGAAATCTAAAAGTGATAAAACATATATCTAAGAACAATGTTAGAAAGTAAGCACTTTGCAACTCTTTCTGGTGCTCTAATAATTATACATACAGTTGTCCTCTTCATATTCCACTTGTTCTCTGCCAAGATTCATGTATTCCAACTTGTTGTCTCTTTCACTCTGTGATCCTATGGGAAAATTATTCCTATTCTCAAACAGATCATTCTTTTTTATGATTGCTAGATTTAGTCTCAATTTCAATTTACCACCAAATTTTTAATATTTATCATTTCTAGAACAGCTTTTGTTTGTACCTATATCATTGGTCTACATTTATTAGTAGCCGTCATAATAGTAGGATTAACGTTCAATGGGTTTATGTTTTCAACAGGAATTTTTTTATAAAAATGTCACAGCAATGTTTGTAACTGTTATTGGAATCTTTCAATATTAGTCAATTGTTTTAAGATCTTGGAGATAAAATTTCACATGTTATCAAACTGAAAATAAAATGAAAAAAACCAAAGTAGAAATAGTTTAAAATCACCCCATAAAGACATTTCCACTGGAAAATGCAAAGTAATCTGAAGGAAAATATAGTAAATATTTTGATAGTGAATTTAAAGAAAAAGGAATTTGTAGGCATCATTTTAATCCTGCCTATCAGTAAAGCCACTGCAATTTCAGGGTTCAATATTCAGTCTAAGTAAAGCAGCAAGATCCATGCTGGTTCTGATTGCTTCATCAGGATTCTCTCTTGATTCATAAAGAAATTAAATCAACATGTTCACCTTTCTAACATTAATGACCCTATTAAGTCAACAAATTTGTTCCCTTATATTTATGCACCTACAAATAAGTTCTATTTTGCTCTGGGTCAGGTTACCATATCTGAACTTTATCCAAATTTTATAAAAGATGGAAGTGTTATGTGAGACAAAATTACTAACACTTACAGCTAGATGCATGAGTAGACAATGTCAAATTTTATTATGCTTGTCAATGTTTTCACAATAAAATTAGTATTAAGCAAATAATATTTATAATATATTTAGGTATATTTAGATATACAGGGGTTGGACAAAATAATTGGAACAGGTGCAAATTCCACTACTATATTTCAAAGACCTATTATATTAAGAACTTTAACTAAAACTTTGTAATTGCAGGTTATATCTATTGTAAATACATTTATTTATCTAATTTACTGTCTTTGTCTTATTTATTTTTAGAATTTAGCAAAATTTAAGATAAATGCATGACCTCTCCAAGTTTGAAAAGGGCAAATTTTTGAAGCTCACATGGCAGGAGCCTTGATCACTTAGGTTGCTGAACTGTTTGGTTTTTCAAGATTTACCATATCAAGAACTATGACACAATGTGAGAAACAGGGCAAAACCTCTAGCAACTGTAGCAATTTGGGCCAGACTTGCAAACTTACTAACAAGGACTGATGTGCATTGAAACACAATGTGGCAAAAAATCATCAGACTACTGCGGCCAAAGTGACTGCTGAGTTGAATAATCATCTGAATAGTCCAGTTTCTACTAAAACTGTTCGTTGTGAGCTCCATAAAGCTGCATATCATGGAAGAGCCACTGTAAGGAAACCTCTTCTCTCCACTTGCAACATTCAAAAGAGGTTGAAGTGGTGCAGAGATCACAATGCCTGGCCTGCAGACTAATTGAAGCAAGTCGTATTCTCAGACGAGTCCAGTTTTTCTCTTTCCCAACTTCAGGGAAAGTTTATGTGTGGAGGCAGCCCAAAGAAGCTTACAACCCTGACTGCCTTCTTCCAACATTGAAGCATGGAGGTGAATTAGTGATAGTTTGGGCTGCCATATCATAGAAATGTCTGAGTTCAATAGTTGCCCTGCATGATAGAATCAACAGCAAAGATTATCTGAACATTGGCCCAGACTTCATTCCCTGATGGTGACTGCATCTTCCAAGATGATAATGTTCCAATACATACCACTTGAGTGGTTAAGAATTGGTATGAAGAGCATGAAAGTGAGCTAGAACACATGGAGTAGCCTCCCCAATCTCCAGATATCAATATTATTGAACATTTGTGGTGCATTTTGAAGTGACAAGTTAGGAGCCACTATCCTCCACCATCAAGAGCTGGAGCTGGTGTTAATGGAAGAATGACTGAAAATTCCTCTGGATTAAGTCAGGTAGTTGTATGATTCCATTCCTAGATGTATTAAAACTGTATGTGAGGCTAAAGGAGGACCAACTCCATATTAAATAAATTTTCTTTGAATTTAACAAGTGTTTTAATTATTTGTCCAACCCCTGTATGTATTTAGTGTAAGTAGACAGCAATTGTTCTTTTAAACATGTTTTATTGAAATGTATGGACGTTGTATGTCTATTAAATTTAACCATCTGCAATCCTGGAGATACACAAAATACCCAAAATCAAGGCAGTGACCAAACTTTTTGACTTGCATGAGTCATCCTCAGGAGTGTGTAGAAGTAAAGTAAGATGAAGAAAATCAAAAGTGTTTTAAGTGGTACATTTTAAAGTGTTGTTATATTTTTAAATTGAGTTGGATAAATTCAAATGCAGGAAGGTTTTAGCTACATGCTATGATAACATTTATCAGTTATACATAATGATGTTTTTTATTTTTTCTTTATAAGCAATGGAGAATGTGTGGTAGGAAACTATAATTATTTTTATTGATGTGTGGTCGTTTTTGTTCAATGTATATGGCCTCAATAATCTTTAGTATTTTTTATTTTTGGATTTATGGATTATTTTGGTGTTTGTCAGGAGCTGTCTAATGTTATTATAGTTCTTGTCGTGCTTGTTAATGTGCTTTCTAATAACACATTGTTCAGATTTAGGTAATGCAAATTTCTGCTTATAATACCTATTTTTATTTAAAATAGTTCAAGATTTTATCATGTAACTTAAGGCTTATAAATAAATAGATTGATATTTTTATTTTATTTTCAGATATATCAAGATTGTCATGGGTCATAAGAAATAAAACAAGACATTGTAAAATTATTAAGTGATAGGAACAGAATGGTGCAAACTGTGAAAAAATGGAACAGATCATAGAATCATCAAAAAAGAAATTGAAAATACTGGTAAGATAAGATCAATAAAAAAAACTGGATTTAAGAATGTCACAGAAATAAAAAATAGATTTGAAAAAAATTAAAAACAATTATGCAAGAAAAGTAGACTGATGAGCCAGAAAATATTTGAAAAATCTGGTGTTATGAACATAAAAAAAACAATAAAGAATATTTAAAACCTGACCAAAGACAGAAAAGCAACCAAACTACAACTTTTAAGTAAACACAAGAAAAACGGATAAGAAGGATAAAGAAGTATATAAAAACAATTTCTCAACTAATTTCTATTGATGAATGTAGAGTGACATTGGTTGGACCTGTTGGCTGTGCTGGAGGTAAAATTCTTCATGGAAATAAGAAACATGACTTAGAAGACAATAGGGGAAGCTGAAGTAATGTTTTTGGTTAGTATTTTAGACTGTAAAATTATAGGCTTATTCAAAGTTGATAGTAGTTTAAAGAAAAATACAGATTACTGTAAGTTTTTGAACAAAAACTTTTTGACTGATACAGGTTACATTATAAAGATTGTTATGATAGGTATTCTCTCTAACAGATGTAGTCTCATCAAGAGAAGATAATTCTCCCATAGGTATCGTGATACTGCCTTTTATACAGTACTTCATTTACATATCATTACACCTCACTGAACCTAAGAGGCCTTTCTCCTTTTAGTTGATCTTTGATATCTATGAACAACTCTGGGATCCATCTCTCAGAGTGAGTCTCTTTATTTCTTTTTATAGATGATCTCAGTCTTAACTGATTCTTCTCATTTGAATCACCATGATATCTCCAGTCACTCTCATCTCCAAATTGTTCCTCACTACTACTGGACACACTCACTCTCTCCTTACTCTCCTGTTCTTCACTTTCATGTCTCTGGTGGTCTGACTGATCACTCTCAATACTGGATTCACTTATCCTTTCTTGCGTCGTCTATTCTTCTGCTTTCTCTTCTTCCTTTCCCATAACTTTATACTCTCTTGTGGTTCTAAATTGGTCTTCATAAACAAGTATGTCCTGTCCATTCTTTGTCAACTCAGCTGTGTTAAATCCCTTTTGCACTACAAAATTTACCTTTTCAGGACTTGAATCCTTGTCCTTTCTGTGCCACACACTTCCATTTGTTGTAAATGACATTTTAATTGGAGCTCTTATTTGTCTTCCCATCTTTGGGCTTTGTGTTTTGCCTACATGTGGAATAGCTATATAACTTAGGAGTAGTCTGGGTAAATAACTCTCTATATCACAATACAATGCTTTTAATCCCATTTTTACTGTTTGAACCATTCTGTCTGTAATTCCATTTGACTGTGGTTGGTAAGGTGGGGCTTTGTATGGAATGCAGCCAATACATTTTAACCATGCATATAAACTTTCTTCCCAAAACTCAGGTGTATTGCTGGAGATCAAGGTTTTTAGAACTCCATCTCTCGAAAACACTATCCCCAACACCCACTTCACAGTAGTGGCTTTTCTATCTGCAACTTTAATAACTTCAGGCCAACCTGAATACAAGTTGACTAATACCAGAAATAGTTCTATACCTTTAATGTAGGCATGATCCATATGTACTCGTGTCCATTTCCCTTGGCAAATTCATCCATGCATTGAATACTATTGCCATATCTGGTTTGGTGCTCCTGCTGTACATCTTGATATTCTTGAGAAAATTCTAAGAAGAATATGTAATGTGATGAATCCTGACTTAGCATCTTGACTTCAGTCACTTTCTCACCAATGTAACATGGCTTCATTCTGTCTTTTCTACAAATATTTTCATGGCAAATGCTCTGACAAGCTTTTTTTCCTGGTGCCCTGACTATGCGAATTTAAGTGTGCTACTAGGTTGGAAACTAGGTCACACCCTTTTACTGTTGAATTAGTTAAATGTAACTTCCACTTCTACTCCAACAGTTTCTTTTCTCACACTTCTCACCTGTGAAACTCCCTACTGTTTCCCTACTTCCCTGATAACTGCAATCTTCAAAAATTTAAGTGCATCACCAATCACCATCTTCTATCGTCTTGGACTCCATTCACCTTTTATCCTTTCCTTGGTCCTCCTTATGCCCAGTATTTTTTCCCGCCTTCACTCTCTGTAACCCCCTACATACCAATGGCATTTCCACCCTGCTTGGGGTGAAATGATTAAAAAAAGGTATAGCAATATTGCTCTTTATACAGTACCTCATTTACATATTACTACAAAAAGTACATTCATAATAGACAATGTTCCTTCATATTCTGCAAAGCTGACTATTGCCCACCTTGCTAAAAAAGATCTTAAAACCACAAAATTAATCAAACAAACCCAAATCTTACCAGATGTTAATAGGAAACTTATGGTCCACCATTAAGTGATGTATATGATAATGTTAGACAATATTCAAACAAAGAAAAATTCTGGACACAATAAAACTGTTGCAAGTAATATAAGAATTGAAAGTAGATATATAGTATTAATATAAAGATATATAGATATATTGTATTAATCAAATATGTTTCTCTAATCTGTATCTTTTAGACTTATCAATAAATAAAGTGTATGCTGTGCTTAATAAACCACTTAATGTTTCAGATGAAAACCTGACAACACAAAACAAATTATGAATATCTATACATATATAAAGGGAAGTTGTCTGTGTGTGTGTGTGTGTCTGTCTGAGTGTGTGTGTGTGTGTGTCTGTATGTTTGTGTCTGTGTGTGTGTGTCTGTGTGTGCATGTGTGTTCGGCTAAAACTAAAAAACTGCAATAATTAATGTATGTGTATGTGTATTATTGACTTATTAATATTTTTTGACCATCATATGGAAAATAATTTTTATTCAATCTTTAAAAATAAACTTCATTGTTTTTTTGGTTTGTAACTAACATAAAAGAGTAAATTTTAAATTAAGTTTTATTAATGCAAAAAACTATAGTGAGCTTTATTTTTTGAAAATTAATAAAATTATAAAATTCATAAAATATAGAAATATAAAATATAAAACATAATAAAATATAGTTAACTTTGTAAAACAAATATTCAACAACTAATGTAAGTAATGTCTGTCTCTGCTAATTTTTATTTAACTAAAGTTTTACTTTTTAAATACAAATATAACTTGAAATTTAAACATAATCACTTTTCAAAACTAAATTCTCAATGTATCTTGCTTGTACACTTTTCCAAAATAGTAATTAAATACATTTACAGAGAAATGTTTGCTTCTTTAATGTAATATTTAAAAATAAAACTTTATTTACTTAAAAAAATCTAAATTCCCCTCCAAAATAAATAGTAAATAAGTATTTTTCAAAGAAAAAATGATTAAATTAAATGTTTAAATATATCTTAATTTAAGTTTATTTACTTTTTTATTAATAATAATTTGAAAAACGGTTAATGAACTTTTATCTAAGTTTGATTTGTTTGAAAACAGCATTAACAGAATATTTACATTAGTATTTAAATCGAAAAATAAAGTGTCTTTTTGAATAAAAATATGGGGATGTTCAGCCCCCTAACCCCACCTCTACCAAGTGTGGTATTTGTAGTGTGGTATTTTCCTAAATTTAGTTATTTTGTAACAAAACAAAAAAACAATGAAATTTACTTTTTAAGGATTGAATAAAAATTATTTTCCATAAGATAGCTGAAAAATATCAATAAATTGTCAATAATAAACTATTATTCAGAGATCTTTTGAGCAATGCCAATTATCTTTGCTAGTTTTAAAATAAAGATAGATTTTATAAGATAAAATCTACAAGATATATTATTCAGATTATACAAGAATATCCTCAAAATTTTACCAACATCAGTTGTTTGATGCTAATTTTATTGTGGAAACATTGACTTGCATAAGAAAATTTAAGTGTATATACAAAAGAAAAGGTCCACCTTTACATACAGTTTAAAATGGAAAAATATTTATGTCAGTTCAGCAAATGTGTAGGTACATATAAGTATGTACACATGGCAACTAGATGGCCTATGCACACAAGTATATTCACATATACATTCATGTAAATAAATGAATGGAAAATGCATAATATATACAATAAAAGGGGAAGGTAAGTCTGGAAACATGCTTGTAGGTCATCACTAATTAACACAACAGGAATTCTTCATGTTTTGTACACTGTTTAAAATAAATAACTGTTAAATTATTAACAAAATCAATCAAAACTATTGCTTGGTAGTCAAATATTGATAACCTACAAGCACTTTTTTCAGTTCATTCTTTCTTTATAAATGCATTTTGTTCACCTGGGTCTTCTTGTTAATGTCATCACTTTTACCCACAAAATGAGAAGTATTAGCTTTAACATATAAGCATAAACTTTTGCATAAAACCAGAAATACAGACTTATAAGCTCCATTCTCTCCAGATGTTTACACTTTGGTGGCATCAAAGCACACACATACAATTATGTCCACATTCTAGTGCTTATTTATATATACAAAATTCCAAAGTCATGCAGCCATGATGATTCAAATGTTTTAAAATCTCATCCTTAAAGGTTTATTAACTATTTTTAAAAATTATTGAATGAATGCACACAAAATAAATGTATGTTTGATTCCTGCTGAAGAGCACATTTTCTTTATTTAGATTTCTTGAATGCACAGGCCAATTGATGTATCACAGACTGTTTAATAAACAAATATAAATGGAGCATCTATTTTAAATAAGAAGTGCCCATTAATAATGTTTGAATTAATAAACATTTGTGATGAAAAAATAAATCCATTAATTCTTTAGAAATTACTTTGTTTACATTTTTAATATGAAAGATATGGACTCTCAAGAAAAAAATAATTAGAGTGAAAGAGATGTGCTTTCTTTAAATAGGGTAAAAAGAGCCTTACTGTGAAGTCCTTTGCTTTGTTTAATAAATAAGGAAAAGTGAGGCATCTGTTTCAAATAAATGTCCACTCTAATAACATTTGAAGTAATAATAAACTAATACATGTGGAGAACTATCTAGTGATAGAGCTGGTTGCTGATTTTCTACTAATATCAGTGGTCATTTTTTAAGACCAGGCAAGCGTGAGTATTCAAGGTTAACAAACTCTCCTCATTTGGAAGATTAACACAATGCAATTTATTTCCTGTATGTGACATTTTGCCAGATTTAGTTAAGTTTAAAATAGCGGGTAAAAGAATTCTCTAAAATAAGGTTTTAAGCATATTTTTCCACTCAAAGCAAAAGATAAATAATTTTTTTAATATCCTTAAAAATATCATAAAGTTAAGTGTAAACTAAACTAAAAATAAAAAAAAAACATCCTAATAGTTTGTAAGTTGTTATCAAATGATTTACCTGACATGGGAAAAATGCTTCAACATCAAAGAATTTTATTGATGGAAAAGAGAAAATAACATTTCAATATAAGAATTAATCATTTGAAAGAAAAAGTAGTTGAAATACTTCAAACAATGTTGCTGATTTTATCTTACTATATTTACTTTCAAATTCAAGTTGCTAGTTTTTCAATCAAATTTTCTATATATTTTATGATACAATTTTCAAATGTTTTTCATTGAAATAATTTTCTACAACCACCAAAAGCATGTTTTTGTCTCAATCTAGATATAAGTATTCACAAAATTCCCAATTTAGTGAACCAAAAACTTCACAAACTTGATTTTATAGTCAATCAGCATTTACATTGCCAAACATATCTCTTCATTCTTGTTAAAGAAAAGGTAGGATTTAATTAAAAAATATTTGGTTGGTCTTTTGTTCAGACAAGACAATATCACAAATATATCCACATGACAATAACTGTACACAAAAGGGAATGTAATTCATGTACAGAACAAAAGCAATGTAATAAACACATACCTGAGGTTGTGTAATATATCCAGATACAATACCATGTACCTACAAAATAATTTTCTAAAGAAATGTACAAAGTCATGTGATAAACCTATATATAAGATAGTCTAATGATGCAGGCATTGCTTATGAAAGCACATAGGCTATTGAAGTTATATCTATAAATTATTTTAGGAAATTACCTTTGTTGACTCTTTTATAACTATTAGACCATATTTCCTGTTACCTATTGGGAAAAGGTGATGAGAGAAAGTAGAACAAAGCAAGCAATGGTAAGATTAATCTATTGGTGTTCTTTCTTGAAGATTACCAGGTAATTTCTAATCAACATGCAACTCAACCATGAAGAATATGACTGACGAAAAGAAGAATGAATGGAGAAAAGCAAACTAGAAGGAAGAAAATGAAGAAAAGAGAAAAATGAAGGAGTGGAGGAAAATGTCTGCATAGTTAGAGCTTCAGTATTAGAAAAAAAATCAGATCAATTAATGATGAATTGTCAGAAGTAATTAAATCTCTGAGGTGTGACTATCTAATTCCTGGATTGAGATACAGTGTGTCACTAGGATAATGAGTCAGGCAAACATTTGTATCCAACCAAACATATCTAGGCATGTTCCAACTTCTGCTTTCTTGAGATGCAAACTAGATGAGTTATTCATTGCTGAGTAGTAGAGGAAACTGTGTGTGTTCATATTATACTGTTGGGGAAAATGAGTGCAGAGAATCTGGAGCAGTGAAGATTGGTAAAATGCTATTAAGATATTAGTTCTATTAAAAATAGCTTTTGGCAAACATGCTGTGAAGAAACTGAGGCGAACATGGGTGTGAATAAACTTTTTTGGGGTGGTACAGATGATTCAAGGAAGAATAAGAAGATATCCAAGAAATGAGAATCCAAAGAAATACAAATATGGACAATGCACCAAGTTTTGTATGTTCAGAACACTAAAATAAATAGAGAAACATTGTAGCAGATTTTAACAGAGCATTTGAGAATGAGAAAATGATTTGTTAGGAGTTTGTAAGTTACTAGTTAAGAAATTAATTGCAAAAATGGGTCATCTCTTATGACTATTGGCCGTTTCCAATATTGAAAAGGTCTTAAAAAGATAAATGTTTGGCCTCTAGCAACACATGACTACAAGTGAAAATATGAAAACAAGTTCCAATAATGTTTTCAGCAACAGTACCATCATCTCATGAAGTGCATAGCTTCACAAGAGGAATTCTTTGAAGATGACAGCAGCCAATGTTGACCAGGTAAGCAAACTTTGTTTTCACAAGGCTATTTTGTGAATTAAATTCCCACATTTCATATAATATCAATATTTTATTCAAATCTGATTGGCTTGGAGGCTCACTTCAATATCAGTTAAAGAATGTATTATGAGCAACTATACAAATCAAATCAGTTTGACCTGATCTGGTAATGAATAATTTGATGTTTCCCCATCAGTTTTACTTCAATAAACAATCTGGTATACAAAACACAAATGACATAAATTAATCTTTACTATTTTAAATCCAAAACAAAACATGATTCAATTTCTTTTTACAGGAATATACTCTGAAGCTGATCCCACTTTTTTTCTTGTCAAGACCCAAAACTTGGACGTAGCGTCTTGTTTTTTAGCAAGAAAACCAAAGATGTTGATAAGTAGAATTTTCTTGATATTTACAACAGATTTCTTTTTGTTAATTTTTTCTAGTTTCTTAATGGTACAAAATTTGAATATAGTTTGAAGAAGTGGAGACAATGCTAAAATTAACTGTCAAAAGAAACAGGTGGTATAAAGCAAGAGACCTAGTTTTGTGTTTGTTCAATTCATTGTACTAAATCCAGAAAGTTCATTATTTTCTGTTGTATCTTGAAGTAGGGATCCCAGTTTCTTTCTTTGAATGTGAGGTGAATTTGTTTTAAAGTTACTTTCTTCTAGCTTTTGCCTAAAGAGACAGAATCTACAAGACAGCAGGTGATTTGAATTCAGTTATCCCTCTCCTAGTCTGGTTGCCAACCAAGTCTGTTGTATTTATCCATAGCTGGAGGAAGAGATGGAATTATACTTTTCCTAATGGTATTAGCATGTAAGCAATGAATTCAACTAGAATTTGAACTTGGCTCTCCAATTACTCAATCTGATCCACTAAACATTGCTCCACCATGTCTCTTATCACTTAAACATTATTTTTAGTGGATAACCATATTTAAGTAGACACTCAGCAGGCCTAAATCTTATTAAAGTAAATTATACACCCTCCAGCAGGATTTGAACCTGCAAGAGAAACCATTTTCTCCTTATTTTAGCAATTCAATTTGAAAATAAAAAACATATCAGCCAAAAATATTGTGATAAAAAGTAAAAAAGATGAAGAAAGTAGACTCCAAAATGTCAGAATTAGTTAACATTTGGTGATATTTCTAATGAACATTTTTCAGTCAGGCAGATATATACAATTTGATAGGTATTTATTCCTTTCACAGGTATAGACACTTTTTCTGATATGGAGAAGTCCTTTAATCTTAAAAAGATATGCAGATGACACCATGTTGATGGCTGACCATCAATTGGAAGAAGACAAGAACAGCCCAAGATGATAGCTATGAATTATTGATGTCAAAAACAAACAAGTACACCAAACTATGAAAGTGCATTAGAATAGTGAAAAATGCTTTCAAAAAGCTAAACAAAGTACTACGAAAAGAGTGCTGAATTGCTATGTAATATCAATCCTCCTATATGGGAGTGTATGAAGAGGAGACTTGAGGCAGCATGTGATTCTACAGAAAAATGCTGTGAATACCATGGATGGAACATGAGAGCAAGGAGAAAAGTTTATGGAAAATGGAAACAAAAAGGACAAATACTTAGAATTAGAAAGAGAGTTGAAATTTCTGGTACATATGATGAAGAAAGATGGCACACAGGGTATATTGAAAATAAGAAGGAGAGTGGGGAAACAGTGAATAATCTACTGAGCTTCTGTCAATGGAAGGCATAACAGGGGATGGAAGGGATGGTAAAAACAAACTATAGAGCTATAAAAGATAAGAAATTGTAGAGGGTCATGGTCACCCATGACTTGAAGGGACACAGCACATAGAAGAATAATCAATTCTTAAATTTACACTTTCCAGCAGACAGCTTGGCATTCAGACACCTTTTCTGTTTTCACTGTAATAATTGAAAATATTATTTAAACTGATAAGACATTTTTAAAGACATCATGTGTTAGCAATTTTGGAAGTTGACAGAAACTTAAATAGTTTAGCAAAACAAATAAAAGAAATTGCATTATTTTCAGTTTTATATATTTATTTTCAAGTGTATATTGACTGAGTGAAAAACACTATTATGTTTTTTTTTATTTTGAAGAGATTTCCCAATGAGAATATTCCTTCTCTTTTGATTTTCTTCTCAATCTTGTTGCTTTAATGCTTTTATATTTGCAATCTTTTTCTGTTTTAATTAAAAATTTCTAGTAATTTATTAAGGTGAAAATTTATAGAAAGTGTACTAATTTCAGTCTTCCACTGTAAATTAATTTACAGAATCATACAAAATATCTTCTTTTCCTAACTACTGCTGTTACAATGTGGGATATTTAAAAACAATAGCAATAAAAGCAAATATTGTAGAAAACTGAATGAGGCTAAGATTTATAATTTTAAAACTTGTAGTTGAGTGTCTCTGTATCTTCAGCATTTCTCAATGCAGAATTATAACCAATGTTTGTTGGCTTTTGTTCCCTTCCCTAACATATATAAGATTTAATTAATGAAAAAGTTGTTTGTCTGATGAAGTCCCTTTCAAAGGGTGAAACACATAAGAGGACTTCTGTTCTATTTTGTTATTGAATTATCCACTATTCATCTGTTATGCAAAGTTTTTATATCATATCTCCCAATCCTCTGTCTATAAAAACAGTGTCTTTCACATTTATATTCATCTTTTATATTTTATAAGTTTTTACATGTATGTATAGATATTTTTGGTCATTGATAAAATTTGATGTCATGGTATTAATCAGTCACTCTCATTTTCCACCCACATGCACATAATCTGATGTATGCCTTATATAAAATAAATGTTGTTCAGTCAGATCTGGGGTGTTATTGCCAATTTATCTTGTAAAGGGTTCAATATAAGGTGAACATTTTAATACTGGTCATTTGAATTGTCAATACAACAAAACTTTAAAGAATCTAAACTTTTCCATGAAAAAGTCTAAACAAAATAATATAACAATAAGAGAAAATTCAAGCATCAAATTTGAGCTGTGTCAACAAGAACTGATTAATTAGGTTGGTGAACCATTCAAATTGTGATCATCTGTATCTGGAATTTTGATTAAGAATTATGTTCAATTTCAGTAAACTATTCAAGAATTCCAATTTCAGTATGAGAATATTTTTCTCGGGCTAATAGTAACATTCATATCAATGTCAACAATTCACTCAATGATGTAATAAGTATTATTTGTCACCCTGTTTTGTGGTTTGGGAATTTAAAAACAATGTCTGTTTATTTATCAAGTTTTGTTCCATTCTTTAAAGCCAATGTATCATCTCTTCTGCCAATAAGATTCTGGATTAAAAGACATCAGTACAAGAAGAAATCATATTTTCAAATGATATTTTTCTATTCTAAGATGACTATCTCTATTATTGGTATTGGAAAAAAGTATTTTGCCAAATAATGTCTTCTTTTTAAATTTGAACATTTCTTCATATTGACTCTTCCATAGAATAATCAGTATTGCAATTAATGAAAATGTAATGTCAAATTGGTTTCATTCACAGAGAGCCCAGAAAGTTGCAAAGTAGTCAGTTCTATTATACAACTCTCAGTCAAAAGAAATGGGAAGAATAATTGGTTATTCTTAGAAAAAACATTTAGCATTGCAACAGACTGGATAAACATTTTATAAAACTTTTGGTATGCTTTATCTGAAAGAAGTTACTTTGAAAAATTCAGTTTTGTCACATGATATTTGGACAGACATTGCATCAACTGATAACTCCCCATTAATTTTAAGGCATAGAGTATTTAAAGTAGGTATTGCCAAAAGTTTTCTAAAAAGTGCATACCATGATGAAAAAAAGGTCTCATATTTGATAAAAATAAAGTTTTATCATCAAAATGCTTGTTATTATTAAGAGGATAGACCAAAGTATTTTTGATTCATTTTCTAATCTTTTCTAGCACATTTGAAATTTTGGTTTAAAAATCGTATTTTTTTTTTGTATCAGTGGGTGGGCCAAAGATTAGTATTGGAAATTAGCATCTTTTTTGGCATTAAAAACACATTGTTTTGAAAATCCTTGAAAAAATCAAATAATTGTTGGATTTTAATTAAAATTTCAGGACTTATTTACAAAGGAATGAAATTACTTTTGAAGTTTTGTTTTTTAGAAAATCTTAGTAAAAATATTTTCTTACATACATTTTTTTACCACTTAATTTTATGAAATTTCAATAAATTAAAATTCTGGCCACTTCATATTTATGTTAGTTATGTTATGTTAGCCTTGGAGAATTTGAATCATCAATTTGTTTTTGTCAAACAGAAACACCATTTACCAAAAAAATCTGCTCTGAATCATAAAATAAAAAATGCTATAAAATTATAACATTATTTAATTAGAAAAGATTTTAATTGCTTTTATAAATAAGATATATTAAGGGCACTATTGGCTTAAGAATTTTTTTCAATGAATAATGAAATTTTACAAGAATTTATATTTTTTTAAATTTTAATTATAACAATTTATTAAGTTTTAAATCTTTTAAAATTGTGTATAAATTTCATCCTTTTAGATGTTATTATTAAGTGAAAACTATATTTACTAGTCAAAAAGGAAAAGCTTAATAAAAATCATCAAACACTAATATTTTTAAGAGAATTTTTTTTGTATGTGTATAATAAATGTTCAATTTTTATAAGTAGAGTCAACCATACACAACATTATTAGAAAATAAGTGATAACTATAGTAAATTTAAAGGCAAAATTTCTAAAATTCAATAAAACGTTAGATTATGGAGAATATTTTCCTAGAATTATATAAAAATTGCATTCATTCCATTTTCTTCAATTATGTTTTCCATAGAACAACGTTAGATCTGTCAGTACTACTGTCAAGTTAAAAAATATGTTTCTGCAGTATTTTAAACTTAAAATAAATAATATTTGTTACAAATCAGGTTAATTATACTTTAAATCAGTTAATATTCTTCAAATAAAATTTCAGAAAATTATATTTTATTTTTGGAAGATTTTTTAATAAAGAGAATGAAATAAATTGTGATGAAAGACGACTAAAAAAGGGCACTAATCGGCTATTTTAGCAAAAGAAAAGAATCTTTCCAGTCAATTTAAATTAGTTTTTTAAATACAACAAAGTATTATTTAATCTATTCACTTGAAATTAAAACTAAAATAAAAACTTTAAGAAAGATTTTTCATTTTTAAAAATTCATTTTAAAACTTAGGTATCACTTTTTTTGTGGAGGTCCATAGTTTTAAATAAAGAAAGTACTCAATTTTAAGCATCATTTCAAATATTATCAAATGTAAAATAATCACATACTTTCACTTTCATTAGAAGATTCAATATGAGTAACAAAATAATGTGATTGGTTAATTTCTTCAAAAAGATGCAGACAGACCATCCAATGATATTTGGGATCATTTAGTTATAAACTAATTATCATATATTCACATTAAAATATATTTTAATGGTAAAAATAAAGAAAAATTCTGTGAGAATTTTTTTTTTCAAAGAGTTTAGACTTCAGAAAACCTGTTTAACCTCATTATGACATATTTGTGTTCACTGAAAAAGAAAAAAGAATCATTCTTTACCACTGTTTTATAGGTGAACACATCATAGTTGAAATTCTTTTCCAACCTTGAAAAATCAAGCAGATGAGTTACTTAATACAGTAAAATAAATTAGACCAAAAGACATGTGTTCAATTCCTTCTACTCAGATAGTGAGGTCTGTAATCATAAACTGCTTCATCACATTTCTCTTTCTGTTGAGATCAAAGGCACATCAAGCAATGAATATGTAAGCAAAATGAAAGACATGGATGACTTTGGAAATGAAAACAAAGAAAATTCACTTGAGAAGATGAATTCTCTTTCTTTCTCTGTCTTTTTTTTCCTTCCTCTTTCCTGGTTTACTTCTCCAATGTTGCACAACATCATTTATTGTCAGATGACATATTCCATTCTCACTTGTTAATCTTTAACATGAATATATTGTGCAAATACACTGACAGTAAATAAAATTGCATCACACTGAATATGTGTTTCAATTTAGTCTTGATAAAATATGAAATTAATATGGTTGAATTAAAGTAAATGCCCTCATATACAGAGCAATACATGCACAATTTCCAAAATAAGAGTGTTTCAACAGGACTCAGATGACAAAATCTGTATATCCTCTTTGGGTGTTAATAGGCTGCTACTAATGCAGGCATATGATCATACAGATAGTGATTAACATCCTGTGATACATTATTCAGACATTGTTACATCTGTTAATGTAATATGGCAAAAGTTGTAGGTGGGCTAACTGAATGAGTTAGACATTGTCCCATCATATCCCTTACATGTTCAATGGGGGGGGGGAGGGCCAGTCTGATGATCATACCAGCCATGGAAGTTGTCAAATATCTTCCATGGTATGTTAAGTAACATGAGCATCATTTACGCCAGTATTAATCCTGTTAACTGATTTCCTCTTGCACGAATGGCAGCAGAATGGGTTGAACAATGTTCTGGATAGATATAGTACTGTTGTAACTTATAGTACTCCACACCATGATACC
Source organism: Acanthosepion esculentum (assembly GCA_964036315.1). Taxonomy (NCBI): domain Eukaryota; kingdom Metazoa; phylum Mollusca; class Cephalopoda; order Sepiida; family Sepiidae; genus Acanthosepion; species Acanthosepion esculentum. The sequence continues at coordinate 69,550,957 of OZ038482.1, forward strand.
AGGAGTTGTAACCTGTGTGAATACACCCTGGAAGATTTTGCTACTCAAGTCTACAACATGCATACAAATACAAAACATTATGTGAAAAATATTTTTCCTTATCTGGAATGAAGACATTTCCAACCAATGAGGTGTAACCCTTACTTCTGAGCCTAACTGTGGCAACAGAATATCTGTATAGAGTAATGAAAAAGGAATATTCTGTAAAAAATGTCTTGAATAGAATTCCTTATTAAGATTTTCAATTAATAAAAAGAGATAATTTGGATAAGTGGTTTATTGAGCAAGTCAGAATGAATATAAGGGAGGCTATCAACCAACATAGTCACTATTCATCACAATTTTGTTTGTGAGTGAGTAGTCAGGGAGAGATGTGGGTTGATAGAGCATGTAATCTCAACAACAAATTAAGAAAAGAGGTCCATGAGATATCTGTGACCTGCAAAGAACTCTGGGACAACATACAAAACTCAAAAACAGATAGTATTGAACATGTTTGAAACAGACAACCAGACCAAGATTTTCTTAATGATACAAAGACAACTCATTCTCTTCAATTATAATTCTACAAAGCAGTACAAACTTCTGAAAGTTTTTCTTGTGATATTTATTCTGCAACTCTTTCCATTCAAAAAACATCCTGACATTGTCCAAATAACTGAACAAAATTTGATGAGCCTACATTCAAAGGACTATGATGAACTTTACTGACTTTTTACACTCTCTACAATAATTTCTATAACTTCTGTTATTTTCTCTAACTAGCTTAATTTCTTTAATTGCTCAGAAGAACACTGTGAATAAACCCCTACATATGTCTTCTTTTTCATATAAAAGATCATTGTAAATAAATGTTATATTAAGCATTTGGTAGCGAGAGAAGGGAATAGCAAGGATTAAATTTTGATCAATGTTTATTGTTGGTTGTGAGTACAGAGACGTTTAAAGATGAATGGAATGTCAGTTTCAGTGGCTGGTTGTCAGGATGGCAGTCTGATGTAAGGATAGCACTGGGTGGGTTTGGTGTGAGGTCAATGGATACAGTTGGTGCCCATGTTAGTTGATTGAAGTTACAGTGGAAAGTAGTACATTGTACAGATATATCAAAACTAGGTGGAATAGCAGTTTCAGTGGGTGATCATCAGTATACTGATCTGGTGTAAGTGTAGAGCTGGGAGTTGACCTATCTCTTGTGCTGGCCTGGCCAAGGTCACAGGATATTGTCAGTGCACATTTGGTTGATCGAGGTCACAGTGGCAGGTCGTTTCGTTGATTGGTAGACCTGTTGTGTTGAACCAGGGTGACGTCAGATTGGCATGGTTTTAGTAGGCCTGTTCCATGGAACAGAGGTTGTGGTGTCAACTGTGAAGTGAATGCTTTGTAAACAAGTCAAGGTAAGCCAAGGTGACAGCAGAGGTTAGTAGGCCTGTTCTATGGGACAGAGGTTGTTCGTATTAACTGTCAAGTGAATGCCTTGTAAACAAGTTGAGATAGGCTGAGGTGACAGCAGGGGTTGGTAGGCCTGTTCTATGGAATGGAGGTCACTGATTAAGGTTACAGTTGAGGGTCAATTTTTGTTGGTTGATATTTGCCATGGTGGCAGCATTGTCAATGATGAAGGCTTATAGCTGGGTGGTGTCAAGGCTAGATAGTCAGCTGCTCATGGCTGGTGTTTCCTGAGGTGACAAGGTTGGTAGCTATGAAGGCTTATAGCTGGGAATGGTAATCGTCATTGAGATGTATGGTCATGTTGAGTGGTGGTGACAAAGGCAGCAGTGGCAGCAGTAGCAGCAGGGCCTTGCATGAGGGTTGGTGGCCTACCAGTCTGCAGCTCTGTTGTCATGGTGGTGAGGTCATGGTAGGAGTAGCAGCAGCAGCGCCCTGCATGATGTCTGGCTGCTGCACTAGGCCACAACTGCTCTGGTAATTTTCAGAGGCCTGCTTTTAAGTGGGTTTGGTAATCCCCAGGAGATCTCTCTGGTGGAAATGATTGCGATTAGCCACTGCCAGAGCTCACTTTGTAGACTGGATGTGATGCATGGAGCACAATGCACAGAAAATGACTTTTGTTTTGTTTTCTGCCTTCATGGCATTCACATCCAGCCAGCATGCAGAACGAATCAGAAAGAGATCTAATTGCGACAGAGTATAACATAGAGAATATTTTTCTGTTTCAATTTTGTACTGAGGAAGACTTCTTTTTTTTTATTGTGCACTTAAAAATTGTTAAGTGATTTTTTTTTGCATGAAGGGGAATCTTCATAAATAACTATCATTTGTATAAAAGCAGAACCACCTGTCATCACTGAACAGAACACCGTAGAATTTGCCTCTTGGAATATAACTGGAGATGTGTATGATGGTGTTGTAGTATAAGCAGAACTTGCGAGGTACTTGACAAGATCAACACATTGTAAAGGTAGTTTCTGCTCCATTTATAATGTCTCAATCTTGGGAAGTATTTTTATTATGTGGGCATCCAAAGTCTTTCTACTGGTGTCAGAATGTTCACATGATCTCTGTTGCTACCACAGAAACATTACTGATGTGTCATGTTCAACATGCACAGAAATTCTCCAAAGTGACCATCCAACCTTTCAGAAGCCCACAATCTAATCATTCCCAAATGGCTCTAATTGAACAAGAGAAGTATATATGCATCTCTGTAGTATGAAACCTATTTGCACTGAACTCTTCCATCACACTGAGCCTTTTTGTAGCATTCTTTACCATCTAAGGTTCAGACAATGATCAGGGATTGGTATGTAGTAGCATCACAAAATGGCTGAAAATTTGGCAAGTGTTATCTTGTATTGTACACAGGTCAAAATCAATATAATCTTTCAGTCGGTCAAAATTTTATTTTCCATCCATGTATATTATGCAAAAAAAAAGAATCAACTTGCTGAATTTACAAAAAAGAAAATCATAAAAAATGTTTTCCATTGTGATCTCCAAGTTTCATTTTTGAAGAAGGAATGGGGAAAAAGTGAAAGAACCTAAGAAGAAAGATATAAAATTTAGGGACAGAATAATAAAAAAAATTGAGAGTTCAGAGACTGGGAGAATGTTTCTATATTGATTAAATGAAACATTCTTGCTTTTAACCAGATTAAACTCATGTTTATTTTTATGAGAAATCAGTAATTCACCCTATGGAACAATTAGCTTTGTCCTTCACTAGTTCCCTTATACTTGTCAGGCTAAGCTAAACTTGGTAAATATCAATAAATTTAGATTTGAGAACTTTGCAAGGAGCAGTGTTTAACCAGCTAGTTTCACAGGTATTAATAAATTTGTCACTCACTGGATGCTTTGCACTTGTGGTCTTGTGCCAGACTATGTGATGCTTAGTTGCAAGAAAATAGCAATGGGAGGTTCAGATCCAAAAATCAAAACACAGGTTGTAATTCCCATCTTGCAAGTCCAAAATGTTAGGGACATAAAACAAAAAGTGTAAAAAACTGTATCAAAAACTTGTAGCACATACCTAACTTCAGACCTGAAGAACCAAGAAATCTGCCTGTCATCCAAAGTAGAATTATTTTATTGGGGTAAGAAAGGTTGTGAGTGGTCAAGACCGGTAGGGAGGTGCTAATAATTACCATATTTTGAGGCCTACTAAAGTAGACCCAATCTTGATTCTGATTTTTTTTCAACAGAAAGCACAGAGATCACAAATTCTTTTTTTGAGGTATGACTTAATTTTCTCCTATGTCACCACCCAGAAGATAACAAATTAGATTTCATATAAGTATTAACTGTTTTGTTTTTGCTTTTTATTTTATAAGAACCCAAGTAAATAACTCATTATATTGAACCAATATTTTTATTGTGTTATAAATTAGCATATACATATGAAAAGACAATACACACAGCCCAGAATTTGTGTGTGTCCACTCAAAATCCTGAAAATGAAATATATATACAGTTGGTTGGCTACCTGTAAGTGAATCTGTGCAAATATTACATGAAACCAACAGCAAATTATTCCTTTTTCATTTACAAGGGAGTCCAGGAAATTCTTACTCCAACTCCTCTAAATATGACCAAATGACCAAACATTAAAATTTATTTTTGAATTCCCTCTTGGTTGGGTAAGAAATTTTCCCCACCTTCCCATGTTACTACAAACATTTTATATTATAGATTGTGTATTATATAAATAACTGTTTTGTTATTCATTTCGAATCTAGTCTTTTGTGATCTTTCAAAATAAATTATTGTTTTGTCAATGGTTTTTATAATTTAATTGTTCAATTATTTAAAGAAAGCTCTTTATTGCCCTGAAAGTGGTAACCATCTTAGCATTCAGATCACAGGTTGGAAGTAAACAGAAGTCAGCAACATTGACAGTATATTTTGAAAATCAAGTAAATGTAAATTATAATATAACATGCAAGACATGAATCACCCAAATATTTAAACCTATCAAACTGCTTTAATTACAATGATTTCATTAATACCATTCTAAAGAATACAGAATTCTCTCAAAGAAATGACTGTATAATGCATCAGAGGAATAGAAAGAAACTTTTCCTGCATAACTCTGTGTATAAATAACAGTGTATATATATATATATATATATATATATATATATATATATATATATATATATATATATATATAATTAACATAATATGTCTTGGATCTTGTTGTCAGACTTTTACTTTTTGCATTCATCTTGTCTGGTTTTCTAAGTAAGGTCAATGTAAATTCCAACCACACTGCACTGCACTGCACATCAAGAGCACTGTCTCCTGACTGAAAAAACCTGCTGTTATATAATTCTTTCAGTCCCAGACTTATACTGACTATTGGCTAATACCTACCCAGTATTGTTTGTATGCAAATTTTGTCAGTGCCACCTACACTGTCTTCTTCTCAATTGTGAAAGAGGACATAACTCCTGGTGCTTACTTCATCACATGCAACCAACTGTGGGTCTCTTGTCAGGTTGAACCAATACTCTGTTACACTTCTTTAATCAAAGTAAAAGCAAAAATCATATAAAACTAAAAAGTTGTTGTTGCAGTAATAGTTATGCATCTAGAGATGCATTTTGGTTGTAATAGTCATTATCATAATGCAGCAAATCAGAGAAAAAACAATTTTATCTCAGTTGTTTAATTTTATTTGTCAATGCTTAAAAGCAGAAACAGAACAAGCTATTCTTTTCCACTGAATCTACAATTTTACCATTTGCAGGAATTGAATGTGATCCTTTATCATTCTCTTCATGGCAGCAACTGAATATATTCCTTTACTAATCATTTCACTGCAGAAATAGAATTTGCGCATTTATCATCTCTGTTGCAAGAAATGAATCATTTGAAAGTGAAAACTGACATTGTTTTTAACTTCCCATTAATTAATCTTGGCAACCAATAATTTTAGTGCCACACCAGCTGCACAATTCAAATAAATTTATTGCTCACTATCTGTTCTGTGTGGAACTTGCAGGAAATAGCATTTCACGATTTTTTTATGATGCAAACATTTTTAGCAAACATAAAATTATATTCAATAAATAAGTGTCAGATAAGTGTTAAATCTATCAAAAGTCTATTTTATTTCATTTCACTCATTTAAAGCATATTGTAGGATTTTTTAAAATTTAATGGCGTCTGAATTAAATGGAAATATTTTCTGATAATCTCTTTGTATCATGTCTAGCAAAGCTTCTACATTTAATATTTAGATTAACCAATTGGTGTGAAAAATTAATGTTCATAAGCTTTGTTCGAAATATCAACATTATAGTTGACAACAAGAATTAAATTATTTAGGAAAACTATCATTAGGTTTTATGTAAAACTTATTTTTAAATTTTTTGCAGCTTTTGCAACTACCAAATAATTATTGTTTTCCCATATCTTTCAGGAAGGATATGCACATAGCATAGTGGATTTCAGTGCAGAAAATTGGACTATCATGTTCTGGTTCAAATCCCAGTCAAGGCCGTTACTTTCACTTTTGCACAAATACTCTTGGGAAACGTATGAATCCATCACTTCTCCCCCAGTTAGGGGGTTAATATCAATGCAAACTGGACTCTCTAACTTTGATTGGCAACCAGTCTAGTAGAACAACAACTCTGAATTCAAAACCACCTAGGCTTGGAGCTAACAACTCTACTCTATGAAACCTACTTTCTATGGAAACCACAGCTGCTACACTAGTGTGGTGAGGCTGTGGCCCTAAACTTTACACTGGTGTCTACAAGGTTAAGATACATAGCATATCTTTCAGGACTAAGTAAGCACTAAAAAAATGTATTAAAAATTTACCTTAAATCTAAGTTAGGTATTATGTATGGAAGGTTGAATGTTATAGCTTGAGTTTGAGTGACCTGAGTCCACAAAAGTAGGCATGTTATAGGCTTGTGAAATTAGTAGCTAACTTCTGACTAAAATAATAATCTCTTGTCTATCATTATCTTTATAGCATGAAATAAATCCAGTCAATAAAAATGTTCCTTTTTGAAATTCAATAATCTAAAACTCTCAACAAACAGCCAAATTGTGTTGATGGGCAATTTCTCAGTGCTACAAATTAATTTCTTCTAACCAATTCTTTGTTGCTCTGCTTCCATGCCAACTACATTTTGGAAGGGTCCATTAATGAAATTCAAAGGGGAATTCATTTTTTTTTATTTTACCAATCTCTACTGCAATTTCAGAATTGATTCTGCTATAATATTCAATACTATACTCTTCTTTGCATTAACTAACATTTTCTCAGTTCATAAGACTCTATTTTTCTCAAAAGAAGAATGAGAATAAAATGTTAAGTTAATAAGAACAAATCTTTGAATACTATAAAGACTCACTACTTCACCCTTTCAGTTCTATTATCTGTATCCTTTTAGATGGTAAGAATCCTTCTTTGGATGCGTCACAAACTAGCACCAGATTTAGCAGTTATTTTTGTTTATTTTTTGTTGCCATTGGAAAAAAATAGCTTCTGCAGAGACCATAAATCATTTTCATGTCCTTTAAGGATTCCAAGGGATTTAGGATTAGGCAGAATTTTGGAAAATGCCAAGTCAGTTTTAATAGATGTTTTGTATCCACTTGCATACCCATTGAAATTTTCATTGAATGTGTTGGCAGAATTATTCCCTGTTCAAATGGTAAGGAAAATAGACACCTTGGTGTTGCAGAATGAAAAGCAGGAAAGAAAATAATAGCACTGAATGCAAACAGTCAATACATTTTGCATTGACTTGAGGCTATTTTGCATAGGAAATCAGCAAATTGGCCCATTTCTAGATTGGGTGGGAACTTTTGTAGCAGAGCAGTGATTGTTGGGAGTTAGAATAGAAATTGGCATTCTTGAAGAGAATCAGATTCTAAGTATTGATCTGTGAATAGGGAAGAGAAAATGTAGAAGTTGAGTGAGAGAAAAAAAGAAAGCATAAGAAATGAAGAGGAGTAAGAAAGAAATTCTAGATAGCAAAGAATAAGAGAAATAAGAGTAAAATTTATCTACCAGTGAGGAGTTTATTGTTTACTTTAAAAGCTCATAGGATGGAGACAAAAGGAATCTTTTCCCTTTTCTCAGGGATTCCAATGTCACAAAGTGGGAATATGGTCAGATAGTATATTTTATTAAAAGGTGTTCATAAATTGAAAGCTTGCAAAGTATGTGGGCTTTGTGGAAAATTCCTCAACTTTAAGAAAATGTTTTTAAATCCTAGTTTTTAGGCTCTAGTTTACGGTTCTTATTCCTTAGTTCAAAGTAAAATATACAAAGAGTAACTAAAATCCTCTGAGCTTTTGGCAAAAATTTACAGCTTACAAGATGAAAGATAAAACATAAAGATTAAAACTAATAAATTTCAGATTTAAACATATTATCAATAGAATTTGACCAATAAAATGCCTTCTTTTCCTCAGAACAAATTCTGAAATTTAAAAATAATTCTCCCAACATGTATAAAAATGCATTCAATGATTAATTGTAAAATAATTATCAATTCTCTTTCAAAAATAAAAAAAAATTCTTGGAGAGATTTGTGCTTTTTTTCTCAACTCTGTTTCCTAAAGTCATTTTTGTATTTTGAAATGTAAGAGAGAAAAAATAAACCCTAACATAATACAATGGTTAACAAGCTCATCTCAAAGTCTGTCATTGATATGGTAAGTTAGATCTTCACTTGCTGTCCAATATTTATTGCCTTATGCCAGAGTAAGGTAAAATTAGTATTGCATGACTCTTCGGTAGAATTGAGTCACTGTCAGTCACTGTGTGTTTATCTAAATCTAAAAATAAACACACTAAAATTCACCTTCATCCCTGCCGTGTGCCGACGGCTTACTGGTAGAATTTCCGACTGACGCAAATTCAGTCGGGTTTTGATCCTAGCTAGAAGCAACCAGACGTCTAGCCACACTGATGAGCTGTGAAACAGCGAAACAGTCTGTCTGTGGGTGACAAAAATATATATATATATATGTATATATATTAAGAGAGGTAACTAAATTATTGGTCTGTGGATGACAAAAATATTGGCTCCTGAAAAATTAATTTCAGTTGAGCTCTTTTGTTTGAGGAGAGATTTTGTAAACAGTGACTATTTAAGCTAATATTGCACGACTCTTCAGCAGAATTGAGTCACTGTCAGTCACTGTGTCTTTATCTAAATCTAAAAATAAACACGCTAAAATTCACCTTCATCCCTGTCATGTGCCGACGGCTTACTGGTAGAATGTCCGACTGATGCAAATTCAGTCGGGTTTCGATCCTAGCTAGAGGCAACCGGACGTCTAGCCACACTGATGCACTGTGAAACAGTGAAACAGTCTGTCTGTGGGTGACAAAAATATATATATATATATGTATATATATATAATTATTTATTTAATAATAACATAAATATGTTATAAAATCACTACAAAAATAGCCATTTTGTTTATGTATATTTGCTCATATAAATTATATTTTAATAAGTGGTTAGAATTCGTTTAATAACACTTTCGGTCTTGAATATTTCTTGGTTGCTGTATCGGACTGTCTAGGTCAATCTATGTGGATGTGTGTACATGTATTTATCGGTGTCTATGTGTGTAGAAAATGCATGCACATTTAATTGTGTATGTTTGTGTGTGTTCGTTTTTTTTAGTTTTTTTTTATAAAAGGCCGTGGAGATGTTTCCTGTCTCGTCACCTTTTTGTGTGTGTATATATCTAAACATGTCTGGGTGCTTATGTATTATAATCTGAGTAATAATCTATTGTCTTATGTGAGAGGTTAGCACCCCACTCACACACTTGGAATTAAAATGTATCCATTTTGTCAGGAAGACCAGTCAAATCTTAACCTCTATTCTAACATAATTTCAATGAAAAAATAAATTGAATAACATATGTATTTTTTCTTTTCTCCTCAGTGATTTTATAATTTTAAACTTAATAGAGATTAAATTTAGATTTTACTTTTAATTTTAATTTTAAATTTTATCATATAATTTAATACTTATTGGTTAGAATAAATTCTATTTTAGTATAACCCCAACTTTAAAGCTTTTAATAGCTATTATATCCTTACTTTGTTGTCAAGTTTTTTGAATTCTCGTATACTTGTATTTTGATTGGTCATTTCAGCTTATGTAACAGCGTTTTCCCCTTGTGAAGGATTGTTAATTAATTTGAAACTTTTAAAACCCTTTATTCTACATTCAACATCATCACTTGATAAGACATCGGAGGTGTTGAAACAAAATGGCTATTTTTGTAGTGATTTTATAACATATTTATGTTATAATTTTTAAATAAATAATTATATCTGCTTTACTCTGTATTGAGCACTCTTTTAAGAATAGTAATTGTTGGTTATTGGAATTTATTCCGTATACACCAATCCTATACTTGTATATATATATATATATATATATATATATATATATATAATATATATATATATATGTATGTATGTATATATATAAAGACATGTCTCATTAAAGCATAATGTCATTTTCAGGATCTTGTTTTTGCTAAGACAAAATTGCTGTATTCATCTGAGAATTAATTTTTTTTACTTGTGAAGTGAAAAGCAGTAAACATATGTTCTGTATAATATTTTAATTTTATGATGTAAGCATACGGTTGTAGTAACATTAAGAGAGGTAACTAAATTATTGAGATGTCTAACTACTTTTTAAAACTATTTAAAGCTATTAGTTATAATGAATATATATCAACATAATAATTTTCATTATTCCTTTAATAAGGAGACTAAGAAACTCATTTGCAAATAATATGAGAGGATGCTATTAAGAATAAGTAGACAAAACTTGTCTAAATGATTTAATGAGACATGTCTTAATGAAAACATTCTGCCAACATATGTATAAAATATATATATATATATATATATATATATATATATATATATATATATATGAGCAATCTGGATGTTATGACCATAATAAATAACTTTCAGCATCAGCTGTAGACACATGAAACTCCTCCAACTTCCCTTAATCTCATATAAATACAAAATGCTATGTATACAGTTTACTAAAGGAATAGTGGCACTTGGCCTGAATGTCATATTAAAGCATCAACTTGACAATCATGATGCCATGTTGATTCCTATGTCTTTCTATAGCTATAAACACACTCTCTCCACTATTGAGTAGCACTAGTCCCTTATAATTTTAAACCACACACACATGCACAGTATGTATGTGAATGTGTAGTACATATATATAAATATATATATATATATATATATATATATATATATATATATATATATATGGATATAGGATATTAAATTATTTGGAGATGTAATGTTTCTATTGATGCATATATAATTGTGTATCAATATAAAATAGAAAAAAAGATCAGTTATAATTTAATATAATTCTTTTCACAGAGGAAAAGATTTTATCTGTAGAGTTGTTACACATGATACTTGGAATGGATGTTGGCATTTTTCTTTTACAAGTTGAAGAGACTACTTTCTGAACTGCTGTATAAAGCTGGATGTAAATTTACCATGGAAGACTTAAATTATTGCACTTTCTGTATATCTAGCCTTAATAAATTACATTCTCTCTTTATTTAAAACTGCATTCTTTATGTCAAAATTATGGTAAAACTCATTACAGGTGAGTTAGTTTGTTTCATAAAAGATTATTTTGTGTTTATGTACTCTTTAAACTCCTAAAAGTTTCACCTATGTATTTGTGTAACATATTATTATAGCCTATAGGATAAATTCATGCTTCAAGGTTTTGGTTGTTATTATTTTGTTTTGTTTGAATTACATCTCTTATTGATTTTGAAGTAGTTGTAACAAATTTTACATTTACATAAATTCTTTTCAATTGTAGTCGTTATTGTCTTGGTAGTAATTGTGTATAATTTTATTAAGATTATTTTCATTAATCTGATGAGGTTTCTTTTTAACATAATACTCAAAAAAGGAAAGTGTAGGAAGTGCATTATTTTCTGAGTTTTCCATAGTCAATTTATGTCCACATTCATACAGCAATTCATCTTTTTTTTCAGCAAAACCACTGCTATTATAATGTGGGATATTTAAAAACAGATTACTTCCTACCATTTTGAAGTTCCTGAATATTATAAAAACTGTGCTGGCAAAAACAAAACCATTGTGCTCAGCAAAAGTCTTGAATCATCACCAAATACTAATTCTATATTATGAAAATGAGTAAAAAGAAAATGAAATTTAAATGGATGAAAATAAAGTGTAGATTCTGAAACTAAACTGTTTTTCATTCAACCACAAATTTATTGAAACAATTCAGAACTGAAAGAATAGCTTTAAATGCATTTATTTATATTTCTCTGCTTGCCAACAGATTTTTTCATCAGCCAATACAATAAAGCAAATTGGTGTTCCATTCTTAAAGTTCTTCATGTTCTTAGATGTTTGCTTGACCTTACTGAAGTTTTGTAGTATTTAGTTATGTGTTGCCAATAGCAGTGACAACATTCTCCAACATGACTGTGCTCTCTTCTTCAACCATTGCAGCATATCAGTATTGAAACCTGTATGAAGATAGCTGATGGAATAGTTCTGCAGCAAGATGTCAATTCCCAAAAGCATGAAAGTGAAAAAAATATAAGTAGCCACAATTTAAATTTGGTTTGATAATATATTTATCTCCTGTGTTAATAGCAATTAGGCTACTTTGCACCTTCCTGTTTATATCATATATAAAGCTCAATATCTATTTGTGCATTTACTTGAAGCTCTGAAAATTAAATATTTCAAGTTGTGTGTGTGTGTGTGTGTGTGTGTGTGTGTGTGTGTGTGTGTGTGTGTAAATATTATATAAAACTATAAGATCAAATAAATGTCATTTTATCACTTATGACAACCAGCATGTGTCTTATATTCTGAGCATCTTAGTGGTTCTTGCTTAATGGAAATAACTAATTTGCATATTAAGTTTTAAAAATCACTTAAAAACAGTATTTTGTTATTCATTTCCATTCTGGTCTTGTGTGATCTTTGTAAATGTTTGTTCCATTGATGACATTTACAATTAAATTGTTTAGTTATTGAAGTAGACGTTTTCTGCCTGAAAGTGGTAACCACCTAAGAATTTAGGTCACAGTTTGGAAGTAAACAGAAGCATGTGGTGAACTGGGTGTAGCAGAAATACTTCCCACATAATGCTAAGGCAGTAAGAGATATTTCTGCTGTACTCTGTATCATGGGAAGTAAGCAATATTGACATTTTTATATTATTAAAATCTAACAAATTTAAATTTTTGAAAATTTTTAACATTTTATGCATAAATAACAAAGAAATATTTTGCTCAATTTGTTTTGTCCAATTATGAATTTATTTACTTATCTTTATTGAGTTTATTTCAAGAATAACATGAACATTCTATTAAAAATAAATCCATGATCACTTGATAACAGTGCTATAATGCCAATTATGGTGAAATTGCACCAAGGAATTCCACATTACCTGTGCATAACAGAACAGGATATCTTGTCTGAACAGTCAGAGCCATTATTTGAAATTTATGTAAAACGCCTGCATGGTTCTAGTGGTTTTAAAACCAAAAATGGTCTCTCCATGCCAGAAGTGCTGGGGTGGCCATTAAATGCACAAGTCCAGAAAAGCCTGTGGTAAAGGGCTGTTGCAGCTATTGCATGGATAGGTCCAGAAATACAAGAAGTAGTAGGGTCTTTTGGATGTTGCAAGTGCTGGTCAGTGCAGGAAGGAAAGCTGTAAGTAGGGAGCTGATGTAGCCAGAAGTATGCGGAAGTCAGAAACCAGCAGTAGTCAAGTAAGTAGCCCAAACATAAGGGGCTGTGGTAGCCCTAATAAAGGCCAGGAATGCCAGAAGTAAGAGTAAACAGGAAAGTCTCCAACTGGCGTACAGTTGGCAGACAAAACAAAGTGGGCTGTAACTTAATGCAGAACCCATCCAAGCACCCTGTTCACAGGAATCAGGGGCCTGCACTCCTCTTCTTCCCTCCTCCTTTACCGGTTTATATGACAAGAGTATGCAGTAACATTGCCAAGCTTGATAGGTAATTAATACCTAAAAATTAAATACTGAGTTGCTATAATGTATTAAAAATGCTATGAAATGTTTAAAGGGATATTTAGATTGTATTAATAATAATCAAATAACTAAGAGAAATGTGGTTGATTATAAAATCTAAATAGGCCTGCCATGTTGTGTAGAAGGAAGTGGGGTAATGCAAAAAAGAAAAGGCAAAGGTCCTGAAGTAATAACTCGTCCACTATGAACGTGAATCTGGGTGCTACAATAACACATTCAAATTCATTTTTGCCCTGAAGGTAAGGCATTTTCTCTAGCATTACAGTGACTGTTGCAAAAACAAAAATGCATGCAACACTGGGCCTCTTTTGCCCACTGCACAACCTTACCCACCAAACAAGATATAAGTTTGTTATGGCTATAGATATATACCTAGATCAATTCATTAAAGGACAGATTGTATTAAATCTGTCTTGAAAATCAGCATTATAAATCTGACCCCACTGATACAATGACCCTGGTGGAAAATACACATCAATTAAGCAAGCATTTTCAGACACAACAACATTCATCATCATTGAAACAATTATAGTATGTATTTATCTAGTTTTCATATTATTGCACACCTACTGAACATCAATAGTTGCTACTGCATCAGCCACAATTATGACTATTTGCAACATGTGCCTCTTAGGGATCTTGTTTGTGGATCAGGTCTGCATCTTTTACTCTTGTCATTTTCATGGATAAAATTGTCAGTTATTCTCAATACTTAAAGAGAATAAGTGAAACATTAAGCTAAGTGGGAAATTTACTTTATCCTGGTTAAAGTTTAGTTAACTTGCTAATCCCATGTAAAACAATTTGATGATCAGCATCTTTAATGTCTGGATTTTCTGGAACAAAGTTTATAACAGGAAAGAGAAAATGATTGATTTTCTTCTACAGGACTGATCCTAGACAATCCTTGAACAATAGTCTGATATAATAGTGAGTCAGTAAGAATATGATTGAGCATTTTTTTGTCAGGAATGAATTACCAAACTTTTGAATTTCATTCCATCAAGAGAAATGAAAAATAAAATAAAAATTAATTTTAAAATAAAATCTCAAAACAAATTTGCATCTCATTCAATTACAAAAGAGAATGGATTGCTCTTTCCTGTTGGTCATTGATAAGAATTCTAAATAAAGAATAAATAGAGAATTTGCAGTTAAATATATTCAGTCAACAAAATATCCATTTCACACTTAAAAACATTTTATTGATTTTACTATTTCTATAAACACATACAACATTCTTTCTCATTCTATTCTTATTATGTCAGGCTAGATGAGAAAATATGTACAGAGAAGAGAGGTAGGCATGCATATATATATATATATATATATATGCATATATATATATATATATATATATATATATATATATATATGCATATATATATATATATATATATATATGTATATATATATATATGCATATATATATATATATATGTATATATATATATATATATATATGCATATATATATATATATATATATATATATATATATATATATATATTTATGTATATTTATCAATTGCTACATATCTGAATAGACATGTACATATATATGATGATATATACATGTATGTGTTTATTGAAACTTACAAATATAATATCAATTTATACATAAGTGTATAAATATTAGTCCATATACATCAATAATTTTACTAAAAAAATATTAGAATGATTTTATTGATTTTAGAAGAGAATACAAATCAAAGTATGTCTTTTGAATATTTTAAAATCTTACTTGTAATTGCCAATCAACTTTTAGAGAATGAATCTATCATTTGGTAAATTTATACATGTTTGATCCAATACACTGAAAATTTTGAAATCTTTAAGCAGATAACAATCTCTCAAATGCATTATGACTAAAATTAATTATCATCATAAAATAAACATGGATCTGAAGTTCTGAGATTAAGTATTTTCATTATTCCATATATGAAATGGTGTGTATTATTTTCATTATTTCAGGTATTATTCAGGCTAGTATCCTCATCTTTGTATTTAATTTTTCAGGCAATATGTTTTTCAGCCTTTCTCCTATGTATATTGCATCTGGCAGTCCTGAGATGGTTGTTTTTAAACCTCCTCAATAAGAATAGTAAACAAAGAAAATTCTGTGATAAAAATAAAACAACACAAATGAAGATACTAATCTGAAAACGTCTAGAATAGCAGACAAAGCAGTTCAGGATTCATTTTCTACTGATTAAGTGTTCAAGAAAATCACTTTGAAAATTATTGTTGATTACCATTTTCTGTTTTAGAAAAAGTCTACAAGGAATGTAGATGCTTGGAATCATGGTCAGAATTTTTCATTCCAACATGACTGAATACCAAAATATTTTTGTTTATATCACATGATCTAATCATTTGTAATTCATGTTTTAGTCAATGCTATAATCGACCAAACTATATGTCTATTGGACACATGTAAGTTCAATCCCCAAGTCTGGTAGTGCTGAAAAGTCCCTAGTTCAGTGGAAGAAACAGACAAGTGACACAAAGTTGAATAAAACTGGTATGAAATATTCCCTAAGCATAGAATATAACACTCTACCCCCATAAATTGAATAAATGTTTTAGTTTGAAATTCCAAAAAGGTTACCAAGTACAAAGACAGACACCTGAAGGAGACCAGAGGGTACAACAAATGTTGCGAGTATAACAACCAAGATGAGAATGCTAATCTGAATACTAAGTCATTTAATAATGATAATTCTTCAGCTCAATTTCCGACAAAAATTACTTTGCATTTCAGGGAAATAAATGAACATTTTAGTTAGAAATTTTACAACCTTCTTGAGGTGATAGTGTGAACCATAATATAGAGATTTTTTTATTTTCCAATTTGAAATGGTCCAAAACAGATATCATTTTGAGATGAGTTTTTATCAATATAATTTTCTAATGATTTTGAACTATTCTTCTCATTTTGTTTATTATAGATGTTATTATAGACACAATGTTTCAGCCAAGTACCCTCTGACTATCTTCAGGTATCCATTGTTTGGTTGATATATGATATTTGTTGATTATTGTGTTGATCTGTCCATGTCATGCCAGTAATTGTTCATTCCTGCTGAACCAGTGTTTAACTACCTAATCCAGGAATTGAACTCCCAACCACTAAATCACAGAAACACATGTTTAATCAACTCCTATATCCACCAAGTTACCATTCTGGACATTGGTGGTGTATTTTTGGAGCCTTTATATTCAATGTTGGATGGTTTTAACATTTGATTGTCATAGCAGGTTTGTGTTGCTTTTCAATAAAATGTTGTCTATTGTGGGTGAATAGGTTGTTTTTGTTATGCACATCAGCGGCCACCAAAATGTTGTGGGATCATCACTCACATCATAACAGTAGAAATTAGTCTTGTTTACAGAGATAAAAGCATACTTGATAGGAAATAAAACATACACAACTAACAGGAAAAGTATGGTAAATTGTATGTCAATTTCATACAATTTATTTATATTTTTTGTGTGTATTTTTTAGGTTACAATTGTTTTATGGTACATGTGATAAAAGGGAGAATTTACTCTGTAATATTACAAGCCATATCACAGAGAGAAATTACACACATGTTGCCCATACCAAGGTTTGTATCAAGAGATTGAATTTAACATCTTTTGGTGGGATGTCCATATTTCTGACAGGAACCGTTTTTGTTGTATACTGAGAGTATTTTTATTAATTTTTAATTTTTATTTAATTTATTTTATACAACATTTTTACATTATTGTTTTATCTTATTTTATTTATAATTTCATTATTATTTTATATTTTATTTTTATTTATTTATTTTATTTTATTTATTTATTTTTTTAATAATAATAATAATAATAATAATATTTCGACACTATGATAGCATCTGTAATAATCAAAAGGCAAACTACAGAGTATGAGGGGTAAATTGTCGCCATTTTATATTTTTAATTTTGCACATGTACATTGTTTGTTTTTGATTTTGTCAACTGCACAGTATAGCAGGGTCAGTTGGGTGCCATCTGTGAAAAATAGAGCACCATGACACAATTTACTCCTCCAGAAATTTGGAAATGGCACACTGTACTGCTTGGTATTCCCATCAGAAGCTTCAAGAGAAACATTTCAGAATCTTTGGTGCCAATCTGAGAACAGTGCAGAGGATTCAGAAAGAGTTGGATGAGTCTAATGGTGATTAAAAATATACAGCAGCTAGGAAAACTCACTCTAATCGTTCTGATAAGAAAAGAGCTCTTGAATTTCTTTGTGAGGGACCTGGGTGAAGAGGGTGACTGCTGGAAGACCCTATGTCTGACAACAGGACTTTGCACCCTGCCAACACAAGCTATCAGACAATTTCTGCGACCACATCACCCCTTACATCTGGCCACCTAACTCTCCAGACTGCAATCCCCTTGATTATTATTTGTGGGGTGCAGTTGAGTGAGAGACCAACAAAACTCCTTGTAACACCAAAGATGAAGGATTATGGCAGCATTCACCAACCTAAACAAGGTGACTGATCAGAAGAGATGCAGGAGATTCTGAAGTTATCTTGAGGCCGTGTTTGAAGCCAATGGTGATTTTATTGAATAAATTTACTCTTTAGTATTTCAAGATATTTTGGTGTAATTTTGGTAAATATATGTTAAAATGAGATGTCGGTGTTATTTTCATTCTTGCGTAATTTAGACGACAATTTATCCATCGCACCCTGTATAGTTTGAAATAATTAAAGTATATAGATGTCATTTTATTCATTGGATATCTTAATAAAAAATAGAAACAGAAGAAAAATTAATAATTGGCATTCATGAAGAGACATTTTATTAGCATTCAAAAGATGTTATAAATGTGATTTATTTGTTCATTTAATGAATATACTAGTTTCTACTCCATAAAATAATGCACAATTGTGTGAAAAATAACATCAATTTCCTCATACCATTTGATTACAGAGAATAGTCAAAACAATTGTTGAGAAGAAAGACATATTAAGAACTTAAAAACAAAATTTTTTTTTTGAATCCTTGATTTTTCAGGAATGAAAAAAAAATTTTACTGATGAAAATTAAAAACTTACTGTCTGTTTGGCAGTCTGTGAAAAGGTTTGATTAAAATTTGGCAAATTTTTAGGATACTAAATACTGAAAAAATCTATGTGGTTGAGAATCTTTAGAATTGAACACAAATTCTTATCCAATGTCTTTTTTTACTTTCTTTCAAATGTGCTGTTTGCAGGTTTTTACAGAAACTATGAATTCATATGATGCCCTTTTAAGAAAGTAAATCAAGTCTCTTCAATATAACAATCAGGAATGAACACAAAGTAGGGAATTTTTCACTAGGATGCTGAAGGCTACTTTTGACAGAGTAGAAGCAAAATTTAAGATACATTTTAATAATATTAAGAATAATTACTTGGTAATAAAAAGATGGGACTCAAATTGAGTTGTTTTAAAAGGTAGTTTATCTTTGTTTTATTTCTGTGGTTTATCAACCTTAAAACCAAATCATATTTCACATTGTAGCAGGTTCCCAAGAACCCCACCATTCAAAAAATAAACTCTGGTAAGAGAAGGAAACAAGAACAACAAAGTCTGTGCAGTTTGATTGTAACTTCTGACATTTTCCAAAGCTAAAATCACCATTGAAAGGGAGGAGATTAAGGAGAATGTGATTAGGCAGCTGATAGTAATCCCAAAAGAGGAACTTGCAGACTGTTTTGTTAACCAATACGAATATTGAAGTAAATGTGTGAGATCCCTGGGGGAATATTTTGATGAAAACTAAGATGCCTTAGATAGGATCTTTTTATATTAATATTAGAAGTTTCATCATTTATAGACATATATAAAAGTGATCACTGAGATCAACACCAAATGGCGACAGTCTGTTTCGTGCTTGAATGCAATCAAGTATGAAGCAGATTGTTGCTGCTTGGTGTTGACCTCAGTGACCACTTATATATTTCTCTATCTTTGACAATGAGCATGTTTACCTATAATATAACTAAAAAACTATATTTATATCATATAAAAAAGAGAGAGATGTAGTAATTTCATTCTGCTTGATATATTGTCTAGTACTAAAACCTGATTTATTGCCTTTGTTAACTCTGTTATTGAGTGACAGATTCATTAAACAACCTCATCTTTGCAATAATAAAAATCTGTTCAAATTAATTTAGAAATTCTAATCAGACTGATGTAGAATGTTTATATTTTCATTAATTTTAGATGAATGATTTTTTTTAAAATGACATTACTACTAATAATAATCTGCTTTGTAATATTTGTTTATTTCATTTTATATTATTCTGCCTAAATTTAATTAGATCATTACTTTTTGAAAAAGCTTCATTAAGAAATCTAAAGATATATGTTCTTTTACCTCATCAAAAAGTCATATACATCATGAACAACAATTAGCAAGTCAGTAAAGAAGCTCTAGACATTGAACAAATGTGATTTTTTCATATTTTCAAATGAAGATTTTAAACAGAATTGCTTATAAACTTTTGTATTTAATTGATGAAAATCTCAAATGAATATTACTTTTATTTTAAAAAAGAAAGCTCCAGGAAAATGTCTCCTCTTTCATTTCCTTTGTTTTGGAGTCCTCCATGTTTACATTTTTATTTATGATGTAGTATCAATATCAGGATCATTCAAATCTAAAGTTTACCTTTTAAAATGAAAAGAATCTCTAGAAAATATCTAAAATCATTTATGATTTTGTAAACTTCATAGAATTAGTCTACAAAAACTATTTGTGGCAGATTAAAGAAATCACATGGATAGCAACCAAGAATCTCTATAAAATCAGTCTAACTAATGTAAACAGAGATAAATATCAAAATACAAATTTTCTATGTGAAAATTCATAATAAATCTTCATTCTTGAAATCATGGGGGAATTTTTTGGTTTCTTTGATTTTAATTTTTCTTGAAGGAAATACATTTTTCGTTACAAAGACATTTGCAAAGAAATTGCAACCTTAGCAGTTGAACAATCACACACACACACACACACACACACACACACACACACACTCACACATACACACACACACACCTCCCATATTTGATTTATCTCTTGTGCCAGTTGTTAAACTAAGAAACACATCCAAATAGAAGAATTAGTTAAGTTAATCTCATTAATTTTTATCTAATCACTAAAGTAAGCACAAATCTTCAAATTAAAAAAAAACAAATGAAAATATTTCATGCAATTTTGTGAATGTTTGAATCTTGTTTGCACAAAATTATATTCTCAACTGTTCAACATGTTTTGTTTCTGTGAACCTAAAAACAAATAATACCAACAATTCATTCCACATTTTCATAAAAATATCTGTCATGTATATTTTTATTGATTTCTTTGATATTGATCTGTTTATAGATTGAAAGAACACACTTCATGTCTTGTAATCTAACAGGGAAATACAAACTATAAAATTGATCTTTCAATGAAAATGTGTGAATATATATTTGTGCACAGACATACACATACTCATATACACTGATAGAAAATAAAATTGCAACATCCTGAATATGTGTTTGAATTTAATCGAAATTAAACATAAAGCTAATGTGACTGGATTACAAGAAATGATCATGTCTACAGATCAATACAAACACAGGTTACAAAATAATGCGACAACAAGGTTCAGACTATTTAATGTTGAATTGTATATCCTTCTTGGGCATTAACATTCATATGACAATACGTATAGTTAATATGATCTGTATAATCATATGAATACTACTCTGCAGTACATTATTTCCATGACTCTTGCACCTGTTAATGCAAAACAGAAAGAGTTGTTGATAGGTTGATAGCTAATTGAATGAGTTTGGCATTATGCCATTATGTTTCATATCTAGTTGATGGAAGACAAGTCTAGTGATCATGCCAGCCAGGGAAGTATTCAAGTATCATTCAGAGTATGTAGACTTTATATCATATGAGGAAAAAAGCACATTATCTTTCTGTTGCAGGGATAACAGCAGAATGTTTTGAATAATCTGCTGAATATTCTAGGCATGGCACTACTCAATGTTCTTTCTACAAACACCAAAAGTGAGCAAAAGTTGCTAGTTGTTGGGCCTGTGTGCTGTGGGCAAATATACTCTGGAAGGTCTATGTTGCACATGCAAATGACCACCACTTGCCTGAAGGCAGGACATGCACACATCATCAAAAATTACAAAGTATCATTTGATACTCCATGTGACCCTCTCATAATACCAATAAAGATGTATATGGGGATATTGCAGTGTAACTGGAACTCTGGCTAGAGGTACTTGCACCTGTAGTTCTGCTGGAAGTAAATGATTCTCAGTAGACCATGTTGACACTACTAGGGTCATATTTCCTCTGGGCAGTGTTGTAGACTCTGTGTGATTTGCTAATGAAACCTTTACAGTATGTTCATTTTGGTAAACATCTGTGTTATAGGGTCATCTAGAAGCTGATCTACAGGTGTAGGAATGTTCATTTGACCCCTATTGTCAACTGCAAAACATCACTAACCCACCATATCCATATGTGTAGTAATTCATCCATTTCACCAAAGGTACACATCTGATCTCACATTGCTCTAAATGACAAAAAAGAGTACTTTGCATCTCTGTGGCATGATACCTGCTTGCACTGGACTCTTTCACTACTCCACACACATATGCACATATTGTACCTCGGTTAAAATCAGACTCATAATTCAAAATGTTGCAAATTTATTTTTTTTGCATCCGTGTATGTATACACATATAGATTTATATGGATATGTAAATACATCATTGCATGTGTGAATGCTTGTATCTGTATTTCGCTCTCTCAATTTCTCTCTCTCATTCATATATATATATATATATATATATATATATATATATATATATATATATATATATATATATATATATATATATACATATATATATATATATATATATATACATATATATATATATATATATATATATATATACATATGTATATATATATATATATATATGTATATATATATATATCTATATATCTATATATATATATATATATATATATATATATATATATATATATGTATATATATATATATATATATATATATATATATACAACAAAACCACCTGCTCTGACTTGTGTCAGATCAACTCTTATATATTTACTTTTCTGCCACAAATGCAAAAAGAAAGGTAATTATATTGGAGAAACAGGCATGGGATTCTGTCTTTGTTTCAATAACCATAAAAAAAACATCAAACATAACAACAACAATTTCCCTGTCACTGAACACTTCAATCAACTGTTCTATAGCATTGCTGACATCAGATGTGTGCTTTTAGCATATCTTCATTTAACAGCCAACAGGAAAGAAACAGATCAGATATATTTTCAAAATAAAATCATACATTAAAGGATTAAACAGGGATTTGGGTTTACTCAGAGAATATCATTTCTATAGTGAGCTCTCTAACCACAAACAACAACATTCCTTGGGAGTGTAAGTCCCACTTCTTTGTTTATTCCTCATCTCATTGTAAAAGGACACAGGTGTGTCTGAAAATTCTGACTTTAAAATATTTTTCTTTGTGCTTCAGTTTAGTCAAAAGGCCAATATATATTAAATACCATCAATCTTATTGCCCATATTGTTATCATTTTGTTTTTTATTGTTCAATTAACTGGCCTATTAAATATATATATATATATATATATATATATATATATATATATATATATATATATATATATATATATATATATATATACACTACATCATCTTTGCAAAATACTATGCTTGATGCAGACACATACAAATGTACAAAGTATGATATGTTTTTATCTGAAAGCCAATTTACTCCTAACAACAGACAAAAGTAAGTTTGCTAGAATAAATAAATCCTTACTATTTTCCTAAGTTCTTTCCTCTACAGTTGGAGTGGCCATTTCTCAGGTTCCCATCTGTTAATATTGGCCATCTGCATCCAATCAATCATAACCTAATGTCATGAAGTGTGGAAGGCTAGCTGAAGTGAAGTTATACAGATGTGGCAGGTGCAAATTATTATTGGCTCCAATAATTGTATCTGCATGAAATAATACAGTCTTAGTACTCCATACAAACTTTACACTGAAAAATTGTCTGAAAGAAAATGTAACAGATCATCATATAAGTATTGTGAAATCTTGAAACACAAATATTTCTTTGAAATAATCAATGGAATGTCATTGCTTTTTGTCAATTCATCATTTTCATGTTATGTCCTTTTGGCCAGTACCCATTCTTGATTTTTCTTTAATAATAAAAAAAATTAATAATTTTCTGACATTTAATTATTATCAGATTATTATCACCTTGAAAACATTATCTATCAAAAATGTTTAGCAAAAAAAGTTCACAAATAATATTCCTAAAAGAGTCACTTATTTTTCTTTATATTTAACCATAATTTCTTTGTGAATTTTTAACACTTTCTTAGATTCCCTGCCAGTTTGTCATGTTCTTCTTGACAGTCATTTACAAATTTCATTTGAAAAAAGAAAATGATTTTCTATCTTAAGAATTAATCTTAAAATCTGTGTGTCAGACAAAAATGTTTTTGAGTGAAAAAAATGCAAAAAATAATTCAATGACATTGATTCCACAAATGGTTGGAATAACTCTGAATAGATATTCAGTGATGCCATCTCACTAGCTATCAAATTAGCAATGTCATAAGTCCAGGTAAGGTACTGTATTTGGTGTTAACAGGAGTATCCTGATGGACCTTCTGTTCTGATATCCCATGGAAGCTAAAGAACACTGAACTGATCTGCTAGATATGTGTTTGGTATCTCCAGCATTGAATGTGAATGTGGATATGATTTGAGCCAGTGTCACTTGTCATTTTCCTATATCTTCCAACAGGTATTCCAAGTACACATGTAACTTTATAGATCAATGGATATACCCCTAATCAAAATGTTCAATCTGTCTGGTACTCACTATAATGTCATGTTCAATATTTGTCTATATTTCTGAGATGAGGTATTATGTACACTATTTACATTATTCGGACTATTGTCCGCATCTTTGTCGCCATATTTATTACAACGCTTCAGCCATTGTATGCTCCAGCCTTCTTCAGGTGGTTGGAATGTCAAATTGAACCCTTCATTTCACTCACTTTAGTAGACTGTTCTAGTTCCATGTACCATGTCTAATGGATGTCAGTTATCAGTTATTTCCTGTTAATTCCCCTCTCCAAGTTCTCCACCGCCTTAACCAGGTATTGAACTCACACTCTTTGGGTCCTGTCACTGTATCTAACACCTTTATCCACTGAGGACATCTGTGTATTCATTTCTGGGTATTATAAACTTAATGTCTTCAGCAACATTTTTCTACCAGTGCTCATATTGCAATTTTTGCTGTTATCATTGCACATTTTTGCCAGAGCTCATATTGCAATTTTTGTTGTCATTATTGCTTTTCTCTGGCACTCCTTATTACTGGTTTCCATATTGTATTCATTTCTATGCTTGGTCAGCTCAGGAGATTTTTATGGCCTAGCATATATGCTGATTCCTTAAGTTTACATATTTTTCAGTGATTTTCTTTGTCTATGATCTCAACATGATCCCACAGAGGGCGGTGATTTCCCTTTTCTCTCCATATATGGTCAGCCATGCCTGATTTTTAGACTTCTCCTCATGTTACAGCTTTCTGGTGTTCTTGAAGCCTTACCTTAAGGGGGCAGCCTGTCTCCCCATTATATTTCTTTCCGTAGCTGCATGAGATGGTGTACACAGTCTTTAGTCATGTTCTCCTCTATGGAGGGTCTTACTCAGAAGAGATATCTGTGAAGTGTTGTCCAGCTTTTAAAAGTTGTCCTGATGTTATATGGACCGCAGATCCTTTGTATTTTCTCTGATAACCACTTCACTTGAGGTAGGCAGACTGTTTTCTGAGTGTTGTTGTCCTCCTCTTGTACCATCCTATTCCAGTTTATATGAGGCAAAAACGTGCAATGATAACAGCAAAAATTGCAATATGAGCTCTGGCAAAAACGTGCAATGATAACAGCAAAAATTGCAATATGAGCACTGGTAGAAAAATGTTGCTGAAGACATTAAGTTTATAATACCCAGAAATGAATACACAGATGTCCTCAGTGGATAAAGGTGTTAGTTAGATACAGTGACAGGACCCAAAGAGTGTGTGTTCAATACCTGGTTAAGGCGGTGGAGAACTTGGAGAGGGGAATTAACAGGAAATAACTGATAACTGACATCCATTAGACATGGCACATGGAACTAGAACAGTCTACTCCAGTGAGCGAAATGAACAGTTCAGTTTGACGTTCCAACCACCTGAAGAAGGCTGGAACGTACGATGGCCGAAATGTTGTAATAAATATGGCGACAAAGATGCGGACAATAGTCCGAATAATGTAAATAGTGTCATGTTCAAATTGTAATAATTCATGCTACCTTACCATGAGCCATTTAGCTTGGGTTACCAAATACCTGGACATAGTATAGATAGATTTTGGTATTTCCATAATATTTATGCACAGTGCTGCTACCTATCTTTAACTTTACATACTGATACTCCATAAATTTTAACATGTCAGTGCATATGTGTGTACAAATATATAAAATATTAAAACAAATGTTTAATAAATTCAATAGACATAAAATATTTATTATTTTTAATAAGACTTGTTTGCAAGAACAATTTTTATTGAAAGATACTGAATTCATATATACATATGTATATATATATATATATATATATATATATATATATATATATATATATATATATATATAAAAAATATAGTTTTAAAGTATGCTATTTTCATGGGTAAAAGTGCTCAATATCAGAGATAGAGTATGTGTATATAAAAGTGGTGGTAGTCTGTTTCATGTTTGTCTTCAGGCTATGGGCATTGTGTGTTGGTTTGACTATATATGCTGTCATAATGCCCCATTGACCAACATATATAATTAGTTGAACCACCACACAACACAGCCTGAAGATTTTATTCAAGCATGAAACAGACTGTCAACACTCAATGTTGATCTCTGTCCACTTACACACACACACACACACACACACACACATTTTGCCACCTGAGTCTTGAAAGAAATATCCAGTGAATACAAATCAGTTTCTGCCTTGGATTTAAACTGAAATATGGCAAAAACACTATTTCTGTTGAAATAGGCCAAAACTAAAATATAATTTGTTGGTGTAATGATTGATAAAAACAGTCAATCTGTATGTGTGTGTCTGTGTTTAAACAGAATATCAATATAATTTGTGATTTTGTCTGAATTCCATTTTGGTAACTGCAGAATGTTATGCTACAGGTTATCCACTGAGAAGGGAATCCGATGGTTAGTGATTGGAAGTAATGTCTGGCTGCTGTACAGTAGGCCAACAGGAAATAAAGATAAGCACTGCCCTATGCTGATCCAACTCCCACCAGAATTACACATCAGCCTTTATCAACTCTCATTGCTGATGTCTGCTATCACAGACTAATAATAGACAATTGTCTCACAACTAGGCAAGATGAATTTTATTCTGAATTCCATCAATAAGAAAAAAGAAGACAACTGGTTAGAAATAACAAATGAAATGATTCTGGGTGTGTGAAGTTGCTTCTATTTTGGAATCAATCAAAAGCGATTTTTTATCATTTTTTCTATGTTCTTATAATGCATATTTCTAGTAAAAAAAAACAATACATAATGTGTGTATATGCTTTACTCAATTTATGATTATGTTTAATATATATATATATATATATATATATATATATATATATATAGATATAGATAGATAGATAGATAGATAGATATTTAGCAATGTATGAATCTTTAAATGTATTGGGTTGAGGAATAATTCATGAGTGTTTTTTTCAAATTTATTTTAAACAAAAAAACTACAACAAATTAATCAATAATATACTCTTCATTGTTGTGTATGACTTCCTCCTATCGTTCAATAAGTTTTTAATGCTTTGGTGATAGAAATTATGTCATTATTGAACAATATTCCATGCAAAGCATTCAAAAGCAATTGAAATAGATGAAAATCTGATGGTGTCAAGTCTGGAGAATGAGGCAGCACTTCCCATTCAAGTTCTTAAATCACAGCTTTGATAATATTGGTTATGTGAGGACAAGCATTGTCATATTGCAGAAGAATGCCATTTTGCCTATTCAGTCTTTTTTGCTTCATTGAGTTGGTGCAGTTGTTGAACGTAGAGTTCCACACTGAGTGTTTGATTGCACTCAAGCAGTTCATAAGGAATTATGCCTTCCCAGTCCCTTTATGCACACAACATGGTCTTTGAGGATGAATGTCTTGCTTTGCTTGCAGATTCGCTTGTTTTTGGGGGTTAAGCCATTTTTTCCACTGCTTCATATTGATGCAAAGGCACCATTTTTCATTGCAATGACAATGTGGTAAAGAAAACACTGCTTGTAACCATGTGTTGAGTGATTCTGGAGTGCTGATATTTTTTGTTTTCAATCAAAATGTGTGGCACCCAAGTGCTGAGTTTCTGAACCTTTCCCATTCAGTGAAAATGGTTCACCACAGTTTTTGATCACAATCCATCTGCTCTGCCAGTTTTCTGGTCATTTGACATGGATTTTTGTGAAGAAGTTGATTCACTCATTCTTCATCAAATTCAGTTGGTTGACCAGTCTGTGATCTGTCCTTAAGGTTAAAATTCCCATTTTTGAAGTGTGAGAACCAATAGTGGACAGTACTTTGAGACATTAATCTTTCTCCATACACAGCACAAATATCACAAGCAGCTTTGGCGTTCTTAACACCTCAGTTAAATGCAAAAAGCAAATGGTGCCAAAAACACTCAGTTTTGTTCACTTGACATTGCATTTAATGATCTGAAAATACATAAAAATTAATAAAATTAAAAAAATCAACACACACCCTCTTGTAGACCAAAAACTTCTCTTTCAAATAGCATTAAACATTTTGCCAATGCATATTAATTCTGTGTGCATTTTTTAAATTTGAAAAAAAAAAAACGCTCATGAATTATTTCTCGGCCCATAAATTGCTGTGTTTATAAGTCTATTAAATTTTACAATGCAATCTTCCTGCCAAATTTCAAAGTTTATATCAAAATTCAAGAAGGGTAATGAGATGGTCAACAAAAATTCATTCATTGCAGTCTGAGGGCACTGTAATAAAAAGAATGCATTTTTGTTGACAACATTAAGAGCCACACACAATGTTCATCCTAGTATGATAAAACATTCATTATAAGGCTTACAACATAGAGTACTCCCACACAATATTTTCTGTTCTCTGCAGCATTCATTAAGGTGATGTTCAATAAAACAGACATTACAGTGTAGACAGCAAGACTCATTAAGGTGACACTCCAATACAACAGATATTACAGTATGAACAGCAGCATTCATTATGGTGACAATACAACAGATGTTACAGAACAACTACAACTTTCATTATTGTTCACACTAATGCAGTATTCATTTTTTTCATCTCATGTTATAGTAACCCCATAACATTCATAGTTCTGCATCCCAACTAAAACATCCTAATAAGTGCTTCCAAAACATTCACTATGGTAAACCCAACTATAACATTCATTACACTAACAATATTTATTACAGGGAATCCAATGATAATATTGTTACAATGGTCATTCATAATATACTCCACAACCACACATGAAACAATATTTATTATAGTGCTTCTCAATACAACATTCTTAACTACATTCATTATTTTGCACTCACTAAACTTTCATTATCCTACCCTCCATAACATTCATTAAAGTACCCCAAGAGAGAGAAGTGACATGTGTGTGCAGGAGATATTAATAACATACCCTGATAGTTCACAAAGAGGAAAATAAGTGAATCAGTATTTTGTTAAACCTCTCCCCCATGACTGTTACCATCCCATCTCTATGATATCTTGTTGCATTGCATTTGTAACTTTAATCCAAAAATTGCCATGCAATAAAATCCGCAGCTGAATTCTTTCACAGAAAAGGTCTTTTGTATTCCAGTGAGTCATTCAAACAAGCTATTTATTCAATATAATATTATCTGGTTCCCATAAAATTCCTTTTTTTTCTATGTTGAACAAGAGAAAAAACAAATATTTAAATGCTGACTAATGTTCTTTTCTTTAAACTTATGTGAAATAGATGAAAATTTCCCAATTTTCTGAATAATGTGGCATAGTTTTGAATTTATTTTTTTCTGAAAGTTCACATTTGTGCTGCATCTTCCTTCAAAAGTTTTTCCAATTCATGCTCTCAGAGTCTGAGATTTCTCCAAATGTTTCTTTGCTCTTATCTAAAAGCTACCCTTTTAAAATTCAAGAACCATTTCTGATAATTTTTATTGCTTCAGCCTTGCTTCCACTGAACTCCCCATGATTAAACATGATAAGCAAACAGTGCTTTTTTTTATTCAGCCATGATTTTCAACCAAATAAAGTGTAATTATTATTTTCTTAAAAATTATGCACATGCAACATATAATGAGCTGAATAATCTTCAAATACACTTTTAATATTTTCCTAACATTTAGCAAAACATGCTTGAAACTTCTATACCAACATTGTATATAATTATGCACACACACACACACACACATGTACACATATGTTGTGAAACCAACATAGGTATTAACATTTTTATCAGAGATGTAAGGACATTTAAATTGATATACTATGTTGATCATTTGTAAGATACTAGTTGACAGAGAACAGTTGTTATGGATGACTAGGTTGGGTGTATTAAATTTAGTATAGTATATAATTCATTTTATTTCTTTATTTGGCTCAGTGGAGGATATATTAGTGTTTATGAGTCTTTTTTTCAGAATTTTTCCTTCTGCTTATAGTTACAATACATCTGATTATGGTATATTAGTTTGATATGTTTAGAGTTATTTGAGGATGTATTATGTTCATTTTTATTTATGCTAATATTCCCAATAGCTCATCTGATTTGATCATCAACAATGTAATTAGGAAAGTCATTATCAATGAGAGTTTGTTTAATATTTCTTAATTCAGTATAGAATATATTTCTTGTTAAAGAATTTGATTTTGCATGGTTTATTAAGTTTCATATAATTTTGTAATAGTTAGGACATTCACTTTTATAGTTGAGAGTGCATGTGTTTATGCTAGTTGCTTTTTATATGGGGAGGGAGCAATTGTATTATTATTAGTGTCTATCAATACATCAAGAAAAGGGATTTTATTGTTGTTAAGTCCTTAAATGTTTGTAGCAGCAAAGGGTTATATAAAAAATACTACAATTAAAACATCTTTTACAAAAATCACATAAGTTACCTCCCTCACATAGTGGCGAAAAATATTTTAAATTTATGATGTTAATGCATAATACATCCAAAGATATACCCCCCGCCCTGAAGATGTTCTCAGATGAGAGTGAAAGTATTTGGGAAAATAAAAATTATTTGAAATAAAATTTTGGAATTTTTCTTGATCAATTTTCTAGACATCAAGAAATTAATTTGTGGACTCGAAAGGATTAAAACTAAAATAAATAGACATGTCTAAATTATTTAACCAAACATTCTTGAATGAAAATATGCTGCCTATATATATATATATATATATATATATATATATGTATATGTATATATATATACAGACATACACTATGCTGAATTTTATTAAGTATGTCAGCTTTTTGGTGAGGTGTATATCGATCTGAGTAACCTGCCGGAAATTCTGAACTGACCCCATTATTTAACCTATGGGGGTAGACTGTTCTTATTCCACTGTTCATGCCTAGGGATATTGTCTCAATATCTTAAAAAAAAAAATTGTACAATTAGTGAGTAATGGGATCACTACATTGGAAATTGCAAAATTGTTTAAATTTAAAAGAGATTACATAACAAAAATAACAAAAGAACTGAAATCATTAGCAAGATAAGAAAAAGAATTGGCCTTGTTATGAAAACACTCCCATGAGTGCTCAGGATCACCTCGTCAGTGATGTTATGACTTGGGGTCATGGCAAGTTTCGGGTCTTCCAACATCATACTTGCTCGCCCAAGAGACCCTACCGAAACAGTACTATTCCGGCAGGCGATCCTGAAACAAAAAAAAAATACGTGAAGCACACAACAAATGGACTCCTCAAATAAATGCCACTGCTGACCAATCACCACCGACTTACGTCACTTCCTCCTCAGCTAGGACGATACAAAAACAAGAATCGATGGCGAGCTCATCTTTTCCTTCATCTTAGGTTGACCATGCGGATCGACCCTCAAGACCCTTAAGAACATCACAAAAAGAGATTCAAGGAGCCTAAGCTAATATGTAAAATAATACAATGCTCATATAAATAAAACTTGAAAATTTTACAAACATTGCTTGATTAAAACTAATTTTATTGTGAAAATATTGACTTGCAAAATAAAATTTGACATATTTATGTGTGTGTGTTTACATATATATATATATATATATATATATATATATATATATATATATATATATATATTCAGTTAGTTTTCTTAATAGTAAGCAACTGTTGAAAATAGATTTATGTTATAAGCAACTGAAAAATCATCTTCATTATTCAGAAACAAAAAATTAATAGGAACTGTCCCTGTCATTAATAAAGTCAACATTAAATTAATGTTGATTTATGTTTAAATGAAATTGATTGCTTTCAAAATGGAAATTTCAACTACATTAACAGCTCTTTTGGAAGCTAAAATTTTCAATTCATTCTTTGAAAATTAATATTGAATCTTTAGTCAACAGATGAAGTCTACCAAATTTTGATTTTTCTTTAGAATTTTTTTAATCATAATAGGAAAAATCTAAATTGTTTGAAGAAAATATTTAAAAAAGTAAACGTTTCCAAAATTATTAGCAGTAGATAGAAGATATTCTGTCCTTTTGGTGTGACAAAGTCAACATTCCACATGGAAATTTTGTTTTCCTTTTTAGATTTTGGAGGTTTTTTGTGTATTTGAGTCTAGAAAATAATCCTAAAATGATTTCTAGTCATGCATGTATTTTTTGAATCAGTCAGAAATTTTCACTTTGGGACATCAGCTAATTTGTATGAAAATACTCTATATATCTTATATGAATGTTGTAAGGCATTTGAAAACACTTGAATATGTGAATTGCTACAATGTATTGGGCCTCCTGTGTTAATGGAAGAAGATTCAAAAGGCTGTATTTCCATCTGCAGTTATCTGCTTAAATACAACAAAAATGACTCATTTATGAAAAGAACAATCACAAGTGATGAAAATCTGCTTTGTTTACAAAAATATGGAATGAAATAGTGCTGGGGGAAGCAAAATGAACCATTGTTAATTGCTTCAAAAGAGGGTCTATATCCAAAGAAGGTGAGGCTGTGTATCTGGTGGAATTGGAAGGTTATTGTGTTTTGCAAGCTCCTTCTGTAAAATCAGATGTTGAATTCAAACAAGTTCCAGACCTTACATCTCTTTTCAGATCTCATAGAAATTAGCAGAGCTTTGCTGGGATATCCTACTACACCTGCCAGACTTATCTGACCTTGAATCTTCAGATTACCACTCATTTTGATCCCTACAAAATTCTCTTAATGTGAAGAACTTCAATTCTCTGGAAGCCAAAACTATGCCACGTGCAGGGAGGATGTAGTCATGAAGCTGCCTCAAAGATGGTGAAAGTGAGAAAAAGGCACATATGTGATTGAATCTATGTACAAATATCTAAATATTGTCTTTGAAATTCACTTAAAAATTCCACAAACATTTGTTCCATCATAATAATATAAATTTCTGCCAGCAATCAATCATGTCCTTCCTCTGTCTTAATGAATTTATCAGCAGATTTATATTCTAATTTAATTTTAATTCGGTGCAGAATCAAATTCTAAATTAATTAAATGACATTTAAATGACAGCTCTATTAACCAAATTCTTGTTTGAATCTTAATAATCAAAATATGACTTTGTTTCACTTTAGATTAGAGCCAAAAATCATGCTAAAAACTGCTTTCACTTCAACAAGATAAATAATATCAAAGTTATCAAAGTAATATAAGTATATTCTGATGTGTCTGTTTCATCTCTGTTATTTTTTTGGCAGAAATGAAAGCAAATAAGCATTTTGGCAAAGCTATTGGAAGTTAAAAATAAGCTTATTGAGATGCAAAGAATTTTCAAATTCATGAGGAAAATTGGAAAATAAATGAAAAACTTGCAACAATATCATAATGGCTAAATTGCCTAAGATATTTTGTGCAATGAGAAAGTTATATCAAATAATTTTTTTAAATTAGCTATTTATGGAAATCTCTGCAGGTTGGTCTACTGTTAGCATTGTAGAAAATCAGGAAGGATATTTTGTTTGACAGGAATAGTGTATTTTTTTCTTGTCTTTCATCTCAAAATGCAAAAGTGTTACCCTGATCATTTCTCTCATTTTGATTTTTTCTTTCTTTGAATTCTGTGCTGGACAAAACTGGATGCCAAATGCTCATCAAATTTCCTCCAAGCAAAAACCTTTCATTGCTTTTCTAGCTGTGCTGAATCTTACATCATTTATAATTCTTTCTTCTTTGTGTTGTCTTTAAGAGAATCTCAGACCAAATCCTGCTTATCCAAACATTACAGGCAAGGTACTTGCTTTCTTATTCAACAATTTTGTAAGTCTCACACAGATATTTTGAAATTATCTTTACTACATCTTTGTTATTTTTAGTGATTATTCTAGCCTGTCACTAAATATTTGAATAGCTAGGTACAGCACAGTAGTAATGCATAAGATCAGAAGTTTTCTTCCTGTTGATTGACTCATAAAATAAAAAAATCTTAGAATTCACACAAAGAAAAATTTTCCTCTTATAGTCATGCAAATTTTTATCGATCATATTAATTTATAACTGTTAATCCCTATTAAACTAAATGAATCAAATTAAACATTTTTTTTTACTTCAGGACAACTATTCATGAAAAGATTTTTTCTCAGAAATAAAAGCTGCTATTTATGACAAAACAAAATATTTGTTATTCATGGAACATTTGAAGGAGAGTAAAAATAATGATACTTTTTTATGCTTGTAGTAGTATGTAATACTAGAATTATTTTGCAACACACTGATGCATATTGAAATCCTCACAGCATTTATTATTGTTGAAGTTATCGCTAAGATTTTTTGTCAAGATTTACAAACTTTACATTTTGTTCAATTTCACAAACCAATCAATGAAGTTTGAATAAGTTAATTTGTTTGGAAAAATACTTTGAAATAAACCTTACTTTGTGGTTTAATAATTTCTTTAATTTTATAGGACTTCATGGTAAACAATATTTTTTAAGAAAATTTCTTAGAATTTCTTACTCTTGAGCATGCAACACAGAATTGGTCATACATAAATATTTCTTTCTTGAGCCAAATTCCAACTTTTGAAGCATTTGGTTTTGTGATTTTTTTTTATAGTTCTCACAAATGCAGGGTAAACGGGAAACTGGATCCTTGCATATATAAAAACTTAAAGAAAAAATATGCAAAATATAACGTTGTATTTTTATTAAATAAGTATTTGTTATATTAATCATTAAATTGTTTTGTAAATAGTGGGAGTATTTTGTATGTTAAATAATAAAATTTTTAATTTTTTCAAAAAAATGAAGGAAAATCTTTTGTACTAAGCTATTAAAACCAACTGTACTTTGTACCTTCTTACCTGTTTGCACTGTTTCCCCAAAATTTGGCTTTGATTGGTCAATATATAGCTATTTTCAAAGGTGTAATGGATGGATGGATGGATGGACTAACAGAAGTCACAGAATTTTATATATGTTTGTGTTAGTATTTCTTTCATCTTCATTTTAGTTACTTTTCATCACAACTACTTAGACCATCATTCTACAGTCTTCAACATACAGCTTGGAAATAAAGAAGGAAGTCTCAGACATACATCTCTTTGGCATGGGAAGCTGAGCTTACCATAATAGCAGTTTTTACTATTGGAGCTATAATATGATAGCCCAAAAGATTTTCATGAAATGCAAAGATATTAAATTATAGAAATATTAGTTAAAGATTAAAAATAGCTAACAATATTTCTTCTGAAATAAAATTCAACATATACTTGATTCTGATTATATATATATATATATATATATATATATATATATATATATATATATATATATATATATATATATATATATAAAGGTTAATGGTTAGAGTTGAATCAGACCAAGGAACAGTAGTATTAAAAAGGGCTCAATACACGTTAGAAAAAAATAAGTAAAAATAAAAATAACATGTAGAGCTTTTAAGTTTAAAAATCAGGAAGTCAATTAAAATACACAACCAAGGTTTCAACCTGGTGGTCTTGTCAGGCATTAATTTCAAAATGACCACTTTAAAACTTTATTTAAACAAAAACCACAAAGAACACTACATAATTATCTTTCAAAAAAAATAAGAGGTATAAGATGATTGAAAGACATGATATTGGGTGTAATGGAAAAGGAGGTGAAGGAAAGAATGGAAAGGGGAAGGAATGCAAGTGTATTGTAAATGTATACAGTAAAAAGGGAAATCAAATATGCAACTTAATTGTTATGGAGGATGGGGGTGCATGTCTAAAGAGTAACAGGGGCATTTTTATTTTAGATTTTTTTAACCGGCTTCATATTCACTTCATAAAAATTGTTTTATATGAAGGTAAGTGCTTAAAATTTCTGATCTTTGGTTTAAAAGATTTTTTGGGTTTGGGAATATCATAATTGCTAATTTCTCATATTGGCATAGTTTGCAAATGCAGGTATAATTGTTATATGATTTTAACTTTTTTATGAATGAAGGGGTAACTTAAACTTACAAAAAAGCACCAGGCTCGTACATTAAAAATTTAAATGTGGAGGCAAAAAAATATCACTACCAAACTAGGGATAAGGAACAGGGTCCATGTAATTGACTGTAGGCAAGCTTTTCTTACCAAAAAGTACCACAAAGAAGACTTCCCTAACAATCCTTCTTTTCACATCATAAATCCTATCAAAACTGAACTGGGTAAAATAAGCCAAGAAATTTTGAAAAGAATATGACTCATTAAGGATTGCCATGCAGGCAAATCAATGGAAGGGTACAAGTTAGTGCATTTCTTAGTTCCATAAAATCAACAATAAAAATAAATATGCATTCATAAAATATGACATTAAGAACTTCTATCAATCTATATCAGAAAAATGTCTACTGGAGGCTCTGCATTTCACCAAAGGCTTCATAGAAGTAACACCAGACCAAACAGAAATAATTTTACATTGCTGCAAATCCATTTTGTTCCACAACAGAACAACCTAGATTAAAAAATCAAAAAATGACGGTCTGTATATTTTATATGAAATCAACAAGATCAACATATAAAAAAACATGGTCTATATAGAGATGACAGCCTGATCATAGCACCAAACAAAAAAAAGAACCAATGGCACTTTTAGAAAAACGCTTTTAAAGCTCTTTAAAAACCTTGGCTTTGAAATAGAAGTTGACATAAATAAATTAAAAAAATCATTAACTATCTAGGCATTGAATCAAATCTTCTCACTGACAGTGTCTCCCCATACATAAAACCTAACACAAAGTTAAGATACATAAATATTAAATCCAACTACCCCCAAATATAATTAAAGATATCCCTAATGCAATAGAGTCTAGGTTATTCAAAAACTCTTATTGTAAGACAATTTTTAAGGAAAAAAAAGAAAGAATATGAGATAAACTCAAAGGCAGAGGGCCACAAAGCAAAGCTAGAATTTAAACCCCTACACATTAAACACCATACGAAAGCCATTTTGAGGGAAAAAATTATTTGGTTTACTTTTAATTTAGAGATGAAATGTAATATAGGTAAATTATTTTTCAAGTTGCTTTGTAAACACTTCCCAAAAAATTCAGAACTACATAAGATATTCAATAAAAATTCAGTCAAATTAAGCTATATAAAACATATATAGGCTGCACGAAAGGACCTTTCAAGAACAGATGGTACAATCACACATCGAGTTTTAAGCTACTAAACCTTAGATACTCCACCAAACTTGCTAGCCACATGTGGAATTTAAAATAAAAAAATAACAGGGATCCGGTCGTAAGGTGGACAATTTTAAAAAAGGTAAAAACATATAACAATTATACCTGCATTTGCAAACTATGCCAATATGAGAAATTAGCAATTATGATATTCCCAAACCCAAAAAAATTTTTGAACCAAAAATCAGAAATTTTAAGCACTTACCTTCATATAAAACAATTTTTATGAAGTGAATATGAAGCCGGTTAAAAAAATCTAAAATAAAAATGCCCCTGTTACTCTTTAGACATGCACCCCCATCCTCCATAACAATTAAGTTGCATATTTGATTTCCCTTTTTACTGTATACATTTACAATACACTTGCATTCCTTCCCCTTTCCATTCTTTCCTTCACCTCCTTTTCCATTACACCCAATATCATGTCTTTCAATCATCTTATACCTCTTATTTTTTTTTGAAAGATAATTATGTAGTGTTCTTTGTGGTTTTTGTTTAAATAAAGTTTTAAAGTGGTCATTTTGAAAGTAATGCCTGACAAGACCACCAGGTTGAAACCATGGTTGTGTATTTTAATTGACTTCCTGATTTTTAAACTATATATATATATATATATATATATATATATATATATTATACAAATAGAAAATAAGACTGAATACAATTTGTGTCCACACACCTGATCATGTGCATACATGCACGCATGCATATGCATACCCATATACATATAATTTGTACTTTTCTATTATTGATGGAGGTTTCTATCCTAACTTTTTGTTTAAAGTAGTGTAGAAAGTCAACATCAACAAAGTTCTTTTCAATGTCATATTGAGCTCCTCATGGGGATTGATCTTATTGAGCAAGCTCATTCTAGTTCAATATAAATTGCCCTCTCTCCAGCACCTACATCTAATCTATATTGTCTTGCTTAGCTATGATCATCATCAACATACTGGGTTTCTTAATATTGATATCTAACCACTTACAATATTTCTTTCTTGTGGCCAAACATAACATAATCCTGAACAAGGTCTTGAGTTCATTCATGATCTTAACATGAAGGACCTGGATATTTTCAAGAAATTGGCTATCTCTATCTAGGTCACCCTGATTGGCAACCTGCTTCAGATTAGAAGCTGCCATGTTAATGCATCAATACATCTGAAAGTAAAATGAGAATGCCACATAACATTATGCTGAGTTGTCTTCTATTTATGGATCACTAAAGGTATTCAAATACCTGTGGCATCTTGAATATTTGTTGCAGTTGTTTGTTGTTCATATTGAATTACTTCTGCCTGTGTTCTCTTCTGTTTCCTTCTTCTCAGTCAGAGCCACTGGTCAATAAACTGTATCACTCTTCAGAGATCTTTGATTGTCCAATGAAGGTTCTGTCTAGTGAACTTCATATCTTTTAGGAAGTTTATGTTTGATGTAGTAACAAAGTCCCTGCATCCAATCTCCACCAGACAGATCCTTGCTTTTCAGCTTTGTTGCAGAAAGTTCTGTATACCTCAGCTTCTTCCTCTCATAGGTCTTTTGTATTGGGTCATTCCAAGGCACTGTTAATTCCAATAATATACCCTATTCAGAACCAGAGGAGCAAATCTGGCCTCAATTTGGTACTTATTCTTGTTAAAAACTGATCCACATCCACTATCATCTACCATTCCTGGGCTACCTTCAGGAATCTATACCTGGTGCTTGATGAAATATTATGGGCTTTTTACCCTTTGAGTACAAAATCTAATGTGTGTTGGTTTGCTTCTTCATTGATAAAAGGTCTTCTAATTTCTAGGATTGCAGTCAAAGACCTTAGAATGTGCTTATATCATTATTGTATCATCTCTGAGAGATACTTACTTTGCATCCAGTTCAGATATGTCTTAGTGTAGCAGGTATTTAATAGATACTGGATACTTATTCATAAAATACTGAGGTTTTTGGAGGTAAAGAGGACATTATATATTAAATGGGTGAGGAAGCTTATTATTGTATCTCCCAAAGGTCTTTTCAGCTTATTTTTCCTTTTCTATCACCCCCCTATCTCATCCACTGAACCTGTTTGGCCTGAATCATATAGTCTTATCATACCTCATTAATCCATCTTGATAGTGAACCTAGTCCACAATGAATTACTGATTGTACACACACACACACACACACACATATATATATATATATATATATATACATATATATATATATATATATATATATATATATATAAAAAGTTTTATATAACAAGTAATAAAAAGATGCCAGAAAAACATATTGCTCAATGTAAAATATAAAAAATATATACAGAGCAATATACAAAAATACAATACATAAATGATACTTACATTTCACTGTTTTTTGTGACTTGCAGTTTCATGTGGATACCTATCCCTCTGTTTTGCAATATATAGTATAGGCCTCCTAATTTATAATTGAGTTTCCTGTCCTTTTCAACCACCTGACAATTGTGTAGCCACCCAAAAAATAAACCATGTGTCCACATGAAATGGCAAGTCATGAAAAACAGTGAATTATAAGTATCTTTTATACATTGTAATTTTTTTTGTATGTGTGTGTGGGGGGGGTTCTAGCCATTTAAAAAATTTTGTGCAGTCTTCATGTAATGTAGCAAACCAATCAGCAGACTGTTCTGAACTTGCATGAACATATACTCTCCCATTAGGTTACTCAATCAGCAGTGAGATACTCTTTCTTGAGCTTATGTGGTGTGTGGCTGTCACCTTTACAGTGAATATACAGCAAGCTTTGCTTGACACTTGGACATTCATCTGTAGAAACTATTTAAATGATTAACAATGATTTTGGAGATGATTCAGTCAATGAAACCTAAATAAAATTGAGGTACCAATGCTTCAAACTTGAACCTTGAAAACAATCAACATTCTGAAAAGCTGAACAAACAAAGATGATGACTACAATCAGAAGAAATCAATGATTGAGAGTAGTTGACCTTTTCATTAATATTAAATGACTGTATCATTTCCGGAGAGACCTTGTGCTTGTGTGTTTTCTCACTGCTTGCATTCTTTTGTTTTTCCAATATCTTTTTATAAATTTCAGAATTTTAGGTTTAATCTGTCCAAATTCTTATAAATTCTTTTATTTCCTAAACACATAAATGAGAATCAACTATTAAGGGAAAATAAAAATTATCTTCAGGTAACTTTTATTTTTGTCCAAACGAAATGATAAGGTTCAAATTTGAAAATGTCTTCATGCTTATTCCATCTGATTTATATTCCAATGTCATTTTTACCAATATTCATTCAGGAGACTTCTTAACAGAACTATGTACATCCTTTCCTGAATCAATAATAATCAAGCCCAAACTGAGAAGATAATGATTATAATTAATTACATATAATTTAAAATTAATTTCAACTTATGCAAAGAATAATTTTCTTTTAAATGATTATATTAATTCCCAAAATTAAATTCATCTCTAACTCAATAACCTTCAGTCAGTTCAAAGTGCATTTTCCAAAAATAAGTAAATATGTCCACCAAAATGTATATTTATTAAAGATAATGAAAAGCATGGACTTTTCCATTACCTAACAAATCTTAAAAATTGGATCATTAAGAAAATTCTACTTTCAAGACAGCAATTCTGGCTTCGATCTTACAAGCCAATATTTCAAAATAAGAACAAACACTAGCAAAAAATTGTTAGTGTTTGTTTTTATTTTACAGGAATCCCTCAATTGGTTTGGCTAATGGGTACATTGGTAACTTCTAAAAAATGAATTTTCAATTACTGTGCTTAAACTGAATAATGTTTTACCACAATAATCAAATTTTAGTATATAAAAATTTTAGCACACTAATCAAAATCGAATGTGCATTAATCAAGGGATGCCTGTATTTTGAAGTTGCATGGTTACTAGGCTTTCTGCTCTGCTGCAAGTTAAGTTGATAAAAAATGCTACAGTTATTTACATTAAGAAACATTTCTTAATCTTTAAGATTTTATCAATGAATGAAATTTATTAAAGTAGTTTTGATAAAGCCTCACATAAAGAAATCTAATGCTTTTAATTCAAGATCAAACTTTCAGTGGCCTTTTGCAGAAATGCTGCTGTCAAACATTTTAAATATGTTCTTGTGTTCCATAAATGATTTGCCATTGCCTCTTATGGGGATTTGAATATAAATTTAAATATAAATTTTTAAAGAATTTTTCATTCCATCACTAGTAATATATAACCAATGTTGGGGGACATTATAGGATCTATTTGATTATTTTTTTTTTTTTATGAAGAAAATTTCGTGTATAATATTTTTAGAACAAATGTTCTAAACTTTTATAAAAGATTTTACTGGCTTAATGTGAAAAGAACTTTTTAATCTGGTCTAAGTTTTCTTTTTTTATTTTAGTTCTTAATAAGACACCTTTCAAACCAAGATGCAACTATTAAATGTAAGACCTCATGACTCCCATTCCATTGTTCAGATCCTGAGAGCTACACAAAAATACAGCACACTTGGTGAAGAATGAATTCTGTTGATATTTGTTTGTCACTAAATCATTGCTTGAATCAGTCATTGTATTTTGTTATTGAAGTCTTTGTTAGTGATTGGTTTTGTCAAAGAGATCAATTACAATTCAATGATGTGACAGATTTTGCCAATGACACTTGATGTTTGCTACAAATAGGAAACTATTTCTTCCAAAGAGAATTTATTTCCTCTGAAATAATTCCAACTCAAGGAAAATATATAATTCTTTGCCAAATATTAACCAAATCCAAGTTAGTTTTCTGACCTACAATTAACATTCAGTTTATCTGTACTTATTCTCTCTTCTGTTCTTCATTTCCTTCCATCATCATGATAGCAGTGTTGTTTTCAAAGGAAGACCTTTAGAATTCTATTTATATGTTTTTTCTTTTCATTTCAAGCAGAATTTCTCAGTTCAATCACTTGACTGGGTGATAGGCTCTTATGGTAGAAGTGCAATTATTAAAATATTTCTAATAGACTTTTATTCACATTTAATATAGGAAGCCTTAACTACTAAAATTAAATTTTCTAAGCACTAGTCTCCACAATTAAAATTTGCACTTCCTTTACTGAGGTATTCAATTTAAAAAATACTTATTGGCAGGTTCTTTCACCTGAGAAACTTTCTATTGTTGTTGCCTTTTATTTTGACTTAATTCTAGGAAAAACCGTGGGATTTAGTTACATCATCCTGGATTATGACTTTTTCACTTCTTTATTTCGTCAGTGTTGATTCCCTCGCCACCAAAACTGATTCTTGCAAGGAACTTGTTTAGTGCTGCTTTTCAATAAGTCTTCCCTGGCATTTTTTTGTCTACAAGTTAGGGATCTGCTTCTTTATGGCTGGTATGACAGTTTTGTCTTTTTACATAATCTCAGATCTTTATATCTTCCATTAAGGGATCAGTGTTTTCGTATGTTGTGCCAATTCATGTGCAATTTTAATGTTAAAATAATACTCATAAAAAGGAATCAATTGATTATAAAGATGCTGCTGCTGATGGGAATGAGAAACTTTGGTAAGTCATGAGTAATAATCATGACATGTGAGCAGATAACTTCAATAAAATATAAACAGTTTTAAAACAAGAATGAAAATTCGCTAGGAGAACCTACTGGAGATGATTGATGATAAAAATACAGCATGAAATAAAAATAAAATAGAAATGAGCTGAGAGTTTGGTGATGGTACCTGTGCTCCACTGATTAAACATCCAAAAGACTACATGTACATGAACTTCTTGAAATTTTAGAAAACCTAAGGAGAGAATATACAAATAATGCATAATGTGTGATAAGAACAAATGGCTTGTATGTGAAGAGATGACAAGTTAAATAAGTACATAAAAATTAAGAGATGTATGATGAGAATGTGTTTCTCATTGGATTTAATTGGATTTAAGTTTGAGCAAATGAATGGAGGATCACATACAACAGAGCCAAAGAGGGGTTGCTGAAAACAAAAAATGAAGAAAAGAAGGTGTGAAATGTTATGACCACTCATATCCTAAAGGAAGAGACAGAAAGAGAGAGAGAGGAGTAGGGAGAGAAAGATGATGTCCTAGTTATTGGTGAAGTAAGTAGCCAATGTTATTTGATGCACAATCAAAAGAATGTAAGAGTTTTGTGACTGCAAATGTAGAATTGGGAAAAACTGAATGAAACAATGCATGCAGAAATAGTAGGTTTTATAGGAAGATGATGATTTATTATACTTACCTAACATCCAACAGAAATGAGACAATGTTCAACCCCAAAGCTTTTTATCATATTTGACAGATGACACAACTTGTACACTTTTCAAGTTGATCAATAACAGCCATTTTTGTCCTTGTCAATTTCATTTGAGGTAAATAACTGAGATCTTCCTTTGAAGTTGTGAAACATCTGCTAATCATTTAAAAAAGGATAACTGTAGGTTGAGAAAAAAACTGCCTTATTTAGATCCATATTTAATACTGAACACATTGCTTATTTTCTCTGTTTAGTTTTGGCAGTTTTAACCGGATTTGTAAAGTTGATAGGACTTATTCTAACATATTTAGCAACAACTTCAAAGATAGAATGAATACATCAGAGAACACTTCGATGACAAAAAAGGAAAACCTGTAATACACAAAAATATGGAAGGACCAGATATATTAAAGTCTGAAGTGAAATCAGCACTGAGTACACAAATAATAATTCCAGGAATAGAAAATAGTATATAGGACAATAGATTCATTTTTATAGCACTGCTTAAGAAGCAAGGTGGAAACGAATACAAACTTCATTGGGCAATCAATCTAATGAGCCACATAATGAAACTTATCTGAATTATGATGACTATAGTGCATAGCCAAATTAGATTGGAAATAGGACAAGTGCAGTTTTGTTAAAGACACTGGAACAAAGAATGCAACCTAAGAATGATATCATAAAGAACAATACAAATGCAAAAGGATGTATACGTATGTTTTACAGATTATGCAAATGTGTTTGATAACATGTGATACAAAGAACTGTTCAAACTATAAGCTTGATTTATTTGGGAAAGATATTCAAATAATCCGGAACTTATACTGGGAGTTAAACTGCCTGCATATGGAAAGAAAATTAATTTAGTAAATACACAAAAATGCAAAGGAGCAATCCTGAGAGTATTAGAATTCCTACCAAGATTCATTTATCTTGACAACATAAAATAAGCAAATGACACAGTGTTGGTAACAGGTATTGAAAGGAAAATACAGAAACTCCTACAGAAGAAGGTAGTAAAGGA
Organism: Acanthosepion esculentum; assembly: GCA_964036315.1. Lineage (NCBI taxonomy): Eukaryota > Metazoa > Mollusca > Cephalopoda > Sepiida > Sepiidae > Acanthosepion > Acanthosepion esculentum. The sequence continues at coordinate 69,595,927 of OZ038482.1, forward strand.
AAGTGAGAAGAAAGGACTAAACATCTATGTAATATCAGTCCTCCTACATGTCAGTGAATGCTGAACAATCTTCTTACAGATGCAAGAGACTTGTGGCAACAGAAATGTGCTTCTACAGAAGGATGCTTAGAATTCTATGGACTGAACATGTGAATAACAAGGAAGTTATAGAGAAAATAGAAACAAAAAAGGCACTTATATTTAGAATCAGAAAGAAACAAATAAAATCCCTTGGGAACATAATGAGAAAAGAGTCCTCAGAGAATTGGACACTCATAAGACATATTGAAAACAAGAGAAATAGAGGAAAACAGGTAATAATCTACCTAGTGAGCTTGTGTAATTGATTAGCATAGGGGTTAACAAAATCTTTTCACTGAGAGAATGACAAGCATGGATGGGGTAACCATTTTGTTTAATACAATACACTGAATACACAAAAAATAAAGACAACTAACATATTTATTTACCAAAAAGCTATCAAAGAAGGTGACATTAGCAATAAAATAGTTATATCATATCCAGTGTGCACATATCTGAATCTCAGAAGCAGCAAAAAATGATAGTGATATTTGTGAAACTGGTGTTTACCTTTTAAGATATAATCAATATTTGCTTTGGAATTTCTGCATCTAACCAAGAGAATTGATTTCAAATGTCATCAGTCAACCTCTTTACATGTGCTGACTTTATATACTTTAGATTTTATAATGATTTCAGGCAAAATGTATGACATAATTTGCTGAAATCAGTGCTTTTTATATACAGCACTCTCCAAACTGGCTTAAACATGGCAATGCAAGTTAAAACATAATTGCAGCAACAGACTTATAATCACTTTTCTTAGGACCTTCATTGCAGGTATTTACATAAAAAGCTGTTGGATATCAAATGTTGCAAAAAGTCACCAAATCTTTTATTTCACTGATTTTCCTAAAACTTATATTACTGTCAGATGCAAAAATCAGATTTGGCCAAATTTTGGCATTTATTTTAATTTTTCTACATAGTAAGTTTAACTACTATCTATTGATAATTCCATATAAATAATTATATTTTAACTCATTTGTGGCACAGTAAATATATATATATATATATATATATATATATATATATATATATATATATAAATATATATATATATATATATATATATAAATATATATATATATATATGTGTATATATATATATATATATATATATATATACATACATATATATAGATATATATATATTTTAAGACATTTTTATGTTTATACATTATTTTTATATATATATATATATTATATGCATGCATACATACATATATATATATATATATATATATATATATATATATATGAACAAAACATATCTATGTATATATATATATGTATGTATATATATATATATACACACATATATATATATATATATTTATATATATATATATATATATATATATATATATTTATATATATATATATATATATATATATATTTACTGTGCCACAAATGAGTTAAAATATAATTATTTATATGGAATTATCAATTTGTGCAAACTTATATGCTTGAATCTGACTCACAGTGTTGCTTGAATTGTAATAACTTCAGAAATTAGCATTAACTTTTTTTGTTTGATTTGAGAGATTTAATAAGCTTGTCTAACACAAGACTGTTGTTGTTTAATTTCATACAGTTTTATTTGCTTCTAATGCTTAATATATAAATAGGGAACAAAATAGATGATCACATTTTAGAAATAAATGAAATGCTCATTTTTATATTACTATGATGTTTTTCTCTTGTTGGGGAGATGTAGTAGTTTGGATTTACAATCATTTTTTGTAAATACATTACAAAAATTTTAATTCTGACTTCCTCATTTTTAAATGCAAGTTAAACAAAAGAAAAAGTTTTTAAAGACAAAACATTCCTTTTTTTATATATATTCAGTTGCAACAAAATAATTGCATTAGTCTAATCAGCTTTTATTCTTTTTTTCATGTTGTTTTAATCAGTTTATGTATGCATATGCATCTATTATTTTAAAGTTCTATGTCTCTTTATTCAGGTGCTCTTTGAATTTTTCTCATTATGTTTAATTTTTGTTTTTATAATATCTTGAAGTAAAAATGAATAAATGCAATTTTCATGTCATTATTCTCCATGAATTTAAACTCAGCCATGTAACAGCCAAAAGACATCTGCTATACATTGACCAAATGAAGAAAATGAATGTGTGTTTACCCATCATCTAGATAAGCTTTTTGCATAACTTGACACAAGTGCTTTCTGTATGAAAAAGGAAAATATAGCTTCCTTTGAGTTAAGAAACTTGTTCACTGCTCAAATTTCTCCAAACCAAATCTTCCCCTAATTATATCATAGAGTAACCGATTACAGTCTCTTGCAATCTGGTCACACCATTATGACATCATCTTATTGTCATGATTTAGAACTAGTGCGTCAAAAGCTGCAAACATTTTGTCCAGTAATGATTAAACAGAAAGAGATTTATCCTGCTGCATGATAACACAAGACTTCACAAATCACCCAGTAAAAACTGATACAACTTGGCATCAAGTTCATATCTAACGCTCTATAGACATCGGAGTCTACCTTTAATTTAACAAATGTTCAATCTTTGGTTTATCATTACCAATGAAACAGATGGTAATTTTATTCTAACATATGAAGAATTTGTATTCCTAAGTAGTTACCCTGTTTGTAGCATCAAGTATGTTTAAGTGGTTACCCATCCAACGATGATGCTACTTGTATTAGTTAGTGTAACTAAGTGATCACCCATCAAGGATTTGATGTAACTTGATGTATCTTCTATTCCCAAGTGGTCATCCATTCAAGTGCTGAATAGGTGTTGACTAAATTTTTTAATTCTTATAATGATGCAGGAACTTTATTGGAACATTTCATATAAAATAAGCTCCAAAAATTACAAAATAATTGGAGTTGTTCCCAAATGCATTCATATTGATCATTATCCATATTAATTATTAATCTTTTATTTATCTCAATTTTAAAATCATCAGTATTTAAACATTTTTTCTTTCAGATAAAAAACAATCTTTTCATTATCCATTTTATCTTCATTCAATGCAACTACATTGAAGTTCTTTTATTTTCTTACATATTTTTAATAAAAATGAAATTTTTTTCCACTTTTAAATGTTTTCCTATCTAGAATGCTTCAATTTGCATTTGAATGATGCAATTCAATGAAAAAAATGGTCAAATTAAAAATTTTGACAAACATGGTAAAATTCTTTATGTGGAATACAGTTGTAGAGCTTGAACCTTTATTCACTTTGTAATTTCAACATTTCATGAAATAGAGCCAAAATAATTCAATTCTGAACATATATGGAAAATCATTGCTTAAGAAAGTTTCATAAAACAGTTAAAAATTGAATATTTTTGTTTACTTTGAAGAGAAGCCATAAAATGCAGACAAAGAAATTAGGGAAGAGAAAGGAAGTCTGATTGAATTACAACTAAATCAGTAGCCTACAAAGATTTAGAGAATATGATCTTGCTTTTATTTTACTTCTAACATGACTTTCTATACAACTTAAAAACACTTCTTTAATTCAGCTCTTCATTTTCATTTTGACTTTGTCAAATCCCAATTTATTATTTCCCATGATCCATAAAAGCTTAAATATGCAGAAAAGAAAATTCCTAAAATTTGGACCCTGATTTATTTTGATAGAAGTTCATCAAAATTTGAAGGGGGTAATTTAACAATATAAGTGGTGATAAAAAGGATAATATCTAAATATAAATCTTAAATCTAGGGAACCACAAAATGTATTTATTATATTTAACACTTGATGAATATAACTTATTCTGACTCCAACTAAAGAAATCATGGACTTAAGGAGACAATAAGAAAACAGTTCAAATCCAATAGTAAAATTTAATAACTCAATGTAATATTTTTAACAAGTCAAACATGCAGACAAAGAAAAGAGTACTGAACTGTTATATAATATCAGTCCTCTTATATGGCAGTGAATGCTGGACAATCTCATCACAGTTCAAGAAGAGACTTGAATCAACAGAAATGTTGCTCTACAGAAGGATGCTGAGAATACCATGGAACAAACATGTAAACAATGACAAAATTTTAGAGAAAATGGAAACATAAAGGAAAATTATACTTAATATCAGAAAAAGATAGTTGACATTTCTTGGGTACATGATGAAGAAAGGATGCTTGGAAAATTTGATATTCACTGGACATGTTGAAGACACGAGGGGGGGGGAGAAAACAATGCATACCCTACCTAGCGAACTTGAGTAAATGGATGGCATAATAGGGTTTAGGAGAAATAGTGAAAAGACAAAATTTATTAAGAGCTATGAAGGACAAGAAATTGTGGAGAGCCATGAGCAGCATACAGAAGAAAGGATGCAAAACTTATATACAAGAGGAAATTAATAGAAATTGTACAAACAAACTTTAAACAAAATTCCTTTTTTCAGTCATATAGATTATTTTAAATGAAAATATTTAAAGTCCATAAATGCAATAGACTAAGTGTGTCTTAAGGTACAAAAAGGTGCTTTTATAGAAAGAATTTCAAGAGTTGGATCTCTTATAGGGATCAATGTGTCTCCCTTTCTGGGAGAGCATACCAAGACTCTTTACTCACTGCATCTTTTCAGTTGAAAGATGTACACTGTAAGCCAAGATTTGGCATGTGCTATACTTTAAATACTAACAAATGGTGAAGTCATGTTTTCAATAGCAACACCAGATAAAAGACAAAGGTGTTAATCTATTTATTATTATTATTATGGCATTTAGACTGACCATCTAATTTTATGAGAAAAATAATATAACCACACACATACACAACTGAGGTTTGAACTATTTTTCTCAAAATAATACTCTTGAAAAATATAAAATTTTATTTCTGTTTAAAAAAAATAGTTCCACTATCAAGTCAGTTATTATTCAGTCAACAAGGTTTTTTTCTATGTTTACTATGAGCATCTTTCAGCAAAATTATATATTCAATCATTAAGGAACATATTCAGTTTTCACTAAAGGATTTATTGAGGAATTTCTTGGTAATCTGTTAGTACTGTTGACCAGAAAAAGAATGTTGCACAAAGAGGTAAACTGTAACAGGTCTAGAGAATATACAGGACTTCCCATTCAAATTCCATGATCATTTACTGCATCACATTTATAACTTGCAGACAGGCATTACCATGCAGTCAACTCAACATTCTTCCAGTGCATTATTCAAACATGCCAATTTCTCATTGTAACGTAGCAAAGTACTAGGTTTTCATGGTTGTAACAATTTGTAAAGAAGAATTTCTTTTGATTCCAGCATACACAGAAAATAACATTTTTCCTATTAATTTTCTGTTTGGGTTTTGAAGGTTGTCTTGTATTTTAGACATTCCTAATAAATCCATTTTCATTAACAATAAATTATCCAAAAATGATTGAAGAAGAAAAAGTTGTTTATGTTGAAACCAGTTTTTTGACATCTGAATTTTTTCTAAGTCTTTCAAATGATTTATTACAGTTGATTGATCACACAAGCAATAAAAAGCTGAGAATACTTGAAAGGCACTTAGAATTCTCTAACATTTTGCAAAGATGATGTTGGGAATGTAAAATCGACCTAATAATAACAGAATGTATGGTCATATGAAATATTCAAGCAAAATTTCTTCATGTTTGTCTTTGAGAAAATGATAAAAATCCACAAATGAAAAAGAAAACATTTACAAATTGTGTCTTTCAAGAAAACTGAAAGATTTGTTGCCATGCTAAGTAAAGTGAAAAGTCAATTTGATTAAAAGTGGTTGATTTGAAGAATTTGTTTATGGAGAAAAAGAGAAGGTAGTTGTGAAATCATCAAGAATCAAAACCTGGTTAACTATTCTAAGAATTAAAGTTTTCTTTTGATTCCTGATTCTCTTCTAGAAGATTATACAATGATATCAGATTATGTTCATCCAAAATGTCTGAGACTGGTCATGTTTAACTACTCAGACATGGCCTAGAATTAGTTGACCTAAGAGAATTGTTTACAGGCAAAATCTGTCTGCATCTGTTTCCTGCTGTCATTTGCCAACCAATCACAATTGTACTTAGTGATATGATGCCTTTACTATAGCAAATTGATTTCCTCATGGAAAATGTCTTAGAAGACAGTTTGCAAGATGCAAAGACAACAATATTTGTTTAGCCATTAATTAAAAGTGTGGCAAATTCAGATTTAATGCATCTGATATGTCATATTAAATGATTGAAGAGATAGAAGAAGAAAGGAGAAAAGTAAAAAAGATTCAATAGATTATCCATTCCTGGTACAAGAAGAAGATTATTGAACTACCAGGAAAGGTCAAACTTACCACTTATAGTTTTTGAAACAAAAACACTAACTCATGTTCTATGAGTTTGTGGTATATAGAAGATTTTCTGGATAAATATGGTAAACCTTTACTATTTTGAAAAAAAAATGTTTGTTCATAACTTTTAAAATTAATTTTAAATTTATTTCACTTTATAATTCTAAAATGAATTATGACTCATTTTACCATGAATTAACTAAATCCCAAATATTAATGTTTAGTGATTTTTGTATTGAGAAAATTGTTTGAAAATAATTGTTCAAAAACAATTACGCGAAAACAATTATTCAAAACACATTTATTCAAATTGTAAATTGCTTGAATGAAAATTAACTGAAAGGGAAGTGAGCTTTTAGTAAAAAGTATTTCTTTTTGTCATTATTTATCTTTTCAAAGAAAGTTTTATTGATAATATTTTGATGAACTCTTAAAATATGTTTATAGACATTGTATTTGATACATCATCATTTTTAATGTAGACTTTGTATACCAATAACTTGCAATGATATCTTTTCTATCAAGTCCCTTCCAAATATTCAATGCTAAAAACATGTTTCTTTCATCTTTATAATAAGTTTCCATGAGAGTCTTTTAAAAGTTCTTCACTGGTTTGACTTTCCCATGTAAAGTGTATATTACTTGGATTCTCTGCAAATAACTGATATATTTTGACTATCAACAGTATCTGAAAATATATCCTTTGGTGTTTTTGTCAAATTGTTATAACTTAGAACTGTCATTAAAGAGAAACTTTTCTTTGTTTGCATTTTCAGATCATACGATGGTAGAGGAATTTATTTAATATTCCTTTTCTTCTTAAATAATCATCTCTTTAAAAATGATTTTCAAGTTTTTGAGTTTGCCCCTTTTACCCTTGCCTGAACTGAACAAGAATGACACATGGTCATTGAAGCTGTGTTTTTCTCTTATGCAACCATGTACCTAATCTTCCGCATGATGTTCATGGACATGCAAGAGAAGTATTTTCTTCTGCAATCCTGTATCTACTTTCCCACATCATGTATGTGTCTTATCATATGCATCATTTTTCATGAAATACATATGGCTATTCAAGGTAATTCTTTTCTATTGCAAGACTTTGTATCATTTCTCACCTGATGCATATTCAAAGAGTATTTCTTTTCCAAATGTGTGCATTGCTTTCCACAAGTTGCACGTGCCAATACAATTTTTTGAAGCCATATGAATCATTTCCTATATAGGTAAATATTTTATGGCATATTACCAAGAGCAAATACATCTTCTTTTACCATATTTTATTGTGCATAATATGAGAAATTTTGAATGAAAATTGAAGGCAAAAAGTAGGATTGTATTATATGCAAGTACACATTTTCAGAAATGTCTTTAAAAAAAATCTTATTTGAAACAGCAATATTGCAAATAAACTAAGTTAGCAGAATAGATAATAAAACAGAAAGTAGGCAGTTGTTGATAACAATTGTTTACAAAAGGTGTTTGATATGTCCACAATATTTGTTCTTTGGGAATCAGCATAATTTAATGTCTTTTGTCCCCAAAACAGAAAATTCAGTGAAATTGATTATAAAAATTAATAAATGGAATACACAAGATCTGTCAGGTTTTTATTAAGATTAATAACACCTTTCCCTGAAAATAATTAATTAAGAGAAGACACACGCAATGGCTAAACATCTGGTTTATTTCTATTTTTTAATTTCATGAAGAATTAAATATTTTAGTGAAATATATGTGCGATATTGAGATTTTAATGGATAATATAGTACAACTTTAAAAAAAAATTTTACATAGGAATGACTGTACTACAGGGTTGTATTATACTCAAGAATGTAATTTATTCCTTTTTTTAGCTTCAGAAACACAGGGTCATAATATACACAAGTTGTATTATACACAAGTAAATATGGCATATGAAAGGTCATTTCAGAATTTAGGTAATCATAGCTCTCCACAACTTCCTATCGTTTGTAGCTCTAAGTAATGTTTGCTCCCTTTACTATCTCTCCAAGTTCATGTTCTACTATCCATTTATACAAGTTTGCTAGATATAGTTCTTGCCCCTCTTGCCATCAATATGTCCTGTGAGTATCAAATTCTCTAAGCCTCCTTTCTTCATTATGTGTCCCAGAAATTTTAACTGTTTCTTTCTTAATCTTTTCATTCCCATTTTCCTTAAAACATCATTGTTGCTCACATGTGCCATCCATGGTATTCTCAGCATCCTGTGAGATGATTGTCCAGCATTTATTACCATATAGGGGGATTGATATTATATAAAAGTTGGACATTCTTATCTTTGTTTTCAATGAAATTTTCCAGTTAATATTAATATTTTGTTTAGTTTCTGGAAATGTGTCTTCAGATTCTATGACACATTTTCCATCATCTGTTCACTTCTCAAATAGTTAAGTTTCTGCAATTAATTGATTTTAATGTTTCAGTCTTTTTTTATTCTATCATAATGAAAAATCTTCCCTTACTTGGAGTGAAATTATTCTTGGTGATCACCGTGATATGATGTCCTTTCCTTTTCAAGACATCACTCACTCGTTGATAAAGTGACTAATTCATCCCCATGACTTGAAACATGTTTTGTTGTTTATGTTCTATTTTGTCTCCACTTAGCCATGCAGTGAACTTTTTAAAGATGGATGCATTAAATTAGGCTATTAAAACCAGTCAAGTGGAAAGAAAGTGATGCCTTAAAGAGCTCATTCATTATTTCGTAAAATAAGAAAGAAAACTGGTTTTCCACTTGGAATATTTTCCTTACAGTTTTCTAATTCTGTTCCAAGACGGTTTCTATTGATTCTTTTTGATTGCAGGAAATAAGGCTTATTCTGAAGACAATCTATTCTTTGAAAACAGCAAATATTTGAAGATACACTATTGATTGGCTTCATTGTATCAATAACAGAAAATGGCATTTGTCTCCATCTTTCTGGAGAGATAAGTGTGAATATCTGCACCTATTTATGTAATCAAGTGGAAAATAATGAACATCTACTGGCAATGCCAAAAAAATACACACACTACCTAATCCAGATTAGTTTTAACCATATTAACTAAATATTTACACCAGAAGTTTATTGAGTTTGCATTTGTTTTCTGTCTAATCTTAGGCACCTAACAGAAGTGGGAGGACATTTATTTTTTGGAGAAAATTTTCCAACCCTGACTCTGGGATTATTTATAATTATTATTAATTTCACCATTTTTCTCAGAAGTAAAACAGGAAACATTGACCAATAAAGTTGGTTCAAGTTTTTACTTGCATATTTTTATGGTTGCATTATTTAAAACTGGTGTTCAATTGTTGTTTTTTATTCTTTCCAGACTTACTACATTTCATTCTTTGATAAAATTAATGTTTTTTTAAAAAAACATTACTTATATACTAAATTTTATATCTTTTACATATATTCTAAATTTTGTTTAAATAAAATGCAGTTAATGAAAAGTAACAAAATGTATATCCATAATCTGAATTTTTGCTTACAATAAAAAATACTATTTTATGTCCATGGCTGGTTTGATGCCATGAATAACTTTGTGTCAAGTTGAAATTTTTAGCCCTGCTCACTTTTTAATTGTTATTTTATTTTATGTGCCATGTCCCTTCAGTACATAGGCAATCATGGCTCTCACTTCCCCCGATCCCTCATTAAGTTTTGTCCCTCTGCCACCTCCCCTAGACCATGTTCTGTCAGTCACTTGCTTAAGCCCACCACGTATGTCATGCATTGCTTTCCCTTATCTCTCTTTCCCTCTATTTGTCCTGTGAGTATCAGATTCTCCAGGCCCTCCTTTCTCATTACATGTCCCAGAAATTTCATTTGCTTCTTCCTGATGTTAAGTATAAGATTCCAACTTGTTTGCATCCTCTCCCAAAGCTCATCATTGCTCACACGCTCAGCCCATGATATCCTTAGCATCCTTCTGTAGAACCATATGTTTGTTGCCTCAAGTCTTTTCTTCATCTTTGAGAAAACTGTCCAACATTCGCTGCTGTAAAGGAGGACAGATGTCATGTAGCAGCTCAGTACTCATTTCTTTATTACCAAAGAACACCTTGTGTCTCGCAATACTCTGCCCACCTCTTGGAATGCATACTTGGCCATCCCAATATGCCTATGGATCTCAGTGTTGCACTTACCATCCTCTGCCAAGACGCTTTCCAGATATTTAAACTTTCGCATCTACTTGATTCTTGTGTTCCCGACCTTCAGATCGCATTGTGGGCTCATCCTCTTACTGGTGACCATGCATTCTGTCTTCTTGTAGTTTATGCTTAGTCCCTTCTTCTCGCTCTCTTTTGCTACCTTCTGTAGGAGGTTTTGTAATTTCTTTACTGTGTCTGCTATCAGTACTGTGTCATCAGTATATCTTATATTGTTAAGATTGTGGCCACCAATGCTGAATCCTGAAGGATTTCCAATTCTCACAGAATTGCCTTTCTGTATAGTTTGAATGTCCGGTGAGAAGACACATCCTTGCCTTATGTCCCTTTTTATTTTTGTATATCTGCTGAACTCATTCTCTATGCACATGCATGCTGTTTGCTGCCAGTATAGGTTCTTGATTATTCTAATATCTTTCCCCAAATTATCAAGGTTGCTGAGCAGTTCCAACAGATCCTTGGGACGCATTTTGTCAAACACCTTTGTGCATGTCCTTCTATATTTGTATTGCTCTTTCTGGTAACATTCTGAAAATGAATACCGTGTCCCTTGTTCCATTGTCTTTAATGCACCCACACTGTTCTTGAGTTATCTCTGGCCTGATTCTGCTGCAAGCTCTATTCATCAGAATACAGATCATGAGTTTTGTTATGTGGCTCATTAGGTTGATTGTTCGGTGGAGTTCGCATCTGGTTTCTTAAGCATGCTATGAAAATAGATCTGCTGAGATCTTTTGGTATATTCTCATTGTTGTAAATTTCATTTATTATTTCTGTGATCTTGTCTATGCCAAAATCATCTAAGGCTAAATAATGAACGTTCCATCCTTTGATTTTAAGCAGCCTGTTGACAAGCATGTCTTCTGTCCTGTTAGTTGTCTTATTTGTTTATGCATATCTCCTTTGTTGGTAACACTCAATCTCTCTATTTCTGCATATTTTTGTTTAGCCACTCTTCTTTAGCCTGTCTGCATTTGCTCCTTATTACTTCAACTTGAAACTGAGAAAGTTTCAAAAAACTTAATTTACACTTTTGATTGGTGTGTCCAAGGACAGGTGACATTTATTTTGAAAAGATATTATAAATACAAGAATCTTGAATTAAAATTGAAAATATTCACAAAAAAGGTTTCAACAAAACACATTCATATCAGAATTTTCTTTAAATTTATCAACACTTTTAATGAAATAAATAAAAAAACTTTATAAATCTTTATTTATCTTAATTATAGAGATTTATGGGGGCACTATGTGCCTATGTTGAAAAAGGTCTAAAATTTCATTAATTATTATTTCTGATAATCAAAGGACAGTTTGTCTGGATTCAAGTATTCAGCAAAAAAACAAAGAGTGGTCACTAAGATGGTTGAGATTTTTTCGATACTGATGACCCCACCAACATCACAACTAATTTTTTCCTTTTTTCTTCTTTAGTAGCTTTTATTTGTCATCATTTGATGACCAGCAGATTTGTTGAAAGAAGCTTACTGAATAGATTTTACCTTTTTCTTCTATGTGCCATGTTCCTTCAGGACGTTGGCTATCATGACTCTCCAGAAATTAACAAAACAACAAAATTTATTAAGAGCTACAGCTCTTAATAAATTTTGTTGTTTTGTTATCTCTCTTAAACCTTGTTCCACCATCACAAGGGAGGTTATGTATTGTTTTTCTCTGTCCCTTTTGCCTTCAATCCATCCAGTGAGTATCAGATCTTCTTTGCTCATTATGTTCTCTTGAAATGTCAACTTTCTCTTCCTGGTGTTAATTATAAGTATCCTTTTTTGTTTCCATTTTCTCTAAAACTTTGTCGTTGCTCACATGTTCAGTCCATGGGATTCTCAGCATCCACATTTCTTTTCTTCTTCATCTGCAAAAAGATTGTCCTGCATTCACTGCCATATAGGAGGACTGATATTGCATAACAATTCAGTACTCTTTTCTTTGTTTCTGATTAAATTTTCCAATTTCTTAATACTTTGCTTAGCTTTTAGAAGGCACATTTCACTAGCTGAATGTGCTTTTGAATTTTGGTGTCACATTTTTCATCCTCTGTTAAAATACATAGATATTTAAATTTTTATATTTGTTTGATTTTGTTTTTTTCGGTTTTATAATTCACATCTTGAGCTGTTCCTTCTGCTGACAACTATATATTCTATTTTCTTACAACTGATGCATAGTCCTTTCTTCTCACTTTCCTATACTATCTTCTGTAGGAGTTACTGTAGTTTATTTTTATATATCTGCTATCAACACTGTGCCATCTGCATATCTTATGTTGTTGAGATTGTAGCCATAAATAATGAATCCTGTTAGGAATTCTATTTCTCTCAGAATTATCTCAATAAGTTGAAATTGTCTGGTGAAAAGACACAACCTTGTTTTACACCTCTTTCTAGTTTTGTATATTTACTGAACTTATTTTCTATCAATATACAGGCCATTTGCTACCAGTATAAATTCTAGATTATTCTAATCCCCTTCCCAAATATGTCAAGGTTAACAGTTCTTGTGACATACTTTATCAAATGTTTTGCATAATCTATGAAACACAGGTATACTTCCTTCTGTCTTTGTATTGCTTTTTCTGATATCATTCTGAGTATAAATATTGTATTCTTTGTTCCAGTGTCTTTAGCAGCTACACAGTGTTCTATTTTTGGTTTAATTCTGCTTCATGCTCTATTCATTAGAATTTGGATGTTTTGTTATATGGCCCATTCGGCTGATTGTCTGATGGAGTTCACATTAATTTACACCTTGCTTCTTAGGCAATGCGATGAAAATAAATTTATTTAGGTCTTCTGGTATATCACTACTGTTGTATAATTCATTTATTATGTCTCTAATCTTGTCAATGCCAAAATTGTCTAAGGCTGCCAGAATCTCTATTATGATTCTGTCTTGTCCAGCTGCTTTGTTTCTCTTCAATTTGGCCAGTACTGGTTTCCTTCAGATTTTAATATTTCTCATCCTTCAATATTTCTGTGTACTTCTGCTTCTCCTCTTTCATTGTGAAAGAGTTCTCTGATGCATTTGTTCCATCTCTGAAGTATTTTTCTTTCTCTAATATTAGTGTCCTGTCCTAGGATTATATACATCAGGTTGATGAGCATGTCTTTTGTCCTATTAGTTCTCTTATTTTTTATGCATATCTGCTTTATCTGTGATACTCATTCTTTTTATTTCTGCACATTTTTCATTGAGCCATTCCTCTTTAGCCTGCTTGCATTTCTTCCTAATTTCTTTGTGCAGAGTTCTATATTCTGGGTCATATCTTGGAATTGTTTTGTATCTCCTTTTCATTGTATCAAGAATTTCATCTATCATCCATTTTTTTTCGTTGTCTAGTTTTCTTTGGGATGATCTTGATTTCTGATGTTACTAAAGCTTTACTTAATGGACATAGATGAACAAAAATTTATCCCATCTAAAACAAGGGCACAGTCATCATCCAAACAAAGATCATCAAAAGAACCTAATGGTATATCTAAGGAAACAAGATTAAACAAACAAGTAGAAACAAAAGACCTTCAAAGAACAAAACATGATAAGAAACCAAGTGCTAATAGACCAGAGAGCATAGAAATTATGGACACTTTACCCACTAAACATAAATTGGACAAGCAAAAGCCCGGGGTCAAAACACTACGAAAGTGTAAAAGTGGGTTTTAATACCAGAGATACTTTGTAAAAAAAATTATTGCCAGCAATACATTTTTGAAAGAAAAACTATTAACAGCAATACATTTAAAAAAATCTCTAGCAATATATTTTTGGAAAAATATTACCAGCAATACACTGTTGAAAGAAAAAAGTATTACCAGCAATACATTTTTGAAAAAAAATATTACCAACAATACATTTTTGTAAAAAAAGAATATCACCAGTGGTGTATTTTTGAAAAAAATATTACCAGCGATGCATTTTTGGAAGAAAATCATCAGCAGTACATTTTTGAAAAAAATATTACCAGCTGTACTTTTTGGAAAAAATATTACCTATTATACAATCGATTTTTAAAGGAAAGATATTACTAGAAATAGGTTTTTGAATGAAAAATATTACCAGCAATAAAAATTTTGAAAAATTGAATAACCCATTGATATGCCATAAAATCTAACCAAACCAAACCAAACCAAATTGGCATTGTCTAGTGTACAGTAAAACTGTTCAATTTCTTCTTCTTTACTCTGTGCTCTCAGTGAATATACAACTATGATGGATATGTTGAAAGGCTTTCCTTTCAGTTTAATGACAAGAATTCTTTCATATAGTTGACAGTATCCCAGAACACATATCTTGGTCTAATATCAGCCCTGCTCCTCTTTCATTTTTTTTTTGTTTGCCTGCATATATAATTCTGTGTTTGTCACTGATGAAATCTCCATTGTTTGCCTACATCATTTCACATATACCTAAAATATTAACATTTAACCTGTTCATTTGCTGCTTTATATTTTTTTTTACTGGCCACATTGATTTAGTGTTCTGATATTCCACGTCACAAGAATTATTCTTTGTTTGATGTGAATAATTATTGGATGGTGGCCCGGTGACTGGGTGAATTAATTCAATTATATGTATACCAGAAAAAATGATTACAGAAGCAAAAACTTTCTTATTTTAAGAGAGAAAATACTCCTTTTTTTGCTATTTAAGGCTTGAACTTTGTACTTTTAAAAGGAGTCTCATGGATATAGAAAAGAGTTAGAGGTTAAGCGAGCAGAAATATAATCTTTGCAACACTTTATTGAAATTTGTGAGATCTGTACCTAGAACTCAACCAAGAGAAAAATTCTAACATAAAACAATATAGTTCAATATAAATATATAAATACAATATAAATATATAAATACAATAAAATATTACAGAAAAAGTAAATATAACTGATTTATAATAAAAAAACAATAACAGTCAAAAGTTCTTTTGTCATAACTCTTTTTCAGCTTTACTTTTGAGTCCACAGGATTCTCTTTGGAATGGTAATATTAGTTTGGCCTTTAATTTTTTTATTTTTTCTTGAATTTTTCTGGAAATTTATTTTGTCTACTAAATTCAAGTTTTTCAATGTTATCTTAATTATTCTAATGCCACTGGCCTTGCTGGCATCCAAACTTTGAGCTTCTCTTTTACATCAATCTCTCACTCAAATCGTAGACTTCCCCATGCATTTCCCCAGTAATTCTGATGGACATGCTTCTCTACTTGATCTCCTTACCTCCATCAGAACTCATGTCATGCTCTGCAGTTCTGTCCTCTTGACAACTCTGATCATGCAGTAATGTCTATAGATATTTGTTTCTGCTCTGCCATCAGTCACAAACTCCCTATTAAGAGAATATCTTTTTGTTATCAACATACTGATTGGGAATCTTTTCAGGATTTCCTTTGTGATGCCCCTTGGAATGATATTTTTAATCATCCTGTTCATAAATGTGCCACTGAGGCCTCTTCCTGGGTGAAAGCTGGCATCAAAGCTTTTTGTTCCAGTATGGAAATACCAAGTGAAACCATGATCATCTTCTTGGTTCTCAGCTGCTATAACCCACAAGAATCACTTCTTCCAGTTATATTAGAGAGTCAGGTCTGATTACAACAGATATCTGTTTCTCTTTTATTTCTCATACTAAGTACAACCATGTCTTCAAAGAAGCAAAATCAAAATTTGCTGATAGAATAAGACATCATATAGCCTCTCTCAAGTTTGCTTCTAGAGGTTACTGGTGACTCTGCAAGGATGTGCTGAACAATAGTAAATCCTCAGTTCCTCCTCTCTTCAATGTTAAGTATTGACAAATCCTTCTGATAGAATGCTTTGCTTGGATGTTCTCTTTCGACTCCATTCTCAGCTCATCAGGAGTACCCCTGCCAGATCTTATCCCTAAAATGGAGGCTCACCTGAGTGATATGTGCATAACCCTGTCACTGGTTTCTGACATCATTTTTAAATTAGATCCCTACAAGTAGATGTGATGGGATCTCTGATGTCTCCCTAAAGAAATGTGCTCCTGAGTGGCTTCCTATTCTTTCCAAACTTTACAACAAATGCCTCGCTGTTTCCTGCTTTCCAGTTTGTTTGAAGTTCTCCTCTGTAGTTCCTGTCTGTAAGAACTCCAGTGAACCTTCCAATATAATTATCACCCCATTAGTCTCTTACCTCTATCCTTGGACCTACACTGTTTCTGATCTTCATCACTTCCCAACTGGGTATTTATGCAGAAGATACAACCATTTACTCCTGTCTTTGTAAAAAATCTGACAAGCCTGATTAAGTAAACCTGGCAACTGCTCTTGAAAAGGACCTTTAATCAATGGTTAACTGAGGCAAGAAATGATTTGTAAATTTTAACCCCCTCCAGAACAAAACTGCTTTCATTTAATCACCACAGAAAACCTTTTCTGCCTGTTGTCAGCGTGGCTGATGCTAAACTCCATGAGCGCAACACTTTACACTTTCTTCGTCTCATGTTTTCCACTGACATGAAGTACAGTGACAATATCGAATCAGTTACTACTTGTTTCGCTGTTTTGTGCCAAAAGATTTTCTTGTCAAAATCCTTCTTGCACACTTATAAATCTACCATTCATCCGTGCATTGAATACTGTTGCTATATCTGGTTTTGTGTTCCTGCTGTACATCTTGAGATTACTGACAAAATTCAAAGAAAGATCTGTAATGTAATAAATCCTGACCTGGCATCTCGACTTCAGTCACTTTCTCACTGACATGACATGACTTCCTTTTGTCTTTTCTACAAATGTTTTCATGGCAACTGCTCTGATGAGCTTTTTTTCTGGTGCCCCAACTACATGTATTTAAGCATGCTACCAGATTCACAACTAGGTCTCACCATTGTACTGTAGAACTAGTTAGATGCAACCACCACTTTCTAACAGTTTTTCTACCCACACTTCTCACCTGTGGAACTCACTTCCTGTTTCTTGCTTCCCTGATAACCACAATCTCAAAAAATTTAAATGCAACATCAATTGTATCTTCTGTCTTCTTGAACACTTTTTCTTTTTTGTTTTTTCCTCAATCATTGCCACTAAAATCTTCTCATTTTTTTTCCTTCCCTGCATTCTAGTGACATTATTGCCTTGCTTGAGGTGAAACAATTAAAAATATATATATATTTCCATAAGTCTTACTACAATGAATGTTTTTTTTATTTTAGTATGTTTTTCAAATATTTTAATTGCTTAATATTTTGTGAAACTATATTTTTCTTTTTAAATTTATTTTCAAATCTTGTTCTTCCTATAACTCTTTTTAAAAATTCATTATCTTATTCATTAATTTTTGATAATTAAATATCTTAAATTAATGAAAAGGGTTTTCATTATTATTTCTTATGCCAGACATTAAAGCAATATTTCTACTCCTTGGTCGTGAATTCTGAATTGAGAATTTTTACCAAAATACTTGGTCATGTTTAACATATAATTCCAGTTAGCCAGGTATATAATGATGCTAGTATTTTGTTTTAGATTTTTGGTTTACTAGTAGATGAAAATCCTGTTAATAATTTGGGTGATAAATAACAAACAGTTCTTTTAGATTTTTGCAAAAAATCAAAGCAAGAGAAAAAGTTAGTGATATTATCAAAATAGCCAAATCTACTAATTACAATCCCCCATGTCACACTCTTCCCTGTTTTTTTTAAAAAGAATTGACATTTATCCCTTGTTTCTGGTTTAGGAGCAGGTTTTCAATTCCTTCTAAAGGCTACTTCAACTTTATACTTCTAATGTCTCCATCTGAACACTGAAACTTTATTTACTAATTTTTTTCCTTCAGTAGGATTAGATAGGTTTGCCTATTGTATAATTCATTCCCCACACTGGTCTTTTGAACAAGAATATAGGCTTATCCCTTGTTTCCTGTTTAGGATCGAGTTTCCAGTAGCTTCTAAAATCTTTTCATTCTCTTTCACTCTCACTAGCCTCTTGTGCCTTAGTGGCATTGTTGCCTTGCTTGGGGCAAAGTGATTTTAAAAAAATAAATGAACAAAAATACATTTTTTAACTAAGTTGCTCAAAAAATGGTCAATAGATTCTAAACAAAAACATATAAAGGATATAAAAATATTATTTTGAACCTTGCAGAAAGAATATAAAACAGAATGCCTTTGCTACTAAACAAGTAGCCTTTTTAAATTATTGTTTATATTTGAATTCCAAAAACAACCATTAAGTCTTTTGGAAATAATCAATATCCAATAAAACTGTTATTTCCCTAGTGCTGCTGAAAATTTTGTTTTATTCTAAATATTTGATGAAAAATGAAGACCAAAGCAATTCCTACATTTGATACTGTTTATAGAACTCCTGTTCATCGACTGAAGTTTAGAGAGCAAAATTTAACAGGTAGGAAATGAATCAACTTTTACTGCTCATTTATGAAAAGATTATTCTTAGAAGGATTGGCTTCTGTTCTGTATAAGAATGGTCTGTGGTTAAAGAAATTTAATGCCAGACATAAAGTATGGTGAACTGGCAGAGGACAAATTGGTTGGCAAATTTGCTGTACCAAATTTGGCAAAAGTGTCTGATAAATGAAAGAGTAAAATGAATGATAAGAGGCTGCAATGGAATCCAAAAATACAATAAGATTCAAAGAAGTAGTAGTAGTAGTAAGAAGAGGAGGAGGAAGAGGAGGTAGCAAATATAAGAATGATTACAGAAATGGTTAAATTTAGAGATAAACTTTAATGTGGGAAATCTTGGGATTTTCTTGGATATAGAAACATAATGGATTTATATATACATAGGTGTGTGTGTGTGTGTGTTTTTAGTAAGTTACAGAAGCCTAACACACTAAAGAAAACAACTGTTTTAGAATTTAAAATTTCCCAACAAATATCAAAAACCTTCAAGTAAAACTACATTTAATTTTTATAAATCAATTTTGCACAAAAAATTATATAAAATTCTACAACTCTGCAAATAGTCATTCACTTATTTGAGACTAATATTTCATAAAAGTGTTATGCTTCATTGACTGTTTGCAATCATTTACAACCTATAAAAATTGGTTAAGAAAAAAATGTGTTTGAAAAATTAAAATAAGAATTTCAAACAAATCGTCTTTCTTCTTATCAATAAAATATAAGAATTTATTAAAAAAAAGCTTTTTGAAAAATGTAAATAAAAATTTTTAATAAAACATTTAAAAGCTTTCCTTGTTCTATATTCTGATGAAAGTGGATCACCAGCAACTTGAAAGGAAATGGTACTAAATATGAGATGAAATTGGAATAATATCACTGTCAAATTTATTCATAACTTCAAATGGCTGACATTCTTCTGTTTAATTAAGTATTATGTATGATTAATACCACAGTGTTATTCTATATTATTACCTATTATGGATTTACTGAGAAATAGCATCAAGAAGACAAGGACATGCACTAGGGGCTGCCAACAATACTAAATTTGTTTGTCCAACTTCAGAAAGTGTAGTTACATCAGATATGATAACAATACACATTACTAATTGATTTAAAATAAAAATTTAATTGTTTTGAAATACTTGTGTAGCAGCCCCGTGACAGGGTCACTGTTTTAATAATCAGGAATTCTTAATAAAGAATATACAGAGAAATATTGACACCAACAATTGAGTTACAACAAAGACAGAATTCTTAATAAAAAATATCCAAAATTTTATTATTGGCAAACAATCAACAACTTAATTGCAATTATGTACATTTTTTGATTTGTAAGAACTGAAAGAAGTCATCACCTGGAAAGAGGTGAAATATTAAAAACATGTAGAAATGTTCCAAAGTGTAAGTGTGAATGGATATGCAAATGTGATTAATTTAGTAGTCCAGAAAAGGAGCATGGTAACCACATGGTAAGTCATGTAAGTCATGTATTGTGGTTCTTCATGAAAGGAAAGAAATCACTTGAATGAAGTAACTTGGGAATTCAAAATAGCAGCATGCTGAATAAGATGTTACACGTGGCATGTTGAGACATAAATCCAGAAATTTGATGGGAAACCAAACAAAGATGCTATGATGCTAGGTTGAATTCAAAATGGTGATATGCCAGTGAAAAAAGCACCAAACTGGTGTGGTTGCTAGGTAACCAAACATGATAGTTCAGATCATCATGATGGTGCTTCTGCAAACAAAACACCTGTGTAAAAACCATTTTAAATTTGGTGTTAAATTTAAATCATGCATCCACCCTTTGTGTTTTAAGAGAAAATGAGAAAAATTTGGCTGTGGTGATTAATACTGTTGTTATGATTCCAAAAGGTCACTTGTTTCTTATTTTTGGTAGAACTACAAGTATTTATTTTTTAGTAGAAGTGTTTATTATTCTTATTTCACAAACTGATAAGTCAAAAGGTTCAAAGAAATTTGCTCTCCAAATGGTGAATTGATCAATTAGGATCAAATGTGTATAGAATTACATATTGATTTTTGTAAAGATTTCTTATGAATTTTCGCACTTGCAGATGTAACAAAGTTTATCTTAGGAATTGGTTTCCTGCAAAATTGTGTTTTATTGTATGACTTAAAAGAGCAATGCTGAGTAGACACAATAACCAAACTTTCTTCTAAAGGTTTTATTCAAAATCTTAAATCCTTGGTTGCTTATACTGTGACAAATACAAGATAACTGAATTTATTCAAACAATATTCCAAGATTACTGCATCAAATTTTATATTCATGAACCTTCACATGATGTCTCAAATCACATATTAACAACTGTTTTCTGCATCCATGGTAGGTCTTGCTGCCTGCTGCATGATAAATATAACACTGCTAAAGTTGAGATTCCACACATAATGAATTGGGTCATTATTCGTCCATCAACAAGTGCATTTTAAGCATCTATTGGGAGGTCAAAAATTGTATATTCTGCTTGATAGCAAGCTTCTGTTGGAGCATTTAAGTCCAAAAAAGATAAATACTAAATAAAACTCATCATTTGGATTTTTTATTAGAATATACTTTTGACATTTATTTTTGAAAAGAAAGGACAGTGCCTGTTAATACCTTTATTCAGAGACATAAACATTTTTGATGAATTCCTGTGTCAACATTGACAAATTCATTACTGCACAGAATGTGGTTAATTTCAACAGTTCATTAATGCAAGTGCTTCATATATCATTCTATGCCAAATACAAAGGCAAGAATCAGGAGTGAAATTTAAGTGTGACACTAGCACGAGATAACTGTCCTTTCATCCTGGAAATAATATATAAAAATAAAAAACCTTGAGAAAGATCTTCACCAGAATGCACACTGATTATAATCCATGTGAAAAAGCTTCAATAAAACTGATAACAGAATGATTTGTCTGGATGAGCATGTAGAGAAAACAGTGTATACTGTGTGACAGGATTCTTAAATTGATAGACATATAGAGATTTGTGCAAAATATAAAAAAAATAGGTGCAAAATGCAGAAATTTTGAAAAAAATATTAAGATATTTTTAGTTTGACAAAAATATGACTTTTGCTTCCAATGGAACAGTAAAAAATATGCAGTTATATTTATTGTGTAGATGAACTGACCAGCAGAAATAATATTATAAAAAAGAAAGAATGCAGAAAAGAAGACCATGTGCTCAATGCATAAAATTGAAAAATATATCCTCTCTTTGTACAAATTATGTACAAATAGAAACATTGAAAGAGACTCACTGCTTTTTTAGGGGTTGATGAAATATTCTTAAAATTATATGAGGTTTTCCCAAACCGTGTATAGGTTTTGCTCAGGAACAAGGATTTATTGATCAGTTTGTGTCAGTTTTCCAGAAATATCTTATGGTAAATAGAAGTTTTTTTTTTCTGCATTGGTCAAACTGCTTTTACTGAATATCTCTCACAGATTTGTTGAAAATGTTGAACAGTGGAGATGAGGAATCGAAAATTGTGTTTGCCTTAATGGCCTTTTGTAAAGAAGCACCCTCAGCTGTGTTGAGTCAATTAATAAAGCTACTTCAAAGGTATTTTACACCTAGTTGCATTCTTTCAGGTCAATTTCCTGTTATGCTGTTATTGATAACTTTCAGTAAGCCAAATTTAAGTGAAAAAGTTAGGTTCTAGATTAGTATTTCTCAACATTTTTAAGCAATGGCACACCTAGGAGCAAATGAAAATATCACAGCACACTTAGCAAAATTTTCAGTGTCTTTTACTTTTAAAAAATTGCATGTCAGAAACTTTGACAATATTAATTCGTAATTCAATATAAGTTTGTAAAAATTTTAGATGAAACAAAGAATGTTGACTACAATTATATGAAAAAAGGTTATTCAAATAAAGGAAAATTTAAAAGTTAAATTAAAAAGATAAAAATACTTTTTAAAAAATGAATATTAAAAGAAAGTATTTAAAATAACATAATTGAAGAATAGTGAATAGAATTATTTGAAAAGAGTTTAATACTTATTCATTTATTCAAATATTAATGTTGCACCATTACTACTTCCACACACACACACACACACACACACACACACACGCACACACACACACACACACACACACACACACACATACAAGGGTCATTCAATAAATAAGGTGAATTTTTCGGTATAAGGACTTCTAATGCATATAGAAGCTTATTTTTTTTTTTCAACGTAGTCTCCCAGCACTGTCACACACTTTTCCCATCTGTGCACAAGCTTCCATATTCCCTCAGTGTAAAAATCTTTAGACTGATGTCTCAGTCAGTCGCTCGCAACACTTTTGACTTCATCGTCACTTTTAAACTTTGTGCCTCTCGTGAACGCTTTCAAGGGACCAAACAGGTGAAAGTCTGAAGGGGCAAGGTCTGGGCTGTAAGGGGGATGAGGGAGCAGTTCCCAGCCCAGCTCGTTGATGGTCTGCACCGTTTGGGCTGCTGTGTGAGGCCTTGCATTGTCATGATGCAAGATGACTCCTTCTGACTGATGACCCCTGCATTTGTCCCAACAGATAAGCTCAAAGTCCTTGTAATGTCATCCACTGTCATCCTTCTGTCAGACTGAATAAGATCATTGACTGATTCGATCACCTCAGGAGACCTCACTTCTGTAGGCCTCCCAGGCCTGTCTTCATCCTCAACACTGCTCCATCCTTCTTTAAACAATTTAGCCCACTTGTAGACATTTTTGGGCTGAAACATGTGGCACCATACACAGTTGACATTCTCCTATAAATTTCAACTGGTTTGTACCCTTCAGCAACCAAAAACTTGATAACTGACAGCTGTTCAATCCAGGAGCATGCTTCTTGGTCGGCCATCTTTGTTAATCGCCAAAACTCTCAAAGTATTTTTTAATCTGCAAAAGAAATTAAATCCATACGAAAAAGAAGTAAAACAAAAAAAATAAAAAAGAGTAAGCTTCTATCTGTATTAGAAGTCCTTATACCGAAAAATTCACCTTATTTATTGAATGACCCTCGTATATGTATGCCGTGACAATATTTCACTGCACACTAAAAAAGATCACAAGGTGGTTGAGAGTCACTGCTCTATAGACTTGCACACAAATTTCTCCAGAAGTTATTTTTTAGACATGCAAAGAATTTATCAAGGTTGATTTTTACAAAATTTAAAATGAGATTTTTTAAATTGTCTGGTTTCAACTTTGTATCAATCCACTTTCAGTACATATTTTACCCAAAAGTAAATTGTGAATTTAAACTGTTTTCATCACTACATTTTGGTTTATTGAATACTGTATTTTACTAAATGTGAAATATCAAATAAATATGAGGGTGGGGTTTTTGATTATAAAACATTTCTTAATAAAATATTTATCACTGTTTCAGACTATGATATACTTGTGAGAGAATCAAAAAAGCATATATTAGACACACACACACACACACACACACACACACACACACACATTTGGTTTATTTTGTATGTGTGTATATATATGCATGTGTGAATAAAGCAGTAAAATTTTCTGTATTTTTCTAATTTGGTTTTTTGATAAAAAGCAAGATATTGATGAATAATCCAGTTTGTATTTAGATAAAAACAGTAAATAAATTGAATTAAGTAAAATCAATTTTCTTTGTGAGAGTTCAGATATTCCTTGATAGAACAATTTAAAACTATAGCAGATTTTATTCTGAAAGACAATTCTTTTCATAATAAAATTGGTCTTAACTAACTGATGTTGGTAATATTTTCAAGATATAGATAGATGTATATGGTAAATATTTTTAACAGCATTTCAATTACTTTGATTTGTTTAATTGGTGGAATTTCAATTTAAGTTTGAAGGTTTAGTTGGAATTTTTGTATTGATTGGCCTTGTTTGCACAAAAGCCTAAATTTTTCATGATGTCCTTTTTAGCGATAAGTCCCTCCTCATGGCAAGTTCCTCTTCTTCAACATTCCAAGAGGTAATGAATTTTCAGCTCAGCTTGTTTTTTATTGGAGATATTTACAATAATATTTTTGCTAGTGGAGATTTAATTACACAATTTGAGGGTTGTTAGTTATATTGTAACTAACTTAGTAGTATAGTTATTGATGTTTACATTTTAATTTCAGATATATCAAGATTTCCATGGGTTGCAAGATATAATCTCAAAGATAAACATGATATTATAAATTTATTAATTATTGGGAACACAGTACTAGAAATAGCAACAATGTTGAACAGATATTGTAGAACAATAAAAAGAAGAAAACATTCACAAGGTAAGAAAAAGAAAAAAGGGTTTTGAAAATGTTACAAAAACAATAAAAAATAAGCAAGAAAAATTAATTGAGCAGCAAAAAATATTTGAAGAACCTTGTGTTGCAAATGTAAAAAGGGAGAAAAATGTAGAAGATTGGCTAATGACATACAATAGCTGATGACTGAACAAGAGGTTGGGTCCTTCTTGGAAACAGTCACCTAACATGACTTAGAAAAAAACAGGATGTCAGTTGGGTAATGTTTTTAGCTAGTACTGTAAGCAGTAAAATTATGGCCCCCTTCAAAGTTGATGGTGGTATCAAGATAAATGCAGATAATTATTGTAAGTTTCTGAACATGTTTCTTATGTGTACAGTTCACAGTCAAGAAGCTTAAAATTAAAGAGCATATCCATGCATGATAATGTTCCTTTACATTTTACAAAGCCCATAAAATGTATCAAAGACAACAAATTAACTGAATAGTTTCCAGTCCCTTCAGGTATTGATCCAATAATAAAAACATCTATATGTCACAATATCAGTTGTCAGCTGATATCTTGTTCAGGACACATCTGCAGGATTTTACAGAAATTGTTTTTACAATTATCATTCTGACAAAGAAGGTCAGCTGAGTTTAGCTGACTTTCCAATGACAAAGGTTAGCTGAGTGGAGCCAGATCCTGAGTTCTTGATGAATTATTTTTTAGATGAAAGCTGAATACACAAAAAAGGCCTGTTATCATTAAGACAGTTGTCCCTAGGAGCCTAAACCAGAGGACCACTCACCCAGCATGCAAAATGAAAGCACACACTGGTTAGTGTTCCCCCCACTCACCTTGCCTGAATTTTCCTTGACCACCTACATCTGGCCTTTACAAGAAGTTTGTAACTAAATAAAATTTTCCAGCTGCTACAATTTTTTCTCATGGTCTTTTTTTAGGTAACAATCTGGCCAAAGATGTATTTACCTTGTATAAAGCCACAAGCATTTGACTAGAAGCAAAAGTCACCTGAATGGAGCCAGACCCTGGCTTCTTAATGAATTATATTGTAGATGAAAGCTGATAAGACAGTGGTCACTAGCACCTTATACCAGAGGACCACTCACCTGGCAAATGAAGGCACATACCACACCCTGCGAATGAACCTGGTGTCTGGTCTGAGCTACAGTGCCACTATATCTATTATTAAAAGCAAAATATGAAAATAGAAAACAATATTCATGCAAAAAAGCAAGTCAAAACAGAAGTAAAATTAAGAAAATCAGTGATTGAAAGACTGATGAATTTCATGGAATGTTATTGAGCCCATATTCACATGTAAAAAAATAAAATAATTTATTCAAGTATATGGGATATTTTGTTAATCAAATTTATGTTTCCATGTTACATTTAGCTTTTATTAGTACAAACAAACTAATACCTTGAAAATAAGTTATTATCAAAATATAATCATCCCGATGACTAGGTGTAGTTGCAAGTTTGTGGTGCACTTGACCATTTAACAGCACATATCTGAGTTAAAAGCCAGAGAAGTATTCATTCATGCATAGCATGTCTTAGGCAATAATTGCATCCCTCTTCAGCTGAAACCATTGCTGAAGTCTTCCAATTTGAACGTTTGCTTTGGTCATGAACATATGTCTGCTAATTCCATCAAGGATCCCTCTTCACTGGCTGTTAACTTGAGTCAAGAAAGCAGTGCCATGTCACCACTGCACTGGTAATATGCATAAGTATGGACCTACATCTATCTCATTGTGCTAGAATACCATTGGCCTTACAAGAAGGTTCATCCAGCCTTTATTTGGTCTTGTTTTTCATCGTGCTGGCTATCTAGCCAACCACCACACTAGAAAAATCTAGTTAGGAAACTGGTTTAGTCACCAGTGACCTGAACATGCAGCAAGTAGTATTGGGTTGCATGGTACCAATAGCTCTTGTTGAGTGACCTGATATAAACCAATATTTTCACAATAGATATTATAAGCTGAAATTCATACAATATATTGTTCATATAAATATATGTAACATTTTGTCAATATTTTATTGTGAAAACAGAGACTTGCATAATAAAATCTGACAGTGTATCATGTATTTTTCTGTCATTTTGCTTGGATGATAATTACTATTTACTCATCGCAATACAAAAATAAGTTGTTCTGTTTTTTATGTAACTGGTTTTATGTAAAGTTTTATCTTTTTATAAGGAAAAAGTTTCATTTCACAATCTGATCTTGTTTCATGGCATTTGTTATTTTAAAGATTTGGTACTTTTAATTTATCAGTTTGTTTTTGGTTTTTTATAGCAGGGTTCAACCTGTACAACTCAAGGTAGAGGGTTATGTTATGGGGTAGTTTATATGGATAGGAGAGGAAGATGACAGTTGACTCTTGACTTGAACAGGCTAAGATTGTAATGATCTTGAGAGTGTCTTCCACTGGGCAGTGAATTGTGGGAAGAAGCTGTTTGAGTGGAATTTAAAAAGAAAATTTTTAAAATTATTGTTCAAAATTTTTGCAAATAATTCTTTGATATTATATGAACAATTATATCAATTCTTGAATTACTGACAAGCTACGAACAAACTTGGAAAGCAACATTTACTCATTACATCTCCAGTTTCTTTTTTATGTAATTCTCCTCCTATTGCTCTCATTATAATCTCCAGCAAGAGCATTATTATTATTTGCTTATTCAATGTACATAAACCAACTGCCCAATGTGTAAAAATCATTCAAGTAAAAGTCTTTGGGGGAAAATGATAGAAGGAAAAATGACTTTTGATAAAGGACTGAAATGTATTTATTTGTCAAGAAATTATTTTTTCATCCTTCAATAACAAACAACAAATTCTTGATATCATAAACAAATAAGCTTCAAAGATTGGGGTAGGGACAGAGAGGTAATAAACGGTTTTGGAAATAGAAAAATACTAACAAAAGTTAGGTTTTATTTTTGAAAAATCTTGTTTTTAAAGTAAAAATCTGTTAGAGTGGATGGATGAAGAGAGATTTGTAAGAAGAACAATCTTGAAATATATTTAATAACTAGTCACATTGCAACAATCATATATTTGACATTTGACATTATCAAAAATGAAACAGCGTTTATATTGACATCATCATTTAAAAACAGGCTGTAGTTTTGGTAATCATAATAATCATTTGGATTTACAATGATTGCTTTTTTATGAGTACAACCATTCTTATTTAATTTTCCTTTCAAACAATATCTACCATTTTAAAATTCCTTCTGTGATGAAAAGATATTATCTAATGTGGGATGTTTCTTTTGTGTGAGAGCTTCAACTATTCTTGAAAATCTTGAAAATATTTCCATTCAATGGCAATTTTACTTTTGTGAAAGATCAGAAGTTGTTGGAAGCCAATTCTGAACTGTAGATTTGCTGAAGGTCATCTAAGATCAACCTTGACGTAGCTTCCCTGGTAGTCTGCTGTGATCTGGGTTTACATGCTGACCTTATGCCAGGTTAAGTTTAGCTACCAGATACCAATAGAAATCTTGAAGTAATTATTTATATTTACTAGGCTTAGCTTAACAAAACTAATATTCAGATGTAGCAAAATATTTTCCTTACTTCATTTTCTCAAAAGAATTTTCATTTAATTACTTTTCTCAATGTATTTCTGCTCTTCTTCTTAAAAAAATGTGTTTTTTAGTTTTCACATGTTTTATTTTCATGTACTGGCAAAGTTAAAACATAAAAAAGGATCCCTTTCTAAGCCTGTCATATCAGATGCGCTTGCTTTACTGGAAGTGAACATTCTTTAAATGATGAGGGAATCTGTGTTTAGTGATAAAACATAAAAAATGGATGAAAGTGTTTGAAGGGACATGGAATGAAGTGCATCATTTATCCATGGAAGAAGGAAGTACATTCAGATCAAAACTGATAATGACACACTATAGGAGACAAAGGTGATTATTATAATAAAAAATAAGGATTTTAATTTAACTTTTTTCTTTCTTTTTGTTTTCTTTTTTCTATTTTTCCCTCTCATCTGTTCTCTCTCTTTTTCTCTCTCTCTCTTTTTCTCTCTCTCTCTCTCATTGTCTTCACAGTTGAAGCAAATATTTTTGTTGATGTGAGTTGAAGCCTGTCATCTTTTGTTTATCTTAAGTTGAAGAGTCCAGATGTTCTTTTAATGCCATTTATATCAGTGCCAATCCATATAACTTTCAAGTCTTGCATTCTTTACAGAAGACTAAAATGGATCCCAGAATTCCAAGAAACAGAAAAAGAATTCTAAAATGTGAGAAACAGTAACCAAGTCCCATAAATGCAAAAATACTTTTGTACACAAGTAAATGCTGGCACACATATGTGTACATACACACACAGAAGTGTTAGTCCTTGTATAATTACACACTTACATAGACAAAGACTTATGTTTAGACACACACTCTGTCATGCTTAAACAGATGTGTAATCCTATGCAAGTAAATCAATAAGTGCATAATCTAATAATGTAAAAAGCATTTCTTGTGTCAAACAAATGCTTAAATTTAAATATAATGTCCTCTCTTGACAACATGCTTAATTCAGTGGTGACTATTAATAATATATGTATTGAACATTTTACAGTGAAAATTTCAGATGAAAATTCAGCTAATGATTATGCATCAGATTAAAGACATTGATCCACCCTCACAAATACATATATACATACATACATACAGTGGGGAAAATAAATATTTCTTCCCTGCTGATTTTCTGAGTTTGCCACCTTACAAAAATGGGAATGGTCTATAATTTTCAGACTGGGTCCGTCTTGAAAGTGAGAGATAGAATATAGAAAATATTTCTAGAAAATCACATTATATTAATTTTTGAACATTTACTTCGTTTTTATTGAAAAAATAAATATTTCACCCACTACCACCCAGTAATGATTCTGTGAACTAGTGTTTTTATACAGGTAATGAGTACTTGATTAGGAGTAATAATTGAGTAATAGGACTAGTCTATATGCCTTCTGGTCACATAACTGATCTGTGGGGCCTGCATCATTGCTGGTTGGTAGGGGGTGAAATACTTATTTTTTCAATAAAAAAGAAATAAATGTTCAAAAATTAATATAATGTGATTTTCTAGAATTTATTTTTTATATTCTATCTCTCACTTTCAAGACAGACATTCCTGAAAATTATAGACGATTCCTATTTTTACAAGGTAGCAAACTTAGAAAATCAGCAAGGGATGAAATACTTATTTTCCCCACTGTATATTTACATACTGGGTGTAACAGCAAAATTGTCAAAATCATATAACTGCATAATTGTCCATCTCACAAAATGTTTACTATCTAAAAAAAACACTAAACTAATTGAGTTTCTTTATTCCAGGTTTTCAGATAAGACATTTAGCCATCTTGATACCATTTGTCGTAAGAATCAGTGAAAATCCTTTGAATTATTGAGCTAGAAAGAGAACACGTTAAAATCATTTTGTGTCAGGCCAACTGTCTTCTCAACTGAGCAGTGGGGAGAGGAAAAATCATTCAGGCTTTCAATAATGGTAGAAACATTCATACTCTAGCTTTCATCTTCAAAGCCCATTCAAGAACCATCAAAAGAACAGTGAATAAGTTTAAAAAAGAAGGAACAGTAGAGAGGAAAACTGGATCAGGAGGTCACAACAGGAAGAGAGATGACCATTTCAACTAAAGAGATCATTTAGAAAAGATTCAACTCAATTCATAAGACGTTTGGCACGTGAGAGTGGAGTTTCAGCTATGACAGTCCAAAGAGCAGTGAAAAAAGACTTGAAAATGAAATCATACGTGAAACATGTGAGGCACATTGTTACTCCAGGACAGAAAGTTAGAAGGTTAGAGAAGGTGAAGATCATCTTCAATAAGTTGAAAAATGATCCTGGAATAATATATATATATATATATTTGAACTTTGTTTCAATCATTCATGAGCTTCCAAATTGCATAGTGGAGTACCGACGATATAAATATGGTTGGTACCGGGAAGACAGGAGAGGCGAATCAAGAAATTCAACTAGAGACTCTGCCCGACTGCGACTTAGTCAACACATTCTCCAGGAACGGTCCTCCCAGGAAAATACAAAAGACTATATGTAAATATTGTGTACACTTTCTTGTTTCAATACATTTTGTTCTAAGTACATTTTGTGTTGCATTATTATTCCATGCATTAGTCAAGTTTCAACACAAATGTTAGCTATGGTTAATTAATGATGAACATGTCATATTCGTTTATCATCAACTTCATCACCATTCTTCTGTTATGCTTGGAGAGTAATTATACATTCTTATTGCTCAAAGTAGTCCAGTAGTGTTATAAAAAAAAATCCCAGTAAGATATTTTTAATAATTTCTAAGAGCTTAATCTAACAATTGAACAATTTTGCTGTTACACCCAGTACATATATATATATATATATATATATATATATATATATATATGGCATATACATACATACATATATATATATATATATATATATATATATATATACATACACACACACACACACACACACACACACACACACACACACACATATATATATATATATATATATATATATTATTTTGCTTATATTTCAAGTACAAAAATAAAGCTGGCAGATATAAGCTTAAAAAAGTTCCAACAAGAGATGTGCATTTCTTAAGTAGGTAATTTAATCTTGCTTAATCATGATGATTTCCCATGGCCTAACTGGTAAGCCACACTTTGATTCAAAAAGTTTGTTTCTCTGGTTAAAAAAGCAAGTAAAGGTTTGATTCCTGTCAGAAAGCATATTTTTCTTTAGTAGGACTCCTCAATCTCCAGGCTGGTTGTCATTAATTTCATTGTTGAAGAATTGTGGAAATGTCAACCCAAATGCATTTACTAGATATTATGTTTATAGTAATAATGTATAGATAGATAGACAGATAGATGCTTATAATAAATATATAAATAATTGGAAATAAAGCAATCCAATGTTTTTGTTGGTATCTTGTATATCTAAATATTCTTTGTACATGTTCTTCATTTGTCATTGATTTATTATTTATACTCACTGAGTAGTAACTATTGGTTTCCCATAGAGAACATGTGACAATAAGTTTCCTCAGTAGCACACACCTCAGTATTCTAGCTGATTTTAATAATACTGTTTTTACCAAAGTAATAAACTTCATGAAATCAAACTGACAGTTGGACTTGAAACCACAGAACCATTGCTTGAATGAAGGCAACCTGGGTTTGAATTGGACATACATCTCTCGCTGATGTACACCTCTTTAAGACTGAAAACACCCTCCAATATACACTTTGGGAACACTGATTAATTATAAAACACATAATGATAGACTGTAAAGGATATATCCTTTACATACTCCATAAATACTATAATATACCAAACTTTGAGATATTATTTTTAAAAAGTGTCAGTTTCTCACTTACTAGGCTTCCAGAGGGAAACAGGTCTTCATAAACTCTTGTAGATACAACATAAAAAAAACTTCACAAAATGAAATAACACATAAGATTGATGTGCCAGTAAACAATACCTTAACTTACCTTACCTTTAATAAGGATGGTTTCAATTTTTCCTCAGTTATTCTTCTTTGCAAAAACTTTCAGGTTGTTCCAAGCATGATGGGTACAGCTATCACTTTCATATTGTACAATTTTTAATTTTTTTCTGTTATCCTGAAAACGTCTTGACTTTTTTCTCTCCCTTTTTACTTTCTTTCAATTTTACACTACCATTTGTGGGAGCAATAACATACACTCTTGGAAAAAAATTTCTTTCTTTCCAGTGGTTAATTTAGTCTTTGTACCTGTATTGGATGATTCATTTGAATTTCCAAGTTCCATAGAATTCTACTTTTTTATTCTCTAAGACAGATTCTGATTTGTGCATGAAGCATTAGTGAGGATAGTAACCTTCCTGTCCTTGCCATTGGATTAGCTTTTCTACCCAATCATATCTACTTCATTGTTGTATTCACTTATGTAATTGACAGTCTCATCACTATCTCTGCATAAACGTTATATATTCTTTATGATCTATAAACATTCTGAAAAGTCACATTTAAATGTATCTTTCTATATGATTCATCTGTGTATTATGAATTTTAAATGTTTTTACATTGAAAGTGAAGATAAAGAAAAATGATGTGAAATTTCATTATTTGATACTCTTTTATTTCTCTTTCTAGGTCACATGATCTTTCAAATTTAAAAATAAATGCCAAGCTTCTTATCCTTGTCTTTTATTTATATCAATAAATTTAAAAAATAAGAGAGGTTAGATTGTATGATTACATCAATATTTATTTAAAATCAATATTAACTTAAAAATCTTAGCAGGTGAAAATTTCTCAGGCTTGCCAAGAAAGGATTCAAAACAAAATTCTAATATTTGGCCAGTTGTTCAGATTTTTGGAAGTGAATCAGACTGAAAAATTTTCAGCACCACTTCATCCTCATTATGTGTGTGTGTGTATGTGTGTTACATTAATTAGTGTATATTGCAATAAGCCCAGGCATAATAGTGAGAATTTTAATAAAAGGTCAATGGCAAAAATCACACACCTTGATATCATGTCAATTTACCTTCAAATGATTATAATGTTGAACATGTCCCCTCCTAAATCTTTCTTTGTTAAGTCAATCTCTGAAAATCAAGCTATCCTTGAAATGATACAATTATAATGAAAATTCTGAACATGCCAAATTATAGTAACTTTCTTAAAATTTGTTTAAAATAATAATTCACAATGAAACATTTAATATCTATTATCAGCTTTTATAATATAAAAACAACAGTTTAATATTTTTCTTGCTACATTATTAACATCTATCTTTCAATTTTTCCAATCAACACAATCTGTAACTGAACCAATCATCATTAACTGCAATTCTGCTTACAAGTGTTATCATCATTTTTCTCTTAAGGAATGCATCTGAAATCTGAAAGAATTGTTCACTGCTTTGTCAACCAAGCCACCACACAAACAACACAGACAACACAGACAAAATGTGGTGTTTCATTTTATCCAGCCTTTTCTTTTTTCTTTGTCTCTTGTTAAACATCATGTTTTGTATGCACAGTCCAATGAAAAAAGGAATAACAATTCAACAGGCCAAAAGAGTTTGATTTGCATACACACATGCACACAAATTCCACATTTGACTAACAAATATCTTAAACAATGTGTTCGTGCCTCTGTACAGAAAAAGACACACAGATGAAAAGAAATTGAGAGAAATAGAGAGCAAGGAGCAAGAAATCAGTATATAACCAAAAACATAAACACTACATAGACAAATATTAAGATTTTCTTAATTTGGTTTAGTCTAGCATAAGAATACAAAAGTGAAACCCCAACTGAGGATTGAACTCATCAGAATTAGCTTACAAGACTAGCTTACTAATACACACTCAAAAGTAGTGGCTCTTTATCTACTTGAGTATCAAAAACACATATATACATATACATATTCATAAAGATATATCAACACTGTCAGATTTTATTATGCAACTCATGTTTTCATAATAAAAATAGGTTTCAACCAAACAGTGTTGGTCAAATTTTCAAGATTTATTTATATGAGAATTCCAGTTTATAATATTGTTTTTTTTTCTTTAATAACTTTTTTGATGGGAGTGAGATTTACACAGTTCAAAGGTTATCTATCATAGTGAAAATATGAGGGTGGACTAAAAATTCACACTGACAAGTGAAATTTGTATGCATTAATTTAATTTCTTCTCATTAATAACTGCATTCTTTCTTTGCAGGTAACCTGACATCTGATTGTTCAAAGAAAACTTTTTAGCCTCTTGGTCAAAAAAGTCACAACTAGCAAATATGATATTATCATCATTGTGATACTGATTCTCAGCCAAGTGTTGAAACACTTGGGTACAGATGATAGTCAAATCAAGAGAATTGGGAGGGTGATCAACCAGTTCAAAGCCACAGTCATGCACAGCAGCTATTGCAACCAAGGACTTGTGTGCTCAAGCATTGTCCTGATGAAACAAATCTGATTTTTTCAGCTTTCTTGAGCAATTGGTCTTGATAAACCTTTGTAACGGCCTCAGCAAGTTGGTACAGTACACTCCATTGATAGTGTGCCCCTTTTGAAGATAGTCAATAAACACAAAGTCTTTTGCATTCCAAAAAATAGAGACTATCTCCTTCCCTGCAGATAAAATGACCTTAGCTTTCTTTGGAGCAAGTGAGGAGGGGTGTTTTCCACTGCATGGATTGTCTCTGGTGCAAAGTGATGAATGCAACACTTACTTATCATGGGTTAGGTTTGAGGAAACAAACTGGATCTGTCTCAGACAATGTCAGATTTTCCTGTAATGTGATCAGCCTGGTACACCTTTGATCAGGTGACAGAAGATGTTGCACTCATTGAGCAGAAACCTTCATCTTGCCAAATTTATTGTGCATAATATTCTCAACTCTTTCAATGGATATGCTAATAGCATTGGCTATTTGATGTAAAGTCACTTGCCTGTCAGCCATCACAATGTGGTGAACATAATCAATGTTTTCATCAGATGTGGCAGTTGCACGTTATCTTGGGTCATCTTCAAGACACTCCCTTCCCCTTCAAAATTCATCTGCCTATTTTTGTACAGTTGATAATGTCAGCATAAATGTCCTTGGGAGCTAAACCCTTTTTCTTCAAGTACTTGATAATACCGCAATGCCAAATTTTGTTTATTTTTAAGAGAAGTCACTACTAGTTAATTTTATAAGTTGACTTTGAACAGTCAATTGTTAGTTTACCTTAAAAGAATCAATTCAGTTATTAATAAGAAGAGTTGAAATTAATGCATGCAAGATTTCAAAACTCTAGCATTACTCCTAAACAATCAGTCTATAAACTTTCCAGCCCAACCTTATATATATATATATATATATATATATATATATATATATATATATATATATAGGGAAAAGTTATAATTGTTCCAATGAGAGAAAATGTATATTTTTAAAAAAGAGAGAAACTGCAAACACTTTTGGTTATAATGTGGATTTGTTTTAGTGTATATATTATATTTTATTCTTGATATTAAGAATATATATTATATATTTATTAATATTCTTCATTTGGAAATCCACCCCCCAATTTTTTTTACTACATTAATAAAACATTGAAAACTGAAAAGAATAAATAAATATATAAAATAAAAAATGAAAATAAAATACAAGTAAAATAAATTAACCCAAATAAATAAACACGCCACTTATGCCCAAATAACCGCCAGAATGGATTACCCACAATGCACCACTGACCCATATATATATAAATAGTTGAGAAAAAATCCAACACTCACGGCCTGATGATTGTGTCTAGCATGAAATAGCCTGTTGCCTCTGAGTGTTGACTTCAATGTTGACTTTTATATTTATATTTACATATGCTCTATCTCTGAAATTGAGCACTTTATCCCATAAATATAGCATAACTTAAAACTATATTTCTTCATATATATATATATGTATATATATGTGTGTGTGTGTGTGTGTGTGTGTGTGTGTGTAAAATTATTTTATAGTTGTGAATATTAATTTTTTATTAAGCATAAATTGGGCCCTTTTAAAAAATCAAAAAACAAACTGTAGTAGATACCAGATGATTCCATGACTACTAAAAACAAGCAAGCTACATTTAAAAGAAAATAACAAGCACCCTACTTGCAAGAGGTGATTCACATACCACAAGTCTGCTTTGTTTAATATGCAGTGACCAGCTGTCTCATAATGCCATGAAGTAGTCATGGAGTCTTCTGTCAACTCATCATGGTCCACAGCCCAGTGGTTGGAGACTGCTGACATAAATATATGACCACAAAATAGAAAAAAGATATTGTAATTTTATAGTGATAGGAACAGAAAATTGCAAATTGTGAACAAGTTGAACAGAGATCATAAACAACCAGAAAAAAAGTTGAAAACAGTGAAAAGATGAAAACAGGAACAAAACACTATTTTTAAGAATGTTCTAAAACAGAGATGTAGGGATACAAAAGACTATTATCTCTCTGATTGAGATGAGGTTATGTGGGTTACATGACAGCTGCTTCATGATGTCACTTCATAGAATGACAAAAGTGGCTAGTCCATTAGTCAGCTTCCAGAAGTCAAACCAAGCAGTTGCTTTTTTAGCCTGAGCAAATTGGCCTGTGCTGAGGCTGTATCTGCCTCTCATGGCCAGCTGCCACATGGTGCAGTTTGCAATCCTATAGCACCATTGGAATATATCTTCACCAGATATAGAAACTAACACTTACCATGTTCTTGTTTGAGAGATATATGTCATCATTAATGACATAGCAGATAAATCTGGAATAATAAATATGGCTTCTCCAGAAACACAAAAGAATCTCTGGCAGCTCCAATGCCCATTGGGAATTATTACAAGTTAAGACTCTCTCTTTTTGTTTTCTTTCACTCCGCTTGTCATTGCATACGTGTTATAGTTTCTCTGTGTGTGATAAATGTAAATATGTGTATATAAATCAAGGTAAGACTTAGTGGTATAAAACTCTCTCTGATAACAAAGAATGTTTGTCATTCCAAATACAAACTGGGAGAATATTCCTTTCTTCACTAGTCACCCATTATTTGGTTACTTACCTGACATGATATGATTATTATTAGTACTCCAACATGATATATTATTATTAACTCCCATTAACTGTTGGCGACAATGTATTATTAGTATTCCATTAGAGATATGTGAAAGGTAACAAGGAAGAAAAAAAAGAAAAGTGAAAAATGGATTGTGCAATAAGAATGGAAATAACAATAAAAGAGGCAGAATATTAAATCATATGAAAGTAAGGAAATACTGACTTTAAATAAACATTACAAAAAGTGATATATAAGTTGTGTGAATTAGTACATGAAAATTAATTCCTTGGCAATAATTTTTAGTGATGAATATATGGCTATGGATCTGATGGTAGGTAGGGTCAAGCATTCCTTCATGGAAACAGTTAACCAACATGAATTAGAAGACAACAGTGAGTTGTAGGAGAGAAATAATTTGCACTAATAATGTGACAGAAAAATTATAGGTTCCTTCAAAATTGATGATAATATCAAGATAAATGCAGAGAATTATTGTAAGTTCTTGAAAAAATGTTTTTGAATGGTTAAGATCACAACTAATACACTTTAAGCTGAAGATTGTATTCATGCAAGACAATACTCTGCAAATCTAATTATAGTCCAGCTTGTGAAAAAGGTTTGAAAGACACCAAATTAATGGAATGCCTCCCCTTCTCCACTTATTAATTTAATTGAAAACATGTGGTTTACTATTAAATGTAATCTATATGAAAGTGGAAAATAATATTCAAAGATGATCTCTGTGGTGCTGTAAAAATTGCTCAGAGTTTAGAATAATTAATCTGAAAATCATCTTACTCAAGCACAAAATAAAATGATGACACAAAATGGCATGAACTAATCACTGCCCAATAAAGGTCATGCAACACTGGCAATATAAGCATCAGCAATTCAAAAAACCAAAGAGCAATAATATGAAAATTGTATGAGAAAACATAATTAAAATGTTGGAAATGTGTCAAAATTAATATAGACATCATTTTTAATGAAAAACTAATTAAGAAAATTTAGAATGTTACTAACATGATTTCTTTTCCAAACAAACTTCCAAATGGAACCCAAATGGCTTATTAAAAAAATAAATTAAAATTGATGATATATTAAAAAATATAGGCTCTAAATTAATGTTATAACACCAATCAGAATGAAACCAGATGGTTTAAATATTCTGTGACAAAGGCCCAGCATTGATGTCATCAAACCAGCAAAATTTAAATTATGAACAGACATGGTTTGATTGGATAGTGATTCTGAAGTTTTTAACCAATGAGTATAAAAATTATATGCCTCCTAAGGACTTGGATTTTGATCTGATTGGAAGTCACTTGTTTGCTCTATGAGAGGGAAAATTTTAGGAAAGTCTGAAAGAATTTACCATATCTTGCATGCAAAAGCTGTCATCTGAGAGAAAGGATTCAACCACCATGGAGAAAAAGCAGTGACCTGGTATAATAAAAGGTTGCTACAACTACTACTATGCCTGCAGCTATTATTGCTGTTAAAAAAGAAGAAAGAAGAAGAATCTTCTAAATTTGATAAGTGAATGTTTTTTCTAAATGTATAAGTTTTATCTCATAGAAGAATGACTTATAAACTTACAACTTTTTCTCATTCAAACCTTTTTTCTAAACCCGTGCCTCTCATATTCGAGAACACCTGTTCCAAAAAACTGAATATTTGTCTAAAGAACCAAGAGAAACAGTATCATCTAAGGATAGTTTTCTTCTTCTCACCTACCTTCAACCTTCAATATTTTAAATTGTGAACCTTTCAAAGTGAATAAATTTTGTTGCTAAAAATTGATTTATTTTAACTGTTACAGTTCCTTTGTTGTCAAGGAAAAACATTATTTTTTATGAACTATTGTTTTCTAAATGAAAACAGATTTGTCTTGCAAAGAACTGTTAACCTGCTTTGACAGTTTAAGTTGCACAACAGAAATTTTGTGCAGGGTCTGTATTGTAATTTGTACAATTTGTATATTGTAAAAATATTGTTGCCATTCTATTAAATGTTTTTTGTTTTTACAAATTTCACTTGGCTTTTTTTTAGTACCTTTAAAAGTACTTATAAAAAGAAGGGTAAGAGACTGAAAGCCTCCTCATCTCCTCTTTCCAATTTTTTATTATTATTCTTACAGCAGATAAGGCTGCTCCTGTTACCACTCACCATAGACAGTGGCATCAGACTACAAGAAAACTGAGCCAGCAACCATAAGAGAAATTGCTGACATCTAAAGAAGCTATCCATAGACTGAAAAAGTTAGCTTTTTCAACAAGAATTGCTGGCAAGACACCTGGACACCTTTTCTCCTAAGTCTGCAGGTTCACATTTTCTTCAAGCACTTCCTTTTCTTAAAGATAGCTAATAAAGGTTGTTGTGTTTCTTTCCCTTCAAAAGCTGTCAGCACAGTCCATTTGAGCAGACATGACTGACATGAGCACTAACACTCCATAAATTTGGGGTTGTAACCAGGCGTATTATTATGGACTTATTCAGAGGTTAAAATGTTAAAATATTTAGAAAATTCAATGGATGAAATTCTGACAGATGTTATAGAATGTCAAAGATATTGTATTAACA
Organism: Acanthosepion esculentum; assembly: GCA_964036315.1. Taxonomy (NCBI): domain Eukaryota; kingdom Metazoa; phylum Mollusca; class Cephalopoda; order Sepiida; family Sepiidae; genus Acanthosepion; species Acanthosepion esculentum. The sequence goes on from OZ038482.1 coordinate 69,636,400, forward strand.
TTTAAAATAATAAAATAACTTATTTAGATAAATGGAATACTGAGTTATTCAAAAATTATATTTCTATTCTTTTGCATTTATTTAAATACAAATTTATGCTGCACTTATTTTGCTTGCATAATAAAAGCCAAGTCAATATTTTTAATAAGATAACTATTATAGAATGAAACTTACATGGCTCTATAAATATATCCTGAAAATATTATCAATATCATTTTATTAATGCTAGTTTCATTGTGAAAATATTTACTTGGATGAAAAATCTGATTCTTTCCATGCATACATACATACATGTATATTTCTAAAAAAGTAATGGATTTTATTTTATTTTAATCCGATATATTTTTATTACATCAAATGTTATCTTTAGTGGATACCCATAGTTGAGTAGATACTCCATTTTATTTTAAACGGTATTTATTTTGTCTACCAAACTGAACATTCGAGAAAACTTATCAAAGAAAATGTGACATCCAGCAGGATACTGTTTTAAATAGAACAGAGCATCTACTCAAGTAAGGCTATCTACTAAAAATAACGTTTGAAGTAATATATATATTTATATATATATAATCAATTTGCCCAAGCAAGGCAATAATGTCACTAAGATACAAAGGGCTACTAAAAAGACTTTAGAAGGAACCAAAAACCCAAGTATAATTTCAGAGTTTAGGCAAAGATGTTAGAAGTATAGAATTGAAGTAATTTAAAAGGAACTAGGAACCCAATCCTCAACTAGAAACATGGGATAAACTTCTACTCCTGTTCAAAAAACCAGAGAGGAGTGTGAACTAGAAGATAAGTGATAATGCTCTTTATATATATATATATATATATATATTATAAATTAACTGATTTAAAATAAATTAACTGATTTAAAATATGTTTTTTTTTCACTACACAGTAATAACCATGTTTCAAAAATGGAAGCTAAAAGCTTTGAATTTAATTTTGTTATTAAATTAAAGACATTAGTTCCATTTCCTCGTCAAGCGAATTTTGGAGTAACTTTTTTTTTTAAATTAACAGTTTTAAAGGCACCGCAAACATTCATAATTGAGTGTTTCCAAGGATACAGAGAAATCAACTCATCTTGACAAGGTGCGCTATCTTGTTCAATTTCAAATTTTTGTTGTATCAGTTAATAGTTACATTCAAAAGCGGAGTTATGTTTAGGGATGGGTAGGGATGTGTTTTTCAACAAATTCTGACATCCGCTAAATGCATGTCGTCTGAGTTTTTTATAAAAATTTTATTGTTAACAGCAAAATTCTTATGGCATTTTTTTTATTTGTATACATAAAGATTTTTTGGAGATGTTTAGGCTAGAATATGTTTAATTTAACTACAATTCTAAACATTTTTCTTTTTAATTTTTAATAGACTATATTTCTTTTAACATTATTGTAAATGCGAAAAAATCGGTACTGATTCATAAAGGTGAGCAATGGATAAAGAATTCATATGACCACTTTGACATTACGATGGGATCACTGGACTCAGCTGAGTCTTCTGATCTCATAGGTCTTTTTATATTATACAACCTTACAGCACACCGTGATATTTATTTAACTGACATTGGTTTGTACAGGAACGATGGTCTTATGGTTATTAAAAATTCTACTAACTTCAAAATAGATAAAATTAGAAAGGTATTATGTAAAAAATTTAAAAGCATGGGTTTAAAAATTACCGTCAGCACTAAATTAAAAAAGTTAACTTCCTTGATATAACATTAGATTTAAAGAAAAATACATACACACCTTATAAAAAACTCAATACCAATGCTTTATATATACACCCTAAATCAAATCACCCTTCATCTATAATTAAGCATATACCTTTATCTATCCGAAAAAGAATAAGTACTAATTCAGCAAATGACAAGATTTTCGATGAACATATTAATTTTTATAATAAAGCTCTAAAAGATAGTGGCTAAAACAAACGAAAACTAACTTATATTAAAAATGAAAATAGTGAACATAGAAAAAACAGAAGTAGAAAAATAATTTGGTATACGCTCCCATACAACCAAATCGTAAAGAACAAATTAGGACAAAAATTCCTTGCATTAATAGTCAAACATTTTCCCAGTGAATGTAAACTAAGTACTATTTTCAATAAAAATACACTAAAATTAAGTTATAGCTGTGTTGATAACTTAGAAAAAATTATTAAGAAACATAATGCTAATATCTTAAATAAACACTTATACCAGAACAAAAAATTTTAGACAATGGAAAAATAAAAACAAAAACTGATGAGAATAAACAAAAATTATATAACTGTAGAAACCCTCAAAACTGTCCTTTACAAAATAAATGTTGCACGGAATCATTAGTATACCAATGCAATATATCTTCTATTGAAAATCCTGAAAATATAAAAATATATATAGGTTGCACTAGCCATGAGTTCAAAAAAAGGTTCAACCAACATCAAAGTTCGTTTAGGATAAATAAATATAAAAATCAAACATCTCTCTCAAAGTACTTCTGGCACCTAAAAGAATCCAATAAAACACCTACAGTAAAATGGAAGTTAATAAAAAAAGCTATAATATGTAGGTCATTAAATGACCCATGTCCTTTGTGCATACATGAGAAACTATATATTACTAAGTTTATAAAAAATGAAAATTTACTGAATCAGAGAAATGAAATAGCTATTTTGTGCTGTCATTGTCAAAAATTTTCTTTAAACAATATTTAAAAATTAAATTTAAAAAATGAGACCTGGTAATATACATACTTATATATGATGTGAATAAATAATTTTAAATACTCTAAGTAATTCTATTATATTTACCTGTTTTATAAAAAAATATAGTCGATTAAATTTAAAAGTAAAAATATTTTTAAAAAATTGGTTTTAAAATTGTAGTTAAATAAAACAGATTCTAGCCTAAACATCTTTTAAAATTGTAGTTAAATAAAACATATTCTAACCTTAACACCTCTCTCAAACTACTTCAAAAACTTAAAAGAATCCAATAAAACACCTAAAGTTAAATGAAATTAATATGATAAGTTAGAAAATGTAGGACATTAAATCACCCATGCCCTTTGTACATACATGAAAAAAATATATATTACTAATTTTATAAAAAATAAAAGTTTACTGAATCAGTGAAATAATTTAGCTATCTTTGCTGTCATTGTCATAAATTTTATTTAAAAAAAAAAAAATGTAACCTGGTAATATACATACTTATACTTGATATGAAAAAATAATTTTACATACTGTAAGTAATTGTAATACATTTACTTGGTTTTAAAAAGAAATATAGTCTAATAATTACAAAAGCTTGCCAAGTCAATTATTGATTTGCTATAGGTGACCAACCACATTCATTTTCCTTTGCTGCCAGCCAGTCTTTGGATTTTTTTGCAACTGTTGGAAGTAATTTGACAATTTTCAATTGATTCAATTGTTTTAAATTATAAGAATATCTTGGAAGCAAGTACTTCTGTATTTGGGTGTCTTTTGTTTATCACAACTGTTTAGACTTAAACTTAACAAGAAAAAGGATTTATTTCTTCATTTCTGACTGATAATAGTTTTTATGCTTAAATTAAAAGTTTTGTCAAGGACTTCACAAATAAATAGATTAGAGAGAAAGAATAAAACATTTGTTGCTGTTTTGGCCAAATTATGGATCAAATGTTATACATAATATTCTTTTGGATTGGAATTACCCAGTGGTTCAAGCATCTGACATGTAAACATGAAGTCAACTGATTAACACCTAGAGACAAATTCATAGTTAAGTTTTTCTTCAGTAGTCAATATGATTGATTAAGGGGTATAAATACCATACCAGTCTAATGTTATTTGTCTATAATAGTGCAGGTAGAGTATAAGAGGCTACAAATCAAACCATTTAAGTCATTTTTATCATTGTCTTTCAAAAGCAAAATAAACCATTTTTCCTCTGATGTTTTGTTTGTATTTCTAAAATCAACAAGTGATGTGAGTCAATATCTTTTATTCCAAAACTTTTTTAAACTACCAAATATTTATATCAACAATTTCCAGCAACCAACTTTGCAGATTTGGCTAAATGGTACACATTTTGCAAAAAGTCTAGATTAGATAAAAGACATCTTATACCTATTAATACATTCTCCCCGCCCCCTCTCTCTCTCTCTCTCTTCTCTCTCTCTCTCTCTCTCTCTCTCTCTCTCTCTCTCTCTCTCTCTATATATATATATATATATATATATATATATTTGGAGCAGAGAAGGTGGAAAAGAATAGTGGACATGGTTGGAGGACAGGAGTGGAGATGGATGGAGGATAGAGGTGATCATCAAGGATGATAGTAAGTATAGTGGACATGGTTGGAGGACAGGAGTGGAGATGGATGGAGGATAGAGGTGATCATCAAGGATGGTAGTAAGTATAGTGGACAAGGTTGGAGGATGGGTAGTAGACAGAAACTGGAAATTAATAAACACTAATAATGATTAGCCTATAATGAAACATTGTTTCTCTTTATTATGGTTCTCTTCCCAAGAATATTATGACATCAAAATAAGTTTATCCTACAAAATCTGGAATATTTTTCTTTGAATTCTTAGTTATGGTCAAGAGGAATTTTTACAGCATTCTTGCCTTTTCTAATCTAAAATTAAAAAATTGTTTTTTCAAAGTCACTATTAGTTTTGGGTGACTCAAATCAAGAAAGCCTATATTTATTTAGATTACATTTCTGTACAAATTCACTTAATGAGGGAATCTGTGCTGACATCACTAAGAAGTTACCAAACAGATCTGGCAATCTGAGAAAAGAACAAATTATTTTTCAAAGTAGATTCCTGCTTGAATAATCAATCTTCTTCCTTTCCTTGCATTGAAAACAAGCCATAAATGTCACAAGATTCTGACATGGAATATCTGTCATGAAAAACCAAAATGTCCAATCCATTTAACAAATACTCCATCTTTATAACCAATCTTTCGCATTTGAGATGTAAGAGAAAATAAATCAGTTTAGATTTTCTCTTGCTTTTGAGACAATTATTAAATTTGCTAACAAACAAGATTAACCCACTCATGGCTCACCTGTTATTGGGAATGATAAACTACTGCCTTCACAAACAACAAAGCCTGACATTCCCGTAAAGAGTCAAACAAAGAAAAAAACAAAATTTTCAATTTTTCATTCAGAACACAAATATTTTCAGGATGATGACTGTGTAATACAAATCATAAGAGACACAATTTCATCTTTTAACATTTATTTGTTCAATCATTAGATTATTGAGCAGAAAGTCAGTGAGTCTTTAAGTCAGATTAATAATATATTCAGGCTCATTGACTGAAGGTCTCACTCCAAAATGTTTAAATTTTTATATTTTCTGTGAACATAAACTCAGTATTCCTTTCTTTAAACTTTCTTCATTAAATTAATGCCAGTCTTCATTTTCTAAAATTATTGATATAGTGATTTTGAGAAGTGGCTTAGACCAAGGACTTTTCAGCACCACATAATGATATACTGATTTTTCCATCTTCACAGATGATTGCCATCCTGTACATCAACATTTTCTCTCCTGCCCCTTGCTGTTCCTTCTTGAATGGCTACAAAGGTGACTCTTCAAACCAGCAGCCATCTTGCATGACTTGAAACAAAGATGACAGATAAACTCTAGTGTCTTCACAGGATTGATTAGATCTTGCTGTGATATCTGTTCCTTTGCACTATCATGCATCTCTTCAATACAGCTATAGATTTGCATACCTTGCTGCAAATAATACAAACAGTATCACCCGATCATAAAGGTGGCACTGATGAGAAGGCTGTGTCTCATGATTCCAGATAGTTAACATATCCAGCTTTAGTAGAATACAATCACATCTCTCAAATCTCATACAGTGAACCTAATATTTATGTCATTGGCACTAGACTGGGCGTTGTGGGTACTTTTGTGTATCTTGGCAGTAACTTGTCATGGAATGGATCACTGGATGCTGAAATGCATGCTTGCATCCAAAAGGCTTCTGTTGCTTTTGGCAGGTTGCAGAAGCAGCACTGTCACTTTTCAAACCAAAGTGACAGTGTACTGGGCATGTGTGCTATCTTGCTATACTCATGAGATGTATAGACAATTTACCATTGTCACCTAAAATGGCTTGAAAAATTTCACCAGAAGTGTTTGAGGAGGATCCTTTACATCAAATGGCAATCAATGACACCTGATACTGCTGTACTTCAGAAGGCTGGTTGTGGAAAATATAATTGATAATCAGATGCATTGGGTTGAGCATGTAGTCTACAAAGCAGTTATTTTATGGTGAGCTCACTGCTGGTAGATATCTGAGGCATAAGCCAAGGAAGAGGTTCAAGGATTGCATGAAAAACAATCTAAAAGATCAATTTGGTGAATGTAAAACTTAAATGGGGTCTGCAGAAAGGTGTTGTGAAGGGCTTGGATGCTAACATAGTAAGCTTGCTGAAAAGATCATGTCTGTTGTTCCCCTTCCAGAGCAAAAACCACACTGTGTTTCTGGTATTACCAGTGGACACACATGCAACATCAGCCTGTTGAGAAGAAGTCTGGATAACACCTTGTCAACAATTTCAAGTAGTGTGATTCAACTATGGTTACTACACTCTAACTTAGTTCCCTTACCCTTGAATAGAATAACCGGGATGATTTCAATCCAGTCTTGGGTAATTGGTGCTCCTTCACATCAGTTTAAAATCAGACTGAAAACAATTGATTTCACATGCTCTCCTCCATCTGCAACTATTCCACTGGTATGCCATTGAAACCAGGCACTTTACCTGTGTTGATCTGACTAATAGCAAAGTCTGTTTCTACTCTTGATGTTAAAAATATTCAACTCCACAATTAGGTTGTATTGTGGTATACTCTCAATAGCTGATAGGTTGAAGAATAGATTGATAAAGTGTTCCTACCAGTGCCCCATGATCCCTAGAGAGTCCTTAATTAAAATAAAACCATCTTTAGATTTGACTGGAACAACAGAGATTGAAGATGGGCTACAGAACAGGCAGAAAAGTCACTTTGAGTTGTGCTGAATAGCTGCATGTTAGACCACCATTGTGTTTTCATGTTTCTCAGTGTTTGTTGCAAGTTTGCTCTGTGCACCTTGAAAGACATCTCCACTTGCTGTCTGTTTGTAAGGCTTGGATCTAGAAGTGACTTGTGCAGAGAATGCTTTGTTACCAGTAACTGATGAATTGTGGCATTATTCTCATCAAACCAATCTCTATGTTTCTGTTCATTCAGCCCAAGAATATCCACACAAGTTGAGTAAACTTGGTCCTGAATGTTCTCACAGGGGCCATCAAAGGCAACGTTGTTAAAGGCATCTGAGAGCTGCTGGTACATACCAGACTGCCTAAGCTTTGCCATATTAATGTGCTTTTGGAATTTTGGCACCAACCAAATCATTTTTTCCCTTATTTGCAGTTTGAATTTTCCAATGACTAGTTTATGATTGGTATCACACTCAGTGCTATGTAACACATGGATATTGCAGACATTCAATACTGGTGACAATAAAATTATCATGTGACTGTGTTTAGATCTAAGATGGATCCAAGTTACCTTGTGCTTCTATTTATGGTGAAAGGAGGTGTTACAGATAGCTAAGTTGAACTCAGTACAAAAATGCAATAAATTCAAGCCATTGCAGTTTATTTTCCCAATACCAGGATGGCCAATTGTATCCCATACCTTGTACTATCCTCCCACACATGTGTCCAAGTCTCCAAGTATAATCAATTTTCCTTCCTTGGGAATATTAGTAATGGCTTCCTGAAGGGTCCATAGAACTGCATGATTGCTTCATCACTTGATTGGGGAGTTGGGGCATAAACAGAAAGCTCAGCCATATAACATCTACAGTCAGTGACACTTGAGGGCCAATCAAGTTTGTTAACCAAAGAAGAGTGAATGGCAAACCACCCCACCTTCTTGTTCCTCAGTCATTGGTTTTCCAACCCAAAAGATAGTTTCACTTCTCTTAGGTGATCCTCATCAGATAGGCAGGTTTCAAAAAGTGCTGTTATGTCTATGTTAAGTTGCTGACACTCTTTTGTAACTCAAGCAGTTCTATGCACTGGTCTGCCAGAAACTTTAAGATCAAGCAATGTTCTGACATTCCAGCAGCAAAAGTTGAGTGATATGTCTTCCTATGGAGTTTCTTGTAGTAACTTTGTTCCTGCTATGATGAATAGCTGTTCGCACAGCTTGAAAAGATAACAGGCAATGTTAGATGCACCTATCCTGTCATCTCCCCCTTAAAATCAAATTTCAATTTTTAAAATGATTCGGTCTTTCTTATGACATTGTGAAATGAAAGTTGTTCTGAAGAGCCACTCTTCTATTTTGCACTAATGTACGTATCCCCCAGGGCTCTATCGTTGGACCCGCTTTGATCTTAATTTTCATCAATAACCTTCCTAATGACATCAGTTTTCAACTTGATATCTATGCTGATGACACAACCATTTACTCCTGTCTCAATAGTCTGATGAGTTCAATAAGGTCAAATTGGCAGCTGATCTCAACAATGAACTACAGTCTGTTCTTACCTGGGGCAAGGAATGATTTGTTAATTTTAATGCCTTCAAAATGAAACTTTTCTCTATTAATCATCTGAAAAAACCCTTCCTGCCTCCTATCAGCATGACTATGACTGATACGAACCTCCATGAGAGTGGTTCATTGCACATTCTCTTGATTGACATGAAGTGGAAAGATTATATTGAATCTATTGTTAGGTTTACTGCTAAGAAAGTTGTTTCATTGTGTGTCATACCAGACAATTTTCCCCTCCTGAATCTATCATACATATTTATAAGTCTACCATTTGTCCTTTTGCTTTGAATATTTTGCTGCTACATATGTTCTGCAGAGCCTTCTGTATATTTAGAGATTCTTGATAAAATTCAAAGAAGAATCTGTAATATGTAACTGATCTGGCATTACGGCTTCAGTCACTTCCCCACCAACATAATATAGCTTCCCTCTACCTTTTATATAAATACTTTCATGGTAACTATTTGGATGAATTCTTTGATATGGTACCTAAACTTCATGAACTTAAGCACAGTACTAGATTAGCAGTAAGGTCTCATTAATTCACAGTTATATTGGCTAGATGTAACCATAAGTTCTATACTAACAGTTTGTTTTCTTGCACTTCTTGCTTGGGGAACTCTCTTCCAGCTCCATGTTTTCCAGCTAATTTTCATCTTCAAAAATTTAAATAAAATGTCAATTGTTATCTACTGTCTTCTTGATTCCTCTTCTATTGTTGTCATTCCTTAATAATGTTTCCCTTTTTTCTTATTCTTTCACACAAGTAACCCCTTGTGTTTTAGTGCCTTTACTGCCTTGCATGGGATGACATGGTTAAAAAAACAAATTTTGCTCATTTGTTTATTATGAAATTATTTATTCTTATTGCACATTTGGGCATTTCACTAACAAAATTCTACAATAAATGATAAACTCAAATAAAAGATGTGTGTTTATTTTTAAGAATGAATTCAAAACATCAGAAGAGAAAAGTAAAGACATTATTAAACCACCAATATGATGAAGAGAAAGCAAAAATGAATTAAACAATTACTATTTAACAAAAGCTACATTCTACATTTTATAAGGAATTAATGGATTTTATTTTTCATTCAATATTATTTTCTTAACACTTTAGTTTTATTTTATCTGTGTGTATATACAACTGCTATACTTTTCTACCTGAATCAGAGTTTAGTACCTGTGCCTGATCACCATCCTTCTAAATTGAAAGCAGTTATTCTTTCTGACTGAGAAATCTCTATAATAATATTGAGTGGAAGAAATTGGGAAAAGGAAGAAAGAGAAGAAGGAGTAAAGAGGGTGTGAAAGAGGAAAAGTAGGAGGTAAGAAAGCTGCAAAAAGGATAAAAAATTAAATATACACATAAAGAGAGAAGAGGAAGGGATGAAAAGGAAAGATAGAGAGACAGGTTTTCTAGGTGGATATCAAAAGACAATGAGCAAACAACTTTAAGGCAGGTGGGGATGAAAACGTATGAAACATCCAGTATATTTAAATTTTTTATAAAGAGATAGAACAAAAGAAAGGTCAAAGAGAGGATAAAGTAAAATATATTTTTTCCATGTTTAAAATAATCTATGTTTATATAATTAGTTAAAAATTAGTTTTCCTATATTTATATAATTAGTTATCAATACTACAAAAGGTTTTTACAAATATTTTTTTAATTATCCTTTCTTGCTTTTGACAAACATCAATGGTCAATCCAAGAATTTTGGTTGGTTATGTTTGAAATAACAAGTGAAAAGAGTCAATAATTTTGCCATGAAACCAATAAACTCAGCAATCCCAATCTTTAAGTTAAAGGGGTTCTTTTATTTCCAGTGGATCTATGACATTCTAGTTTCTGTGCTAAGAATATTATCAAGATTGTATGTCTATTATCTAAGAAATTTCAAAGTAATTGACTTAAAAATGACAGTGAGACAGAACAATTCGATTTGATCATCTTAAATCAAAAGCAATTTTTCTTGATTTTCATTGAGTAGTCATTAAGTTCTATTTGATAATTAATTTATTTCAAATTGTAAATGAAAGAAAACCTCATCTCAGAACATTTAATTAGATAAATTGGTTATTTGAATTCTTTTAAAGCAATTAACAAAAGGATAGCAGAAAAGAATTTGGAAATTACTCCCCTACCCACTCTCTAGGACTATTCAGTGGTCAGTTAATAATTTTCTGATTTTGGAGAAATCCTTTTTTTTTCTATTTTGTAAGTATTTTAACTTTTAATTATGAGACAATTGTGTAGATTTTCTTTAAACCTATTACAATTTAACTGGTAAGAAATTAAAATCTCAATGTGTCCAAGAAATCTAGCTTTGAAGGAGAGAAGGTGAAATCTTCAAAAACAGTAAATTAATTCTTTCAACAATTACATCCTCACTGGAGAGTGTTAATTTCTCTTGGTGATATTCTTGTAATTATTCAGAAGAAACAATGAAAGATCATTTCTTCCCATTTTTTGACATGTTATCCACATTTCCTTCTGCTTTGGATTGACGAGTGGACAAAGCATAAAATAAGTAACATAAATGAGGTTTGGTAAAATGAAATATTGACTCTGGATTGTAAATGCAGCCAATTAACAAAAATCCTTAATTTAAATAATGAATAAATAAAATAAAAAACAGTACTCAAGAAAATTGGATTGTTTCTAAAATTGCTGGAAAGAAATTCTTTTTCCAGGGTGGTATATTCCTTTATTTTATTTTTTATTGAGAGTAAAAGTCTCTTTTTCCTTTTAGAGAAAAATCTAATACCTAATATTGTTGAGAATCTTAATTAAAGAAGTCAAATAATCATTAACCAAAGCTACTTAGTCTGGTATCCTCTGCTGAAGAAAGCACACTGTGGAGAGCCATGATCATCTAAATCTTGAAAAGACATGGGATATACAGATATCCTTACCTAACAGCAAATTTGATAAGTGAAGTATGAATAATTCATTAAAAGGTAAAAATTTTAAAATCATGCAAAAATGCAGGTTTATTTTTTAATTAAACTTTTAAATTGCAGTAATCCAAATTAAAGCTTTTTGTAAATTGCTTTTATTATTTGTAATGAGAAAAATATTCATTAATCACTACAGAAGAAAAATTTAAACCAAGAAATGTCTGCTCACAATTCCTTGTAATTTTGTTCATAATAGAAGTCTACTTAAAAAAAGTTTGTCCTTCAATATTTAACAGATATTTGAATACAAATCATGATTGTCATACCATTCAAAGATTTTGACATATTTCATCTTAAGATAGAGCTGATCCTAATTTGTTTGAAACTGTTATATCTGTTATTGTTCTGTTGCTGTTAGATTAGGTTCTACCCTCAGAGTTTTGTAGGTTCTTGCTAGCAGCAGCAGCAGCATTCTTATCTCCCCAACAGTTCTTAATAGGCTCCATATAACCTGTACCCATTTCTCCTTGAGGCAGAAAACTACCACATGCCTGGAGAATCCCATGTCAGTCTGAACCATGGGTTATTAAGTAGAAACCATCAACAGAATCTCATCAGTTGCAACCACCTTGCCAAATATACTCATAATATCTTATTGGTATGAATGAGAGCATCTTTGACTTACCTGTATATAGGTTGATTATATCTGCATGGAATCTGCTCAATGGGTGACAGCTTGAACCCCAAACAACTATCAGCCTGAAATACCATTTTTGTGATTTTTACAAAAGCAGTACATGGTTGGTTAGTTGTATTCATTCATTGTGAAGTAATCCTTGCTTGTGCACTGCAACAGCTTCTTATTGAATTTCAGTCTTAGGTTCTTTTTTACTTTGCTGTAGCTATCATTCCCAACTGAGTTAGCCAATTTGTTTTCTAATTTTCTCATCACCATCATTATGTTACCTTTTTATACTTCCACATTATTATGAATTTTGTATCACTCTAGCTGTTTTTTCGCTATTGTGATATTTGATTTTGAAAACTTGCTTCTTTCTAATGCTTGTTAAAGTTTTTATCTCAATGCAAACTTGATTTTTAAGGATCCTCAAAGCTGACTTTTAACTGGAGTGATGATATCTAAGTATGGAACTTGCTTATTGGTGATTGTGAAATTGAGACCTTCTTTCAACACTGCATCCTCACAAGTATTTTGCTAATGTTGACAACCACTTTCACAAGCTAATGGTAGACATTGTTGCATCTTATTCCATGATCTTTCTCCTCTAGTTTCTATATTTGACATGCTGAAATCATGCTGAATTCTATTTCTGTCTGCTTCCTATTTTATTCAGTTTAGGAACAGTTCCAACTGGTTAGATAGTAAGTGATATTTAATTTAGTAACTATGATGCATTCTTTTCCTATCCAAGGTATGTCCTGTTCTTTCCATAATCATTCATACCCTTCTCACTTTCTCTCTCACACACATACACACACACATTTCATCTGTTCCCCTCCAGAAAAAAAACTGAAGGCAAAATATGCAGGTATATTAGTTTTTTATAATTTTCAATGGTTGGGTTGGTTTTACTTTAATAATAATTAGTTAATTTTAATTAACTAGCATTTTGTTATTGTATAAGCTTCAATCATTACTTAAAATTTTTTTTTTTAAATTATATTTGGATATCATATTTTCCCCACAAACTAATGTTGTTCGTTCATGAATGTCTAGATTTAATGATGGCTAATATAATTGATTTCTTGTTGTCTTTATCTTATAAATAGTTAATATTTTTTTCAAATCATCTGGCACACAATGAAATATATTTAATTAATTTATTTAAAAAAAAAGTATTTAAATGCTTACAGTTTTATTGTCAGACCTTTACCATTTGGATAGCTGATGCGATCCTACTCCTCTCTCTCTCTCTCTCTCTCTCTCTCTCTCTCTCTCTCTCTCTCTCTTACTCCCTCTGCATTTGACCTTTTGGTGGACTAATCTAATTTAATTTTAGCAAATTTCTTGTTTACATTTATACATGAATAAGAAATCGTCATTTGAACAGCTGTATGTAGGATTCCAATCATCTCAATCTCTACACCGTTCCCAAGCCTTGACTTATCGTGGTCAATTAAGTAGGGTGATTTTTTTTAAGAAAAAGTTTGGAAAATGTATAAATTAAATGGTGAGAAATACAGTAAATTAAATATCTGTTATCTGCCCCTGATAAAAAATGCTTTCACCACTACTATTATCACCATTGTCATTAATGTGATCATTATAACTAATGCTATCAGAAATAACTTTTACTGTTACTATGACAACTAACAGTATCATTGCAATTATGGCAATATTTTGAAGGATAACATTATGGCCTCTATTTGTATCATATTTATTCAATTGTTCATCTGATGACCATTGGTTGAACAAGACAGAGGCTTCCCAGGGGCATGAATGTGAAATGCCACAAATTGAAGATACCCAGGCCATATTTGTAAATGATTTATTTGTTAATCGATTCCCTTGCAACAAAACAGTAGGATTCTAATAATTAGAATAATCTTTGCTTTATGGTAAAAGGAAAACACGAGTCAATTATGAAAAACGTCAAAATTGCTGAGATATTGATAATCTATTGCGTAAATGTTTTGAAACTGAATGATTAATAATCATTTGCCATTACCAGTCCTATGGATATTATTTCTACTTTTATTGGCATCATCATCATCATCATCAGTAGTAATAGTAGTATAGTAGTAATTATGATACTAATACTGCTATTTTAATAATAATAATAATCTACTATCCAGAAATTCCATGGGTGCTGACAACTAAGATTATCCATTGTCTCATGTCTCTTTCTTTTCTCTGCTATCTTCTCATTCTCTCTATGATCTCATTCTCTCTATCATCATATGATGGTGACTTTCCTGTTAATGGGTCAACTATATCCACAATGAAGTGATTCAGAGGGTGGTACACTGAGCCTTGGCAGCTAACAATTGGCCTGAGAGGAATACTGTCTTTATGAATTTTGAAGAAACCATATATATGAGGTAGTTTGCTACAATGTGATAACTACTTGTATGTCCTAGGTGGGAAATGATCCTTGTTCTTGATCAGGAAATGCATCAATTTTTTTTTTGTTTTCCTTGTTGGGTTTTTCTTTATTTTACTATAGCTACAATTTCTAATGAGGTCTTCCAGTTTTCCTGTATATTTTTCCTTGTCCACCATTACAGTTGCATTGCCTTTGATGCTGTCATTCCTCTGTAAGGGTTTTGATTGCCAGCCTCTCTAGTTTTGTAATGTTTGACTTGGACAGTTTGGCTTTCCCCAGTCTCACTTTCCATCTTAGCTCATCTGCATGAGCAGGGTTATTACCTCAATTAGGGTTATGATGCCACTTGATATTTGTTATGAAGTTGAGACCCTTGTTCAGTACTGACTCCTCAGAGGTACTCAGCTGGTGTTGACTGATGTTGACTACTGACTTCACTGGGGGTGATGAACTCTGTCCATCACCTTCTGAACTTTCAACCTGTTCAATTTCTGTACTTGTCAGGCTTTGGCTGTAGGATTTATCCAGATCATGCTGGATTCTGTTTCAGTAATTCTGTTGAAGAAATCCTCAGGCCTCTTGGAGATATCAGATTGCAACTAATGTTTTATCCAATGGTTGAGTGGGTTTCTTTCTTGGACAAGGGCCTGTCCCACTTTTTCTGTGACCAAACAAACTCTCCTCGAATTAACTGGAAGTCTTGGTGCCAAACTTGAAGTCTCTTCATTGATGAATTCCAGCTTCTGGTGGCACTTTTCTAATTGTCTCCATATTTTTGGTATATAGGGTCTGTACCAATCCTTCAACATCTGTCTATATTTCTGAGATGAGATATTGTAACTATTTACATTATTTGGACTATTGTCCTCATCTTTATTGCCATATTCATGGTTAAAATGTTGATCATAACCTCATCATCAGGAAAATAAATCCCAAATATATCTCTAATTTTGAAATGAATATTCATTTCAGTAGAAACTTAGAAACAACTAAAGATGCAAACATGAACAAATCATAATCTTTGAAAACAAAATGATTAGTGAAAAATCAATGCTGAACTTTATTTTTATCTGTCTAAATTGACTTCAAACAAGACTTTGATCAACTGTTTGTTGATTGAATGGAAATAATTATCTGCTTTCTAATTGATTTGAAAAATTTATCTAATTTCTGATTAGTCAGAAAAGTTACTGATGAAATTCAAATCTTTGTATATTGTGATCCTAGATTTGCATAGGATTTAAGCTTGAACTGGACATAGTGTAATGCTGTTTGTTACACATTTGCTGTATGAACAGATATAGTCAGTGTTATACTAACTGGTGTGTGATCATTTAATGCATATATATTTTCTATTAGAAAATGTATACAAAATATTAATTTATGGGCATGCCTACAGAGTACATTTTACCCACCTTTAATAGAGAATTGATAATAGCCAACTCTTAATATAAGTCAAAGGTACATTTATTTTGTAATCATTATTTTATCCAATCAAAACAATTTGTGAAGGCTATTCACATGGAAATGATTAAATAAAAATTACCAAAGTAACATTAGCACTAAAAAAAAAATGACTTTGATGAAATTTGGCAAATTTTCATAAAATTAATTATAGTAAGGTTTGGTATACAGTCTATATGTTGTACATTGAACATCAGCAAAAAAGGATTGTCTATGGTCAAGAAAATATATTTAAAATTATTACAGATAAAATCATAACATATGAATAAACTAGATTGACTATTATCTTGTTGTAAACAAAAAAGCATCATTGAAAAGATTTGACATGTTCTGTAAAGAATATGCAATTAATAATTATTGATCTTATTGCTCTGACCATGTTTTATTGTCAGCATCATAACAGTTACTATGGTGGATATTGAGTGACAATTAAATTTTCTGAAGAATCAATAGTTTTCTAGGTTTTTAAACATTTAAGTACAAGATGGGATAGAATGATTGGAAATTGTATTTCTAATTGAACTTGAATTTCTGACAATTTTTTAATTGTGTTTCTGATTGAACTAAGAGGTTGAATTTTGGTTAGTAGATCAGTTGCACAAAGAATTGACTACCAGTCAAATATTTTTCTTTTTATTTCTCAGAGTTACTATAACTAAAGTTAATCAAGTCGCTTGATGAAGTAAAAAGCATTTTGCTGTTCTCCACTTTCATCAAAACATTGATCTTGGCAACTTATGTTTAAAAAATCTATGATTTTACCATGAAGCATTGTTTCTATCATAAAATAAACATGGACAGTCAAACATTTAATGGTTTACAACCAAATTCCAGTGGAATGTTGTTTATTCTTTAGTTGCAAAAAGTTTTTATGAAATTTTTATGTTGCACATATAAATGACTATGAAACCAGATTGACTCAAATCAAATGAAGCCAGATCTCTCACTTCTATTTCTATTTCATCATATTCAGCGATTCTCAAGCTCCTCCAGAAGAAACATTACATTTCATTTCTTTCTGTGATATTTTTAGAAATATATACATCTGTTGCTACTCTGTTCATTGATATTGATCTGAGATTATATTTGACATCTTTCATTTGATTTGTTAATTACTAATGATGGAAAGTAAAGAAGAATGACCTATTCCTGCTCCTGTCTTGTCAACAGTCATTCAAACATTTTCACTAGTAATAAGAAAGAGATTGTGCAAATCAACCGCATTTTACTGAGACCATAATATTAAAAGCTGCTGTATCTATTGTTAGTGAGGGCAATTAAATAAAAATAGCCCCCTCCTTGTATAACTTGAATTTGGTAAGCTGAATAAATTCAGTTTTTCAAAAAGAGAATTTATCAATCTAACTTCAAACCATCAAAGTCTCTTCTAAAGTAAAACCTTCTGTCCTCACTTATAATCTGATACGATATTCTAGTTTGAACTGATGTGCAATCAATCTGAATGGTTGTATCTTTTGTCATGATGCAACTATAGAATTGAATTCTGTGAATTCTTTATTTCTTTTGTAAGGCTCATATTGGAATCCCACAAATTGTATAGAAAAATTGCATCCAAACTCTTTATGTTGCTAGCATTACTAATTCCTGCATAAATAATTTTATAAAATAAATTCATTTTCTTTCTTTTTATGTTTTTAATCTTGAATATCAAAAAAGGAACTTTACTGCATTATTTTGCTCCAGCTATTTTTTTATAAATTTGAATATTTTTTTATAAAACTGATTTATTCAGTCTTTTTAATTTTTGTATCTCATCTTTTATAATTCAACAGTTTCTGTCATTTAATATAAATTCCATCTGTCATCCATACTGTCTTCATAAATAAAACAAAATTTCTGGCACAAATTTCCTTTTTTAAAATGTTGTAAGATCTCAGAAACTGGTGGGTTTTGAATTTGAACTATAAAAACTGCCCTTTCCTTATTTTCACTTTCATTCCAAATTTTGAATGGTTAATGAGGCCCATTGTGAATTAAGGGACAAAAAGTCTCCTCAAATCTCCTGCACTTTTATTCTCACTATCCTCAATAAGGCATCATCTGCATCATCTCAATTTTTCTCATTATTATTATTATTCCTTCTATCTTTTATTTCATATATCAGCTTCACTGAGGATGAAAGGATATCTACCAAATTTTGATCTTGAAACTCAAATGCCAAAAATGAAAACTCAGACACAAACAAGTCTCTCCACATTTTTATGATTATATTGGATCAGAGTTTTTTAGATGAAGAGCCAGTATTATTATATTATTTTACTATTCAGATCAGAAAGCTCATTGTAATTGCTATATTCACTATGTTTCAACTGTTTTACATTCTGACCTTCTTCAGGTGCCTGTTGTCATACCCAAACCAAACTCTTTTTCTCAGTCTACATAGATTGTACTAATTCTGCTTTCCATGTTTAGAGGATATTTTATATCATTTAATATTCATCAGATGGACAATAACACTAAGGTGAATAAGTCACTTTAGTGTCATTTGTCCACTTCTTCCACTGAACCAGAGTATTTGACATTTCAACACTGTCAGACCAATGGATTGAATTCACAGCTGTCACAAAACCAGATGTATTTTAATCCAAAAGGCCATATGTCTATTGAACAGTCCGGGACTATCATTTTGGAATGTTAAACTAATGTCTAAATTCATAAAGTGAAATTGTATGAGTATCCCAACTCAAATGGTACAATTTTATGAGTGTTCATATTCAGGGGGTGATTGTTTTAGTTATTCTTGCTTTCAGAGTCTCCCAGATGGTAAATATCTTTATGCTAGATTTAATGAAC
Organism: Acanthosepion esculentum; assembly: GCA_964036315.1. Taxonomy (NCBI): domain Eukaryota; kingdom Metazoa; phylum Mollusca; class Cephalopoda; order Sepiida; family Sepiidae; genus Acanthosepion; species Acanthosepion esculentum. Next base: position 69,655,232 of record OZ038482.1, read on the forward strand.
AGGTTATCAGGAACAAACACATGTGTAGATCCTTTGAGTTGTTTTATTTTCTCTGGGTTTATTTCTATTATCTTTAATTCATTTTGCAAACTATTGTCTTGAATTGTTTAGATTTACATCCATATTTCTCAAATCAGCTATGCTTGATTTCAATGTATCTCACCCTATTAATGCTCCTCCATCCTTACTTTTAGAGGCAGCTGGTCTCTCTCTTCTATTCTTTGCCACAACCATATGGGATAGAATACATACAGTCATATTTTCTTTCAAAGAGAGCTTGGTTCTGGAAAGATATCTTTGAAAAGTTGAACTGCTTTTGAATATCATCATATAGTATGGATGACAAAACCACTGAATCATTTCAGATGTACCTCTTATGTTTGGGAGACAGACTAGCAGATTTTTTTATTAATGTCCTTCAGACATTTTGTATCTGCATATGGAAGCTGATGCTATGCTCACAGGATAGTTGTGAAAGAAGGTGTTGAAATTCTTGGCCCAGCCCACTGACCAAATGGCTTAACATCAGATTTTTTTTGAATACCTACTTGGTTGAGCCAATAATTTTTCAGCACCACCACATAGATAGATAGATAGATAGATAGATAGATAGATAGATAGATAGATATGTGCATTCCATGATGTTGCAGTAATTGAAATTGACAGGCTTCCTAAAATTCATTGATTTATGCAAAAACTTTGATGAGGTGAATAAAAAAACATTTTTGGCAGTCCATAAAAATATATTGGTTATGTGATTTCAGATGATGAAAGTCTACATCAAAAACCTAAATGACTTTACAACATGACCATTATATAGGAGTCAATATTCCATAAAATCATAATTTTATATATGTGAAAAAAATTATAAAATTCTACTTAAAAATACTTATTTTGCTGTTCATGACCATTATATACCAGTTAAGGCACTTCTTTTATGGGCCATATCCATTCAGTATATGGATTCTCATAACTCTCCACAACATCATCTGATGCTCAAAGTAACTTTTTACTCTTTAACCGTCTACTTTATCTGCTAAAAATCGTGTTTCAGATTTTCTTCTGACTCTACCATCAACACAGCCTCATTCACATATCGCGTTAACATTATATCTGCTGATAATAAATCCTGGTAGGTCTTCTAGTTCTCTTAAGATTTTCTTACTGTATTCTAGTTAAATAAATCCAGTGAGAAGACGTATCCTTTTTATCCTCTTTCTATTTTTTGCATTCAATAAATTTGTTCTTCATTCACATGCAGGCTGTTTGTTCCCAGGATAACTTATGGATTACTTCAATATCTCCCCCCACCCCCTAAATCAAGCTTTTCTAATATTTAAAGTAGGTCTTTGCGTTACATCTTTGTGTATGAAAACATAAGTATAGGTCTCTCTGTCTTTGTACTGTTTGCTCTGATAGCATTCTGGTCATAAATATAGCATTTCTCATCCCAGTATCTTGAACAAGGCCACACTGTTCTTACCCAATATGAGATCTATTCATTAAAGTTTGCATTCATTTGTACCTGGCATTGTTGGCATCATTATGAAGACAAATCTATTAAGGTCTCTAGTATTCTGCTGCTATCATCTATTTCATTTATTATTTCAGCAATCTTATCAATTCCAAATTGTCAAAGGCTTATAGTATATGTATTTCAATCATATCTGGTCCTACTGCTTCTTTTTGATCATCTTGCAGGTCTTTCCATGTTTTCATATTGTATATTTCACTTCTCTCTTGTCATGTAAGAGCTATCCAATGTAATTGTCCCATCTTTTTAATATCTTTTCTTTATCGAAAATGATCATTTCCATTTTAGATTTTATACATCTTGCTAAAAACCGCAATTTCTGTCCTACTATTTCTTGTATCTTTTTATGCCAGTATTCTATGTTTTTATTCCTTGGTGTTTTTTTTTATCTCTGGGAATTCATGGAGCCATTCATTTTTTGTTTTCTTGCATTTATTTCTGATGTCTTAGTTTCTATATTCTTGTCTCTTCCTTTGCATTACTTTCTCTTTTTCATTAGTTTGAAAAATTAATCTGTCATCCACTTCTTTTTTTTATCTCTCTTCCCTAGTGGTGATCTCTTTTGCTGATGTTATTACTGCTTCCCTTAAGATGTTCCATTTTCAGTTACATACCTCTTCTAAGATTTTAGATTTGTTCTTAACTAAATCAGAATGTGTTTGCAAATTTAGTCAATCTAGAACCAATGTACTGCAAATTCATATTCACCATTTCATTAACAACCAATACATATTACCCCCCTCACATACAAATGCATACATTTGTGCTTCAGCCCACACCTTTGTTTATATATTGGTTATGACAATAGATTATAAATAAATACGTCTATATTATTATTCATGAAGGATCCACTCAATCCTTTAAGTAACCATTCATATTACATGTTCGTCAAGTGGCCTTTCATCTGAGTTTTCAAAAGCAATCATATTATTCACTTGAGAAAGGCCAAGGAAGACTGACAAACAGATGACAAGGACAGGAATTGATTAACTTTATTTGGCAGTACAAAGTGCTATTCAAAGGTTTCTGGAATTTGAACAGTGTGTGTGAACTGAGTGTAGTACAGACTTTCCTACAACTCTTTGTGAGCAGTAATTTTTGTGAGATTATAAGGAGACGGTTGAATTAGGTATTAGAATAAATGATTTATTTTTGAGAGGCAAATTCCACAAAATGTTGGGTAACACCTCAAACAAAATATATGTATTTCTTTTGACTTACATAACATCTTCAACATTTGCAGATTTACTCTTATATAGATAGTTTTAACAAGGATTAATTAAACATGGTTCAACATCAATCACAATAAATCACACTTTGAAAAGAAATAAAGTTCCATAAAAGTACTTGATGATTAGCTGTAACAATATAACTGCCTGACTGCAGGAGCAAGAGAAAAATATCTAATTGCCAGTTTCTTTCCTAATGAAATGATCTTGTTTTCTGCTTTTGCTTGTAATCAAAATTGACATGGCTGAAATCTCTAAATAATAAAAATAAACAAAAAAAAGCAAAGGATTTGAGCAAAAATATAAGGTGAGTTTTACATTCAGATTATCTTTTATACTTGTTTTTTTTATTTCAATTCACTCAAAGGAACCAATTTCACTTTATATACAAATATATGTCAACATAAAGCTCACATCTATCTAGTCAAGCTATTATTACATATTTTGAGTACAGTTTATAAACTAGAACGTTAAATGATAAATTTCACAGTAGCAGGCTGTCCTCACTTGGAAGATTTGTGCAACACAATCTTACCCTCCATTTCTTCTCTTTTCCAACAAAATTCTGCTGAATCAAGCCTAGTTTAGTAAATATCTATTAGTTTTCATGATCACATCTATATATGGGTACATACCTGTTTAAACATTATTTACCAAGTATAAACATATTTTTACTAAAGCAATATACCAAAAGTAAAAAGCATAAGTTGTAGGTTTCAGTATTTTTATCTATGTTTTATATATTTATTATTTTCACTTGATGTTTTTATTACATTTTATGTTGTGGTGGTAGGTGTTATGTTTTATCTTTGCTTTGTTTAGTATGAGTTGCTTCCCAAGTCTCAAGTAGGACAACAGATGAGGTGCTGGACATTCAAAAAATAATAACTATAATTGCTTGCTTCACACAGTGTTACATTATACTGGAGATCTTACATTATTGGTGCTCATCATCAAGTCACTCTGACCTCTGACAGAAAGCACATTTTGCAGGATGTTAGCAGTTCCTAATAATGCTGCTTTCTGAAGGGTTGGAATGTGGGGCTTGATTTCAAGCTTTTCCAGGTAACTTATACAATAATGTTAGTGTCTATGGTAATATCTATATCCTACAAACATGCTATGTTATGTATCTATTTAGTGAAAGGCAGCTGTAATGAAATTAAGAAATGAATTAACCATAGGCTTTATTCAACTAAAAAAAACTAATGACAGAATTTTACTAGCCACTTCCGCCAAGGGCAGACAATTTATTAAATTCTCGTCAAGGGGAGACAATTATGTGAAAACTTACTACTTCACCCGGACAAATAATGTTATTATCCATGTCTTTGGGTTGCACAATTCTCTCTCTTTGTTCTCCATGTTTGGGTGTTTTTATAATACTGTTTGGTTCCCCTTGCAGTGCAGGCCCTTGTGACAGGGTTCTGAGGTGTAGATTCTTGTGTTGTTCTGTTCTTCCTCTGTTCCATTCTTTCCTCCCACATGTGTCTGTGAAGTGCAACGAGCCAGGTCTCATAAAGAAACCGTTGATTCATGTCATCACTATATTTCATGTGTGTATATTTTGAATTCACATCCAATAGTTCTACTCCTTAGACCAAAGGATTATTCTTTGAATTCCTTACAAACTGGTACAAAAAGACTGGTCCTGGTTTTAATAACCATGATGGAAGGAACATGCCTATGAATAATCACCGGAAAAATGGAGAGAATCTCTCATGAGGTGTGATGTTTGTTGCAATCGGCACCATAGATCTGATGCTATGTAGGACTAATTCCCACTGGGATAAGGGTAATTTTTCTGATTTCAGAGCAAGTGAAATAGCTTTCCATATTATTCTATTGTACCTTTTAAACTGGGCATTGCCTTGTGGGTGACAAGGAGTTTTTATTACTCATAGTAACTCCCTGCCAAAGAAGATATTCTTTGACATCAAAAGATAAGAATTCTAGGCCCCTGTCTGAATTAAAGTAATTAGGTGTCCCACATAAGGAAAGTATTGATTCCAAACATTGAATTTATAGGCGCTATCTTTGCATGGAATGGCACACTGGAAACATGAAAATTCATCTATTACAACAAATAAGTATTTATTAGCCATCCCTGATTGTAAGTGAACTTTGAAATCCATATTTAGATGTTCTAATGGTTGATTAGCTTTAATAAGCTTGCCTTGAGGCACAGTAGCAAACCAAGATTTTAGCTCAGCACATCAGTGGAGAAGGGAAGATTTTTTGATTGCACATAGTGTAAAAATCAAGTAATTCCCAGGTGGCATAAATCATCATGCAATTTCTTTAGGGATGGAGCAAAGGAAGCATTACAAGAATAAGCCCTGCTTAATGCATCAACAACCACATTGTAGTGTCTCAGGTGATAACAAATATTAAAATTAGCAAGTTTTAATCTCCAGCCTTGAATTTTATCATTTTTTTTTAGTTCTTTTACAATTGTCCATCATGAAAGCAACCGATTTTTGATTTGTCACAATTGTAAAGTGTTGGCCAGATGGAAAATGGAACTATTTTCACACAGCCTCAATCAGTGCTGTAGCCTCTTTTTTAGTAGCAGGATAGTGTAATTCATGCTGATTTAATGTTTGTGACATGAAAGTGACTAGTCCTCCAGACTGGTTTAATGAGACAGATATGGTAACATCTAAAGCATCACATTCTATCATGTATGGCTTAGAGCTATCTGGACAGTGAAGTGCAGCATTCATGTGTAACTGTCTGAAGGTGTTGGATGCTTTACATGCTCTAGCATCCAGTGAAAAACACTTTGCCTTGATTAAAAGTTGGGTATGGTCTGAGAAGTGAGGGATCCACTTAGCATAATATGCAAAAATGTCCAGTACTCTTTTGAAGTAGTTGTCTTGGTTAGCACTTGGAGAGCAAGGAGTGACTGTAGACTGGATCCATCTGGTTAGACCAAAACTCTCACTGATTTTGTAACTAAGCACTGACACTCTTCTTTGAAATAGGATTGATTTAATTTAATTTAAACTGAGTCTACAATGCTGCACAGCCTCAAGGAACACCTGTCATGCTCTTTCTGGTCCTTCCCAACAATTGTATTGTCAATGTAAGAGAATGTATTTACGAGACCCTCCTACCCTACAAATTTATCAATAACTCATTGAAATATTGCTACCCTATCTGTTATTCCAAATGGAATTCAAGTATATTGGTAAAGGCATTCAATTTGCTTTGAATGCTGTAAATAATTTGTCATCTTCATGTAATGGCAGCTGGTAATATGCTCTCTTAAAGTTGAAAGTTGAGAAAATACAATAAGTAGTAAGTTTGTTTACAAGTGTTTCAATTTTGGGAAGTGGATATCCATCAAACTTAATATGTATATTGACAGTGAATAATCCACACATTCTTTTTATGATGGTTAAGTTCATCCTTAACTACTACTACTATTTGTGCTCACCAGGGAGATGAACTTGGTTCTATGTTCCCTTCATACCAATTTAAGGTTCGTGACATGAATGTGAAAATTAATCTGGACTAGTTTAATGAGGCTGATATGGCATCATCTAGAGCATCACATTCTATCATGTATGGCTTAGGCCTATCGGGACAGTGAAGTGTAACACCTTGAGCAATAAACTGCACATATGCTTTGCTATATGCACAGAATTTTGCCACAATTGGTCATGCTTGTTTTAGATTAAGAAACAGACATGGCACCTCCAAACTTGAGGCTGTTAAACTACAAATCTTTCTTTATTTTTAATTCTGGTTCAGTCCTACCATGTAAAAAGTGACAGCTGTTTTTGGAAGTCCAGACCAGGAAGTATATCTCCACATAGATTTTCTAGTAGTTCCAAACAAGTATTTGGGTATTCTACATCATTAATAGTAATATTAACATGACACATGCCTATAATTGATGCACATTTAAAAGACATAGCTCACATAATATAATGGTTACATAGCTTAATCTTTAATTTAAGTCACCATGCTAATTTGTAGTCTTTGTAGCTACCAGAACTGGTGTAATCAATTAGTGCTGAAGTAGAATAATCATTTATCAAGACAAGAATCGTAGAAGATGATAGCCAATGTGGGTTGGAACCCAGAACTGTGCATTATGTCTTCACAGTTAACAGCAGCTGTAGTTTTCCTTTTCTTTTTCTTTTTTGGACCTCCATACTTTTGTCCACAGTCCCACTTTTCTGCAGAAAATGCATTCACTATTTTGAGCAGGACATTTAGAAAGATAATGCAATCCACAACTGCAAAATCAACACTGTTTCTTCATCACTGAAGCATTTACAGTGTTAGTCAAGGTTTGAATTTCTATATTCTGAGTGCATAGCACCACTTACCTGTGTGGATGTTTTTCTATAGTGGTCAGAATTATCTTGAGCATATTCAGTGTTGTAGGCCTGGTTATGGGTTCTAATAAGCACTACTGTATAGTTTGCAACAAAATTCCATTCATAAATGCATCTTGAACCAGTTCTTGATGCTATTGTTCAGTAATAACGTTGTCAAGTTGGCAGTTTTTGTTAAGCCTCTGTTATTCCTGGAGGAATTGATGTTCTCTGATTCTATTTATTGCCTTCTAGTGAGATGTTGAGCGAAAATGTTTTTTTTTTCTTAATAAAGAATTAATAGTTGCTTCAAAACTGGTATAATCTGATATAACCTCATATATTGATGCAGAGATGTAATTAATCAGGTACCTGTCTATATTTCTGAGATGAGGTATTATGTACATTATTTACATTATTCGGACTATTACCATATTTATTACAACATTTCAGCCGTACACTCAGGTGGTTGGAATGTCAAACTGAACCCTTTATTTCGCTCACTGGGGTAAACTGTTCTAGTTCCACGTGCCATGTTTAATGGATGTCAGTTATCTCTGAAAGTTCTCCACTGCCTTAACTGGGTATTGAACTCACACTGTTTGGGTCCTGTCACTGGATCTAACCAACATCTTTATCCACTATGCCATGTGTCCTTGAGGACATCTGTGTATGAATTTCTGGGTATTATAAACCTGTCTTCAGCAACCATTTTTACCAGTGCTCATATTGCAATTTTTTCTGTTATCAAACAGTTTTTACCAGAGCTCATATTGCAACTTTGTTGTTATTATCACTTTTCTCTGGCACTCCTTATTACTGGTTCCCATATTGTATTCATTTCTATGCTTGGTCGGCTCAGGAGATTTTTGTGGCCTAGCATATGTGCTGATTCCTTAAGTTTACGAATTTTACAATGGTGTTCATTGTCTATGATCTGAATCTGATCCCACAGAGGGTGGTGATCTCCCTTTTCTCTCCATATGTGGTCAAACATGCTTGATTTTTCCACTTCCGCTCGCATTACAGCTTTCTGGTGTTCTTCAAGCCTCACCTTAATTTACTCATTGCACTCTTTATGTATATATATATATATATATATATATATATATGATATAATGATATATAATTTTGTATATCAACAAACTAAGTTTGCCATATTTTTCTAAATATATACATATATATCCACAGACAGACTGTTTTGCTGTATCACAGCTCATCAGTGTGGCTAGATATCTGATTGCTTCAAGCTGGGATTGAAACTCAACTGATTTGGCATCAGTCAGATATCTTATTCTTAAACTATTGCCACACAGCAGAGAAAGGGAAATTTTAACATATTCTATACAACATGTATACAAACGGCAGTAGCCAAGAGAGCTCAATTCGTAATTGAAGAGCAATGCATTAATAGCAGCAGCAGCCACTGTTTTGAAATTACCCTTTTTCTCTGAAGAGCTTGATTGGATAATGAGACCATAAATATATATATTTAAAGAAACTATATCTACTACTACACTTTTAAGTCAAATCTAGCCAGATACATATTTTCATTAGAGATTTTTTCAAAATAAATTAAAACTCAAGCTCTTCTCTTTAGATGAAGAGATAAAGAATTATGGGTGCCACTTTAGCATATGTCCTATTGATCAGTTCTGTTTTATTGTGTATCTTACCACTTCATTTGTATCCTACATTATTAAAGCATTATCCTGACTTTTTTCTTGATATGTTAAAAGACATTCAGAATGTTTTTATTTAAAGGATTCTAATATATTGCTTTATGATTTTTTGGTCAAATTTCTTATTTTATAATTTTTTGATTTAAAATTTTACAATACAACAATAAATGGCATCCCTCCTTCCATTTTTGCTTTTCCTCTTATGTTAGGATACAAATGTGGTTTTCCTCTTATGTTAGGATACAAGTCTGGTTGTAGGATACACTGATCAATAGGACACATGCTAAAGCAACATTGAATTATGTGACAAAAATTAGGAAATTATTGTCACTTACCTTCATTGACAAAAATTTCAGCCAAGTCACTACATCCCAATAATTATGTCTTAAAAATGCATGAATCCAAAATAATTTCTTTTCAAAGACAAAAAATGTGTGAGAATTTATAAAACATTATTAGCAATGAATTTCTTTTGAAAGTAAGACTCATATCTACAAATTAGAAACAAATAAATTAAAAGAACAAAAAACTGAAATTAATAATAAATTCCTGTCAAAGTTTTCTCAATTTGCTTCCCACCACAAAACAGTAAAAACTTTATAAGATATTTTTTTCAATAGAGAACTCTCTGCATCCATTTCTCAATGTACCCTGCATTCTTTTCTTGATGTATTGTGTTCTTTGCCTCAAATACTTTGCACGCTTTTCTCAATATACCCAACAATTTTATCAATATACATTTCCTTTATCTTTGAATCATCTGACGCTCCAACAAATTTGAAAACTCTTTACTTTCTCTGGAATGGCCTTCTTGTCAAGATCAATTGTCTTCTCCCCACTTTCAACATTCATTAATTCCAATTCCTCTACATTTAATCTTTTGTTTCCACAATGTCAATTCCACTCTTCTCTTTGAATTTTTCTCAGAATAAATCTGTACAAGATTTTTGGTTTGGATTTTTCTTTGGCAACAAAATGAGATCATCTGTCAAAGTTAAAAAATTATGAAATGGCTTTTAAGAATTTATTTGAAGCAGTAAGCATTCAAAATACATTGCTTCAAAGAATTTTATTGGACATTTCTTATTGACCTTGAATCTTCAGCATGAGTTGTACAGAAATTGCAGTTCAAAAGACAAAGAGAAACAAATAAAATATTGATAGATATATTTTTAGAGAAATTAAATGAATTAAATCAAGAAATAATGACTCACAGTGAAGAAAGCAAAATTTAAATTTGACATTCAGATGGAAACTGTTTTTCAACAATAGTTTTTAATTTACAAGAAAATAAAATGGCAGAATTTTTTAAAAGATTGAATATGGAAAATTCTATGAAGAAACAAATGAAGTTTTAAAGGCCAAACAACCACAAATAAAAAAGTTTTTACAATGAAAATGATCAAAATATATTTAGATGTTTTCATTTATTTATTCATCCATACAGTTGTTATTTTACTAATTCTCAACAGATTTAAAAGCATTTTCATTGAAAAGCTGATTGGGTCAGTACATCACCAACATCCAAAAGGGAAATTATGGTTATTTGATATATTTTAGTATAAAAGATCAATCATCATAAATTGATTTTGTTGTAGAAAGATTAGTAGCTGCTCATTTATTGATAACTAGCTTAAAAGCTGCACTCTGTGCAAACTTTTCAGTTAGCTCTTGCAGAGGGCTAATTGAGCCTCTGACCTCAAAGTAAATGGACTTCTGGTCCAGCTTAGAAAACAGCAATGATAACTTTGAAGAAATAACTTTGAATTCTTCAATTCACTCCATGGAACTTCAAAATCTCACTTTAACTCTGATTCAGGCTATAAATCCTGTTCCGGCCAAAAGACCAATTTGGGATGAACCTCATTTGGGGTGAAATTCCAACTCAAGCCAAAAACTGAGTTCTTCAGATCACAAACTCTGTGGAACTTCAAAACATCATGTCACAAAACCTCTCACTTTAACTCCTTGGCATTTTAAAGAAATAAAATTGATTTCCTCAATTTGCAAAGTTTTGGAGATATTTGAAACTTAATTTAAAGCAAAAATTTTTAAATTCACAAAGTTTTTGTGCTACTTTTTTAAACTCTATATAAATTAAAAACTTTTAAAATCACCAATTTTTTTCAGTTATTTTAAAATTTGAATTTTTAACTGTTCCCTCCTCATCCGGACACAAATCCCAATGCTGGATTTTTAAGCCTCAGATTAAGGGCAGATTTTCAATCCCGCCATCATTCTGATTCCAAAAAGTTATATGTCTATGTAGAGCAAATGTGGTTTGAGTTAGAGGGGTTTCTGACACAAGGATGGACAGACATAATTTGCCGTTTATTTTTTTAGAGATGATATATACATAGATAGATAGAAGATTGATAGTCAGAATTTGGATTCTTAACCGTCCCCTCTGAAATCCAAACACAAATCCCAATGCTAGATATTCAAGCCCCAGATTAAGGGCAGATTTTCAATCTTAGGATCATCCTGATTCCAAAAATGTATAATATACCTATGTAGAACAGATAGAATATGCCATTTATTTATTGATATTAAAAGAAAAGAAATGAGAAAAATGATCACAATTTAAAAAAGAATATTAAAAAAAAGAATATAATAAAAAATTAAAGAAATGAGAATTTTTTTTAAATGAATAAAAATATCTCCCATGTCAATATTATTAAGTCACCTTCTAAAACAAATTGATCATAGTGAAATTTGAACCCAGGTCTCATGGTCAGAATGCTAATATTCTAACCACTCAACAAAACACCCATAATCATCTAAAGAAACATTTAAATTTGCTTGTAAAATGCTTACTTTGTAGCCTTATTTGTTCTTCAACTAAGCCAATAAACCAAAATTCTACATTAGTCCTTCTTGTATTCATGATTTGGAACAACTCTTCTTAATTTATGAATAAAAAGAGATATGGCCCAGAAAGAAGAAAGATGCAAAAACAAAGAATTTTCCCCTTATTCTGGTTTTTGATTACACAGCAAAATAAAGACAATTGACTGCAAATGAAAAACAATCCCATGTAAAGGTCATCCACCTCATTCAATCAGTACAACATATGGTTACAACTCAATTTACAAACATTTCCCAGTATGCAATTTGGCCTTGAGCATACATCTTTAAATATCATCTATTAATATTATTAATTGGGATATCAGGATTCAACACCAAAACATTATGCTAAATTGTTATATTTGGAAAAAGTCTAGTAGAAATCCAGGAATCATTTCTCTCCTTCATTACTATATCCTCTCATGTATATTTCATTGTAAATTTTAAAAAGCTTTACTTGAATGAATATTTAGAGAAGAGTAAGGGCCAAAGAAATTAATATCATTCTTTATTTGAGAAAAAACTTCTTCCCACTTTGCTTCTCAAAGGTTTTACAGGTTGGCAAAATGCCAGAGCTTCAGAATTCTCTGGCATACAGTTCTCACTTTTGTCACATTATTACAAAAGCTATACATCTTAATCCAGAAACTCATTGTCAATTTATTCCCCCCTCCCTTTCTCCTTTCAACTAAAATAACCTTCAAATTCTGAACACAAAAGCTTTCCTTCCTTTCTCTTCATTTCTCCTTTATAAAACTTTATCGCCAAAATAGATTTTGGCTTGAATTTTTATGACATATGTTTGCCAAGTTATTTATCAGAAATGTCTGGCAAGCAAGGATTTTGAAACTGTAGACTATTTGGCAGTAATAAACTGACCCCTAACCTTAAAAGGCCAATTTGTTTCTCTCTCAAATTTTGTAATGTATATTTTTGTTTGGATTTTTTAGTGAGATAAGATGGGATATTTTCCGGTCCCCAGCATCCTTGCAAAAAAATTAAAAATTGCTTATGTTTTTGATTTTCAGACAAAGAGAACCAAGTGATTTTGACAGAAGGTAAAAATAAATCTGCTTGGGAAGAAATGCTGAAATGATGGCAAAATGATGTGCTAACCAAAAGTTCAGGGAACTTAAGGCAGGAAATTACCTTTTTTTTTCAAAGAAAGAAAATATTGATAGAAAATGAGTTTGTATTTTCTTTTTTTTCATTTCCTGGAAACATGGGAAACATTACATACTTGAAAGATGAAAAGATTGACTAATCTGTTAAGTTCCCTCACCTTTTAGGATAACATCTTTCTATCATTCTTTATAAGTCACTAATTTTCCAATATGCTTTCTTATTTAAATATTTTTTTAACATTTTTCATTCATATTCCCATTGAAATTCTTAAATTCCTTATCACAGATATCAATTTCAAGAATCAATAGAATTATCCAATTTCTTCAGTTATTTGTAAATTCACCAATATTTTTTCTTTTCTTTACTTTATAAAAATATATATTCATATATTTATCTGGATTTTTTCCTCAATATCTTAAAATTTTCCCTTTGTTTTCTTTCTTTCCACTATATTTTTTTTTATTCTTTTAACATTTCTTCTTCTCTCCAAAGTTAAGCAACTGTTCAGTATCTAAATGAGTGACACCTTGGGAATACCAAGTGCTGTAAGTTTGGATGTGCAGATGGTGTAATGTATAATGCCTTGGAATTGTTAATCAGAGAGATGAGTTCCAGTTCCAGTTGGATTTCATTTTATTATGTGTAAATACCCTTTGGAAAAGTATGAATCCACTTCTTCCCTGCCCAGCTATTGATTAATTAGTAAAACTTGTATCACTAAGTCACAATTATCTCAAAAAAAATCTTATAATCTAAAAATATTTTCTCAAAAATAGTTTTTTTATTGTTTTCTTTGATTATTTAAAACCAAAGAAAACAATCAATAAAAAATAATTTTCTTTCTCTTTTCTTCTATTTTCTTTCATTTTTTTTCCATCTGTGAATACTTGCTTTGAAAAAATACATTTCTGAAATTTATTTCCTTCTATATAGTTTTTCTATGTTTAACATACAATTTTTTTCTTTCACTTACAACATAAATTTCTGCTGTAACATTCCACATGAAAGAACAGTGAACCATTTGCTTTTTTTAAATGTCTGTTATAAAATTTAAATCATTCTAGTGGAATGGTCAGTTGAAAGCCATTTATTTCACATCCTATTTTTTTGACTTGACTAAGCATCAAGCATAAATCTTAGTTCAACTATAGTTGTGTTTTTAATTTTGATTGAATGAAACTGAATTTATTAAAGTTGAATCATTTTTGTTAATCTTATAAAATCTTTTTTCATTTTCCTAAATATTTAACTCAGTTATGAAGACAACACAGCCAATGAAAATTATCAGGCAATATCAAATTGTTCCTTATCAAATTTGCAACAATATTTTATTATTTATATTGAGAGAAGGAAAAAGGTGTTATCCCTCACAGTGAGGGATAATATCTTTTTCACACTCAAAAGATTTTTTGTCGCATAATGAAAAGTAAATGTAGATCATTCCAATCCAAAGATTAAATACTTGCCAATCCAAAAAGATTGTTCGTTTTCTTAATTATAACCACAGATATATATTTTGTCCTCTAGAGGACAAAATAGATGGGTTTTGCAACTTTGAAAATGGAGTTAGTAATCAGTTTAACTTCCTGTCACAACAACAGACATTGCATTGATATTCTAAAGCAAAGGCATTAGTCAAATTTCCCTGTACCCTGTCCCATCATCAGCTATCTTGACCATACTTTTGTTACTGATGTCCCAGCCTAGGTCTCAGACATAAATCAAATTTGTATATAAGCTGGGATGCGAGATTTGGCTTGGGATATGATTTCCTGGATTCCTCTGAGTAAGGGATGTCTACAGGATAGCAACAATGCACGCAAAATACAATAACCTGTGAACAAAATGACAGCAAACATAAACAGTTTAATAACATTAACGTGAGAACAGAAAATAAGAAGATAAAGAAAGAAGGAATTTGTTTGGGTTTGCATGCGTCCGAGCCCATGGATAAGTTCAGAGTTCAGTGTCCATCAAGCAAATGTTAACAATCATGGAGATTGATGCTCAAGACATAAAATCTGTAATCCCAGGATAGGATACGCAGCTGGTTCAATCAGCAGTTTCCTTTTTGCTTACTGCATTCTTCGGTCTTCTGTATAGATGTAAAACAGGAGTTGGGACCCATCTCATTTTGGTGCCGTGAATTTTGGTGCCTTGGCATCTCTCATTGTCACATGTCCCACTACAGGATTGACATGTATGAAAATAAAGGGTCTAGCATTTGTCCACTGATGCCGCTGATGGTGTAGGGAAGCATATCTATTCACTACCCAATTCTTCTGCATGTACAAAAGTATCTAAAAGTGGTCAGAGTGAAAGAAAGAAAGAAAGAAACAAACAAACAAACAAACAAATAAATGATAGGTACCTCATTTCAGTCTATTTGCTTTCACCTCCTCCTCCCGTTACGATAACAACCAAGTGCTTTTAGGTTGTTTACCTGTAACACTGATACCCTATAAGAAAGAATGGGGATGATGCTGTGAACGTATCCCTTAATTCAAACTATATGTACGTTTCAAACCTTAATATAAGGAACTCCTATTAATTTTGACTTGTGTTTCTTTCATCTTAATATCCCTTACAACTGTTATTCTATCAACATACTAATCAGAAGTAATAATAGTTGACAATGCTTTCTTTTGTAACAATTCAAGTTTATCATAATAGTTGAAAACAGTTTACATAAAAATTATGTATCATCAGTTATTTTATCAGTGTGCACATAGGGGATCAGTCTTGAAGACAAATTAAGCAAAAGTCAATATTAATATATAACACCAATCCACTGGAAAACCAAAAATTGGGCAATCACCTACTTCAAATATTCTTATCTTAAACTTCACCTGGAGCCACCATGGATGCCAGGTAATATTTTACTTCATGTCTTTCATAATTATACCAGATGAAGAATTATCATTATCAGGCTTTGTGGTCAACCTAGTATACTAGTTGTTCATCATTTGACCATTGTACCCCACAGGGTAGTTTCTGTTGTATTTAGTAACTTACTTTTTATTCAATCCATCAGTTGTAGAAAAAAATCAGTTATGGATTATATCTATATGTAGTCAAGTAATCAAGTGTTATTGTTGGTCATTGCTGTTGAAGAGGGGTGGGGAGTGAAAAAAACTCAGATTTTCAGATCTAATTTCTTTTGAAACAAGGTTGTTTTTTAATCCTTCTTCAAGTCTTATAATGACAACATTCCCCATAGTTTTCATTTAAATATAAAATAAGAGAAACTCTTTTCTTCCCATAAAATATGAGACAAGACAAATAATTTTAATGATTGATTGTCCATTACCTCTTTTTCTTAGTTTCTTTAGTTTGTGTGAATTTTTATATAGATCAGGTATAACAATAGTCAGTTACTTCTACATTAGGTACATAAAGATTTATTTCTTTGATTTTATGCATAAGTACAGAGTTGCTCAGTTCTTTGAGGGCACGTGTTTTAATTGCTCTAACTTGTTCTGATTATCATTTTTTTTTCAGATAAATGATGACAAACATCAAGCAAACTTGGCAAATAAAAAAGTATGCTGTAATCATTGCCTTAAATGCAGAGGATCAGGATTTAGAGATTGCTCACTTCTTGAAAGTTGCATGGTCGTTTGTTGTTAAACTTTGCAGACAGCTGGAAACTGATGACAGGGATTTTACAGCAGTAGTCAAATGTAAAATGTCTGCTATTATCAAAACATCCAAATTTTCATGGGAAGTGGAGAAAATTATCGATAAGAACCCCAGAAAGTCAATTAATGCCACTGCTAAGGAGCTCAAGTTTTCAAGACACTCTATCAGAAGAATTGTGCATAAGGACCATCAATACAAGTCACATGTGATATGATAGGGCCAATTCATGTCTACAAAGACAAAATATCTGATCTGTACAAAGCACTTATTGAGTAAGTTGAAGCATCTATAGCTTGGAATGCTTTGATTTTTAGCTGATGAGAAAAACTTTGATAGAACCAAAAAGTCAACTGAAAGGAATGACAGATGGTTATGTAGTGATCCTAAAGATATTCCAACAGTCATGCACACAAAGTTTCTACCACTGTGATGGTTCTGGGAAATGTGAGCGATGGAGGAGATGTCATGCCTTCTCACTTCTTTCTTCAGAGTTTAAGGGCCAATGCAGCTGACTATAAAAAGATATTACAGAGGGTTGTAAGGCATTAGAGAGTGTGTACAGAAGAAGACTACACCTACCAACAAGATTCTGCACCATCTCATAAGTTCAAAAAAATAAGAATGGAGAAGTTAAAAACTCCACAATCACATCACTCCAATTATATAGCCTCTGAGCTGCCCTAGATCTAAATCCTGTAGACTACCATGTGGAGGTGTAGTCAAGAAAGAAGTCAATCTTATAAAATCTCTGAAGGTCACCATAACTTGCACAATATTCAAAATAGATTAAGATTATCTAATTGAGGCATATAAATATTTCAAGCCTTGTATTGAAGCAGTCATCAATGTTAATAGATGATTTACTAAGTAGATGTGTCAAAAAGAGTCTCAAGATTATTGATGCCAATTTTTACTCATATAAACCTCATCTTTTATAACTTATGCATCTTTTACTAAATTCATGCAAATGACTTCAAAGAACTGAGGCACCCTGTAAATTAATTACAACAAACTATAGTTAGCCAACCTTGAATTCCAAAAGAGAGAATGGATGACTTTTTCAGTGTTAATGAATTTTTAGTACTTTTCTCAATATCAGAGAATATAATTTGAGAATGGATTCTTTTTAATATCTTACTTTTTACATACTATGTCTTTTATAAATGCATTGATTTGGATGTGTAAAGTTAATAAAAGCTTTGCTTCAAGGGTGGATCACACCATGTCTTGAAATAAATATCCTGCTCTTTCTCTATTATTTGAGATTTAAGGATCAAAATAATGAGAGTATGGGAAAACCTTGGTTTGGATTGACTTTGCACAAAGTATGAGTCATTAAAGTTTTCGACTGTTCATCCCAAATTTTTTTTACTTATTTTCTGTGCATGGATTGCAACCAATCCTTGAAATTACAATTAAATCCTTTTTCTAAATGTCACTTATATGTGTTTGACCACATTAGCAAAATTTCTCATTGACATGGATATCAATGGTTGGTTGTTTTTTTTATAGCTTAACATTTGGTAGGAAATTTATAGCCAAAACATACTTTTTTTGTATTGTAAAAAATCCTTTTTTTTGTGAGTGAATATTGCATTAACAATTCTTTAGAGATAACAATGGTTTTTCCAGATACAAGTCCTACTATTTAACCTAAAGCTGGGAAAGAAGAAAGGGATTCATTCTTTTCTCAAGGCCATTTGTGTGAAAGTGAATGTAACAAACTTGACTGGAAATCACTCACATCTCCGATTTCTCATCCTGAGTTGCTATCCATTACACCATCAGCATATTCCAAAGATCACTGGAACATTTTATTCTAGTAAGAAATCTTGAAATATAAATATAAAATATATATTATTATAGAACATTTCCAGTTAGCTGGAAACAAATGCCATACAATTCTATCAATAAATGCAATTAGATCATAATATCAAGTTAAAATATTTTCAGCTTTTATATGAATATTAATCTTAAATCAGTAAATCATTGTGAAGAGTTTCTGGGGCATCTCATGATATATTGACTTTCATCATGATTTTTGAATGTTTTTTGTGATATTTTAATTGCATTTCAGCTATAGATAATAAAACTGTAATCTACAGATTAAAAAAAGAAAAAAAACAAGTGCCTGTCTTGCGAGAACCTTTAAGACTTTCTTTCTGTTCTGATATTTTACAACAGATCAATTTTTTCAAAATCACATTTTCATTAATAACTTCTAATTCCATCTGAATTTTTGGTTCAGCTTCATTTTTCATTCATGTTTTTTCTTGTAAAGCATTCAGGGAATCATTTCAGTTTCATTAATTTCTTATAGTTTTTTTTTCCTCTATACAAGAGGTTTTTGACATTTTCATTGCATTCAAAGAAGAACAATTGACAGGACTGGCTTTCATTTTTCAGGAAAGATGACAGTTTTATATGAAGAAGATTGTCTATGTAAAATAAAATTTCTATTGTTGATAAAGAGGAATGCCAAAGATTACACCAGCCAAAACATGGTACCAAAAGCAAAGATGAAAATATTCATCCAAACAATTAATGGAGCAAATTTACATGAAATCTTTGAGAACAAAGGAAATTCTCATGCAAAAACTTGTTTCAAGATCAACTGCCTCTTGCTTTTATAGATATTGTTTTCTTTTCCAAATCAAACATTATTGAGATTTATTGCTTAAAAGGAAATAAATATGTAATCACAATAAATAGACTATTTTTACTTACATCACTTGGTGACCTCAGAAATAAAGTTCTCAATTAGCTTCATTTCATTCAACATTGATCTTTAAGTAAGAATTACTATCATCAATCAGTCGACTGCTGGTTTTAATTATCAAGAGTGTATAATTGATTTTCTGGTTCCATGTCAAATGTTTTTAATCACTTGCTTGTTTGCATAGGACATTTTCAACTGTACACTTTCAATATGCATTATTTAAGTGTATGCTGTGAAGTTACATCAATTAAAAAGTGTAGAGATATTACTGAAATTGCGAACTTCTTGTGTTACTTACTGACAGTCTAATTGATGTCTTTGTTTATCACCTAGAATTCCAGCCTATGATTCATTTGTAAGTTTCATACAAGAGAAATAAAAAACTAGCTAAGTTTGAATTTCTTATACTAGCCTCTGCTTTTACCAAAGTACCTTTTGATCAAAAATACAATACCAATTTTTATTCAGTTTCAACTGTATTCCATTCAGTTTACTTGTAAAATATTTCAGACAATTGGTTCCAAGAGAGTTTAATTGAACAAAAATTATGAAAAATCTGACATCTGTAATCATATTCTAACTTGCAATTTGAGACTTAAAAAAAAGAATGAAAATTTTGACCAAGAAAAGCCAACTTGAAATAAGGCTAACCACTAAAGCATTTTATCTTAATTGACATAAATTCTTTGTTTATTGTTAATTTCAAGAGACAATCAAAGGAAAGAAACTCTGTTCCTTTTCAATGTTTGATTGAGTTTTTGTCAATATAGAATTTCAATTGATTTTTGGAAGAATTTTAAGCACTGTTATTTTAAATTTTGATCAAAGTAATTTTATTAATCCAAATAGCCAAAATTAGAATGAATTTTAAGTTAATGTTTAGGAATATCTGACTACTGATTGAATTATTGTCATAAAATTAATGGCAGATATTATTACAATATATCAAAGTTTCATCCACAGATGTTTAATATTAGATTATCACATCAAGAAAAAATATTGTACTGCCTTAGATTTATATGGTTTTATTATGTTCATGTTTCAATCCAAAAGTCATACAGCAACATTAATTGAAAAATATTAGTTTTTTCATCAAGATTTTTAACAATATTTCAAGTAATAAATCAAACAAGTATTTGCTTGTCCAACAATTGCAACAAGAGGAAATTATATCTCATGATAAATTGCATTTCCTCTGTTTTGAGTAACTTACCATTTCAGTTAGAAGAGTTATTCTCCCTGACAACCTCATCAAGTTTTAGCAGCTTAGTCTTGTTTGACAAAAGGCCAAAAAGACTTATGATGATTGTGCTGACAGTCTTCCTTGAAAATCAGCATTTGAAATATTGACTGTTTACTCAAATACTAACCATTGGCACTTTTAGTAACAACTACCTTAGCCATCACACCAGGCTACTTTCTGTTTTTTCCCTTCTCTTCTTCCACTAACATGAGACTTATTGTCAGTATTACTCTCTTTATTGGAAAGAAACAAATCAACTATATTTGAATATTTTTTCCAAGGGACACTGATTCTCATTCAATCCCACTCCCACCCACCTACTCACTTATAGCCAATTAATCAGATTAACCAACGACTTTGATTTCCTAAGAAAATATTTTTAAAGCATTTGAAGTCATAAAATAAAAGAATAAGTTTGCAGGCTGTGAATGCAAGCAAAAGTCAAAATATTTAGTCTACAATGCCTTACATCATCAGCTCTTTAGAATACACCTTTTTATATTGGGTTAGCCAATGAAGATAAAACTCCTCTTATTTCCAATTTCTGATTTTCTTCTGTTTTTTTCTCACATTAACAAAGAATTATATATATGGTTTTATTTTAAACACATTTTTACATATAAAAACTATATTTGTATATTTGTATGTTTCATAATTTATAAGTTCCCCAAGTAAAGCACTTTCATGCAATCATATTTCACATCTTTACAAAAACATTTTAAACAGCTTTGTTGTCTTATGATCAAGCAAAGAAAGTAGATCCTATTTTTAAAAAGATCTTTGATGATATTCAATGAATTCTAAGAGTTATCCCCAACTTCACTGATTTTTTTTTCAACTTTTTCAGACAGATAATTCTTAAGCGATCTTCAGGATAGCTATACTACCTAATAGGAAAGGAATATGTTTTTATGTATTGTAGTAAACTGTTCAGTACCATACTCAGCATCAGATATAATTTCAGTGAAAGCTTGGAAAATAATCTGGCTGAAATGTTTTGAAAAAGAAACAATGAAGTTGAGGATAGTTTTAAAAATTAATTGAATATGAACAGTCAGAATCTGACAAACAAAAGAGCTTTGATATTTTCTGGATCACCAATATACTTGAAGGATTCAAAAATATTTCTGTACCTTTGAATGGCTAGCCAGATATTGTCTTAGTAGAAAAAGCCTCCAGTGTGTACATTGCTATCAACAATGAAGCTTGAATAAATATACCAAAAGTTTACACAGTTTTCAATGGTGCTGTAAAAAGTGCAAACAACGCAAATGCATTTGTGATGGATTTTTTTCAGTGCAATCATATTTACTTACATAGTCTACTATTAATTATGTGCCGCTAGTTGAGAAAGATGTCTGAAATAAAACACAAGGTCAGACTGTCTAATAATGATAAAATGATTGTAGATAGGTCGAATTTTTGTTGTGACATATATGTATAATGGCTTCCACACAAATTGGTATTATTTCTGATGATGGTACTCCAGTTGTTGTGAAAATCAATGAACACAAATTTTTCCATCAGAAATACTATGGCGAACTATATAGTGATGTTCATTGGGTGTTTAGAGTAGTGGAGTTGACAGGTCTGCATAATAATTTACTAAGTATAACTTAGATGTGGCACCCAGTGAGAATCAAACTCACTACTCACTTGTAAATGTTCTAGTGAGACAATCTTGCTAACTATTACACCACATCAAAGTGCCAAAGGTCTGCATAATGTCAGAGATTTGAGAGGGTATTTACACTCATGACATTATTTGTGAAGAAAATTTTGTTTTTCTCAATGATAAAGCCATCTCTACTAATGTAGGAATCCTTCTACTCAGGTTTTTGTTAAACATCAAAATTTGGAGTGTCAGGATTCAATACAATAACATAAAATATTGTTGTGGGACTGCTTATAATTTGGCTGTTTAGAATAATCCCACGACTTTCATTGAAAGAATAAAATCCAGTAGGAAAAGACAACATAGTATTAACAAATAACATTAATTTTATATAACAAGAATACAAGAAGTTGGCAGAATGTATTGAATGAGTAATGTCATTTTTTGGTTGTTAATAGACTTCTTGGATAGAATATAAACTGTATTATGTATGTATGTGAGAATGATGAAATATGGTTAAATGTGTGTTTGTGTGAAAGAGTCAGTATGCGTATGTGTGTGCATAATAGTAACATGGATAAAGGAGATAGGTAAAATTTAATTCTTACTGTGGATGGTGGCACCATAGTTTGTAGTTTGGTCAGTGCTGCTAAGTCGAGCATTGCTTTTGTGTGTGGACATGAATGGGGTCTTGAATATCAGCAGCTAGAGTGACATGGACCTTGGTGGCATTTGTGAGTCTCTCAGTTGGGGTCGGACTTTGTGATTTTTATATCTTTTTTTCTAAGGAATTGGCTCCAGAATTGTTTTTTTATTCAAGTGGCCCTAAAAAGCCATGTGGTATGTCTACGACTATGTCCATGCAATATTTTGCTGGTATCTACCTAAATCAGGATAACTAATAAAACAACCTTTCTCATTTGTATTATATGGTTTTGTATTGTTTGTACAGTTTAATTAATGTGTTTTAAGATGTAAGCAATTTATTGCGTGTTATTGGTTTATAAATATTTTGTAGCATATTCTAATGTTTATGGAGTTATTGTTGGCCAAAAATGCTTCTCATGTTTAAAATTAATACATTTATAATTAATATAATAATTTGCTTTATTGGGCGAAATATGTTGTATATTTTATTACATATTTTAGTGGGCATGCCACTAAGAACATTGAAAATTTGTGTATATGTGCAAAACAGAAATTTCATAAATAATATGGAACTTTGAGTGCACACTTTGAAATGTACCACCAAGAATTTGTGTAGAGGAATAATTTTTGTTATGAAAAAACATTTCTTCTATGTGCTTTGCCCCTTCTCTAGAACCACATTTCTGTTGTTTCAATTCTGTTCTTGTCTGTCATATAGGAAGATGAATATTGGATAGCAGTTCAGTACACTTTTCTTTGTATCCAATGAAATTTTCCTATTTCTTAATACTTTATTTAGTTTTTAGAAAGTACCATTCTCTATCTCAATGTGCCTTCGAACTTTGCTGTCACACTTTTTATCCTCTGTTAAAACACATCTTAGATATTCGAATATTTTTACTTGTTTTGATTTTGTTATCTCCAATTTTATAGTTCACATTTTGTGCTGTTTCTTTTGCTGACAACCATACAGTCTGTATTCTTACAATTAATGTTTAGTCCTTTCTTCTTGCTTTCCTTTCCCACTTTCTGTAGGAGTTCATGAGTTCCTTTATGTGTCTGCTTTCAACACCGTAACATCTACATATCTTATGTTCTTGAGATTGTGGCTTCAAATAATGAATCCTGGTAGGATTTCTAATTCTCTCAGGATTGCCTCACTGTAAAAGTCAAAATTGTCTGTCAACAAGACACATCCTTGTCTTAGATCCTTTTCTATTTTTGTGCATTTACTGAATCCATTTTCTTTCTATATGCAGGCAGTATAAGTTCTGGATTATTCTAATATCCTTCCCAAATAAATCAAGCTTACCTAGTAATTCAAACTTTGTGATACACTTTATCAAATCCTTTTGCATAATCTACAAAACATAGCTATATATTATTCTGCATTTGTATTGCTGTTTCTGAGAATAAATATTACCTTCTTTGTTCCAGTGTCTTTAATGAAACTGCAATATTTTTGTACTATTTCCAGTCCAGTTCTGCTATGAGTTATATTCATCAGAATTCAAATAATAAGTTTTGTTATATAGCTCATTAAGGTGATTGTCTGATGGAGTTCACATTTGTTTGCACCTGGCTTCTTAAGTAGTGCTATGAAAATGTATCACAACTTTCATATATATCATTTATTATTTCAGTAATTTTGTCAATGTTGAACTCATTTAAAACTGCTAGTGTCACTATTACAATTCCATCTGCTTGTTCATGTTCATTTAAACAGAGCTGATTTCACTTCAGACTTTAATATTTCTGGTCCCTTCATATTTTTGTGCATTGCAGGTTTCCCTCTTTCGTCATGTAAAAGTTCTCCCATGTGTTCATTCCATCTTTGAGGTATGTTTCCTTTCTCTGTTATCAGTAATCCTTCTTTTGATTTTATACATTCTGTCAATGAGCACATCTATTTGTTATTATCTTATTAATTTATTATTATTTTATGCATATCTGCTTATCTGTGATGTTCATTCTTTATATTAATGCACACTTTTCATTGAGTCATTCCTCTTTTGTCTGCCTGCATTTATTTATATTTTCTTTGTGTAATGTCCTATATTCTGTACCATATATTGGTACTGTTTACTATCTCCTATTCATCATATCAAGAATTTTAAATGTCATCCATTCCTTTTTTCCTTGTCTTGTTTTCTTTGGGATGATTTCATTTGCTAATATTACTAAAGCTTCTCTTAATGTATCATGTCTTAAATGCTGTCAGTAGACATCTCTTTGCAATTTCACAAGTCTATCATATTGCAATTTTGCTACTGCCTTGGCCCTATTCAACTTGTATAGTTTCACTTTAAGATTGTATACCAGTGGGAGGTGGTTGCTCCTGCAGTTTGCACTTGGGTTTGTTACACATTGTAAAACAGCATTCCTGAATCTCTTATTGATCCTTATGCAGCTGATTTGATTCTTCTGATTTCTCCTCCTGGGCTTCTCCATGTCCATAAGTGACTTGGGTATTTTTAAAACCAGGTGTTTCCTATTTACTCATTTGCTGTGAATCATAGACTCATTTTTCTCCACATTCATCATGTGCTCCTAGTCTGAATTTGCCAACTCTTTATTCCTTTCTTACTTTGGCATTCAGGTCTTCCATGATGATTGTAATTTCCTGTGATTTGCATTGAGCCTTGCCATTATCTATTGTGCAGTAAATCTTTTCAATTTCTTCCTCTGCATTTTATATTGTTCATGCATATACAACTAAAATGGATATATTAAACAGCTTCCCTTTCAGTTGAAATATAAGAATCCTATCAAGTAATCAGCAGTATTTCAGAACACATTTCTTTGTCTTGTATTAGTTTTACTCCACTTGCATTTTTCTCCCCACCTGCATATATACCTTGTGCCTGTCACTTACAAAATTTCCATTATTTACACACCTAGCTTCACATATGCCTAAAATACTAACATTTAGTCTATTCTTTTCTTGTATTATATATCATTTCATGTTTCTAAAACTATTGTTTTGTTTAGTTCAAACAAGTCATTTGATGACTGTCTGGTGGCATCTATCATTCATATCTTTCCATACCAGGTGAGGAGTTTGAGTTTATTCATTATATTGATTTTGCTCATTTCTAATTTGGTTTTTAGTATGTGTTGAATAATTTTTTTGTCAAATTTAAATTTACTCTGCTCATATATAAGATTACACATCTGTGAAGAGAAGTATTTTGGTCTGTTTAAGATTTTTTTTTTATTTTAAATATCTCTTCCTCTAATAAAGTTTGGTTAAGCTAAAGTTATTTTTTATTTTTTACAAAAAGGAATTGTCCAATGTTGTTTGTCCTGCACTTTACGAACAACAACGTCTTTGTCTTTGGATCCTACTCATTTTCAAGAAAACAAACTGTGAGCAAAGTAACTCTAAAGTGGAGTTTCGACTTACAACATGTGTATGAGAAAATGGAACCTGACTTTGACATTGAATGTTCAGTTTTGAAGTTTTTAAATTTCTCTTTCAACCCAACTTGAGTCTTTTATTTATTACACTGTCATCAGTTACAATTTCTACAAAAATTCAAAGGGGAACATTTGAAAAATATCTTTATTTACTATTTTACTTGTCAAAAAAAATCTAAAAAATAATTAAACAAAGACTAAAAAATGAATAAAATTTTTGTGAAGTATTTAGTGCTAATTAAAAACATTGTAGTATGAAGAAAAATTTACTTGAGTTTGCCTAATGGCTTTTAATGTATTAAGCATGAATAAATTCTCTCTGAAAAGCATTTTAAAATCAAATTTAGTGAATTTGTTTCTTTTTTTTATTATGTAGTGTAGAAATTTTATTTTATTTTATTCTGTTTTTTGATACATAACAAAAAAAAATTAAAATTTGTTAAATTTTTGACATTTTATGAATCATCCCAAGTTAATATAAAATATACATGTGTAGAAATTTGGCTTTTTTTTAAGGAAAATTTTCTGATTCAATTGAATCTGGATAAAAAACATCAGAATTTATGATCTATTGAATTTGGACGAAAATAATCAATTCAGATTTTTAGGAATACTCAGTAAATTACTTTAAGTTAAAATCTTTAAAAGAATTATCAGATTTTTGGTTTTACAAGCATTCTTATACTCTTTTCTTAACAATAGGTTTATTTCCTATTGAAATATTTCTTAGCTTCTTAATATAATCAAATATTTTGCTGAACTAAATAAATTCATCAAAACTTTTAATAAAGAATTTCAATGCTAATTTTAAAACCAAAGGTATGCAAAGGAAAAAACAAGAAAGACATATTTAATAAATTTATGAAGAAAGGTTCTTTGCAAAAAAGTTCACCATCATAGAATAAATAAATAAGAATAAGTTAAATAGGTTTTTGTTTGGTGGATTGTTTATGTGATGTATAACCTGTCACCCACATGAGTGACTACACTACAGAAACTAGAAACACGGACTATAGAAACTAGCTGTGACCTGTTACAGCTGGACAGTCGAACTCTCTGCCTCTGAGCAGAGAGGAACCTGGACGAGGCCCGCCGAAAGGCAAAGTGTTGTTCGGGGAGGTAAACTGACCCTGAACCCATTTGTACGCGTTCAAATAGGGAATATTTTGGGCTGACCCTATGGGCTCGGAGATCCCACATTAAACCCAGCCTTGTGCCACATGTAACCCTCGTGGGGGGATAGCTAAATATACTAGCTGCAACCTGTTCCAGCTAAACAGTCAAACTCTCTTCCTTCGGGCAGAGAGGAACCCGGACGAGGCTCCGCCAAAGGGCAGAGTCTCGTTCGGGGAGGTAGACTGACTCTGAACCCATTTATACGGGTTCAAAAAGGAATATTTTTGGCTGAACCTATGGGCTCGGAAAATCCACGTTAACCCAGCCTTGTGCCACATGTAACCCTCGTGGGTTGGTGGCTAA
This sequence comes from Acanthosepion esculentum, assembly GCA_964036315.1. Lineage (NCBI taxonomy): Eukaryota > Metazoa > Mollusca > Cephalopoda > Sepiida > Sepiidae > Acanthosepion > Acanthosepion esculentum. Next base: position 69,682,746 of record OZ038482.1, read on the forward strand.
ATATACTAGCTGGGATCTATTACTCAGCTCTTAGCTGTTGTCGAACTCTCTGCCTTTGGGCAGAGAACAACCAGGATGAGGCTGTGCCAAAGGGCAGAGTCTCATTCGGGGAGGTAGACAGACCCAAAGCCATTTATGCAAGGTTTACAGGGAATTTTTGGCCGAGCCTATGGGCTCAGATTGTCCCACATTAAATTTAGCCTTGTGCCACATCCTACCCCATGGGGAGGCTGGTAAATATTACTAGCTGGGATCTGTTACTCAGATCTGGGCTGTTGTCGAACTCTCTGCCTCTGGGCAGAGAGAAACCCGAACAAGGCTATGCCAAAGGGCAGAGTCTCATCTGGGGAAGTAGACAGACTCAACCCCATTTATGCGGGGTCTACGGGGATATTTTGGCCGAGCCTATGGACTCGGATTGCCCCACATTAAATTCAGCCTTGTGCCATATCCTGCACCATGGTGAGGTTGGTAAATATTACTAGCTGGGATCTGTTGAGTACGACTCAGACTTATGCAAGAACTACCGACCTTCCAATAGTAGCACTCACAACTGGATTGACTTGCAATGACCTTGTGCATAACTGTTAACTTTATTCTTATTGTACTGGCTTTTACAATAAACCTTTACTTATTTTATCCACCTTGTTTTTCAAGTATATATTCCTATTAGCACGGAATATAACATTATGTTTAAAAATCAAGTTTGTTGTTTTATAAGGAGACTTTATTAATTTACCAACCATAATATTTTGAAACTATTATATAGATTTAAATTTAAATAAATATTGAATAAACTATGTCATTTTCCTGTGTATTATTCCAATTAACCTCTTCCTCTTTGTTATTTCAATCCATACTGTTTCAAAAGTTGAATTGTAAAATTTGGCTTTAATTTCATATTTCATAACTGATCATTCATTATTTGTTTTCTAAGACATTTTGCCTTGTTTTTTAATAAAAACCTTGTTGTCTGCCTGGCTGGCTTTTTTTCAGGAATTAGTTGGCTTCAGTAATCTTTAGAAGTCATTTAATACTTTTTTTCCCAAAGTCACTTTATATTATCATTCTCATGATTCTACTATATCAGCCTCTCTTTTTAACCAGTGCTTGGTTTCTTGTCACCCATCCAAGTTATGGCCAAACTGATTGATGCTTACCTTTACCTAATTCTAGTAATTGGTCTCTTGGTCATTTTGGATGTTGAAATTTTTCATTCAATCTTATTACTATAAAGTCGCATTAAAGAAAATATTCCTGTCTTCTAGGATCAGACCTGCATTCCTTTTTTTTCTTGGAGAAAACATCTTTAAACTAAGTATGCTTACCCACTCAGACACAAGACAAAACAAACAAACAGGGTTGTTTATTCAAACATATGTATCCACTAATTATAACATAACATTTTTAGTAATGAGAAATAATGTTTAGATTGATGCATTTTAAATAATTATTTTCCATTCAGTGCATAAGGCATGTTTGAAGAAAACCCCAAAATAAATTCTCTTTAGTTTTTCTTTCAGTATACTAATGCTTTTATTAAATATCCTTATGAAAATAACTTCAAATTAAAATGTTAAGCTAAAGTCTCTGAAAAATTTTCAACAGAATGTGAATGAATTAATTTTGTTCCCATTTAGGAATTTGTTTCTTTTTTCACATTTTGTCAGTGATTATGCTAAAGCAAACAGTTGTTTAAAATTAAGAGAATACTGTATAGGATCCAAATCCTATACTGTTTGCACAAATTCAAAAGATGAACAAAACATAGGCTCCAAATTAAATTACACAACTAAGTAATTTGATTGGTTCAAAAATATCACATGACATGTTGTCTACTACATCCACATGTCTGACCATAATTTGACCTGATCAAAAGTATATTTGTGACAAAACTTATAACACCTCCTGGAGCCTATCACATGACTTATATTGCTTATATAAACAACAGACAATTAAGAAACATGAATGGGGAAAAATCAGCTGAAAAAGCTACTTGCTATGTGACAACACTCATCATAAAATAACTTTTAACCAAAGTCCAGACTATAAGTTAAAAATCTTTTTTTAACATTATCACAGTCTATTTCATTCATTCAATGCAAACTAAATGTCGGCAAACAACAAAGCGACAGACAGTCAAACATCAAACACAACATAAGTCACACCCACATACATGTGTTCATTTTGTCTGGTATTCACATGTCTGCATGTTGGGAGCACTTCTCTCGACTGAGAAAAACACCAGTGTTATATAGCTATCTCAGTCCCAGACCCATGCTGACTATTGGTTAATACCTGCCTAGTATCGTTCATATGCATATAGTCAGTACCTCCTACTCTAAGTAGAAGGTCTTCTCTCTACAGTCTATTTTGGAAGAGGATGCAACTCTTGGTGCTTACAGCATCATAATACAACCAACTTAGTCTTTTATTGGGCTGATCCAATTCTCTGTTACAATATGCTTTTTCCATAAACTTTGAACTGTTTATTTTGTATACGAACAATATTACATTGAACTGAATTTTTCCAAATTCACACAAATTACCCTACAACTTGCAGTATATCAAACTGGAACATTACCTCATACAAAAATCTAAAAAGACAAGTTTATTTCACCATTTTAAACAACATTCATAACTATATTGTGTTGTACATTTGTTATATAAACTCTATTTATTTGTGCAATTTCTCTTGTCTGAATTTTATTATTTCTTGTTCTTGTTATTATTTTGTGGCATTGTGTCTAATATAAATTAACGAAGACAATTGACCCCCACAACTGCAATGATTCAAACATCTAACATGACGATAGGCAGGTAAATGATGTATCAATTTATTCAGCATTCTGTTACTTGAATATAGGGTTAAATTAACTTAGAGATATTATGAGATTTTATTTGTCTTTAATAAGGTATATAATTACTGGAATTAGTTACTTATATTTATTTTTGTTTCATTTTTCAGAAAATATTGATATTTTAAACTAATTTAAAACAAAAGCTAAATTAGCATTTACTTTTGAATTTTTATATTTTAATAAAACAACTGACACTTTAAAGTTAAAATCTATTAATACTTTTATTATTATTTCTTCAGTAAATAGTTAATTTACAGATTGTGACATCTATCAGAGAGATGAAATTTAAATTTTTATTATTGTATTATTCCAAAATTTTAACACATCAGCAGACAGCTATTAATGTCAACAACTGAGCACAAATAGTTATTAATTAAAAAAATTAGTAATTAATGTATTATTTTAAATTTATTAATTAATAGAAAATAAAAGTAATTCATATTACTAAAATCATAAAAACAAATTAAAAATCAGAAGACCCATAATCCGCTAGTAGTAGAATGATCTGAATCAGATATGTTCGGATATATCTTCATTTTTTATGTCCTCATAATATAAATTAACCATTTTATAGCTTTTTGTATACAACGGTTAATTGCTTCACTAGATATATTTTCAAGTGTTCCTTTTAATCTAACAAACACATCACAGAATTTGGTACTTGAATTGTATTTTCTCCCAACCTCAGCTTTTGTGATAGCCCACATGAGTTCTATAGTTTGAAGCTTGGTGTTGTAGAGAGGAGTAAAAACCACTTGATGTCCAGCATTTTCAGCCATCTTGCATATAATTGGTTTGACAAACAACTGTATGTAATTTTGAATTTTATCCCATAGCAGTGATTTTTAATAATTATTAGAATATTATTATTATTATTATTATTATTATTATTATTACAATTTTGACAATATTTTATTAATTCACTTTTTTACTTGATTTTTTAGGCACATCTTCAGGAAGACACTTGTGATATTTTGCATTGTCCAATATGATCTGACAATTTTTCATTCCATGTTCATTTAATGTCTTCAATAACTTAGAGTTCCAATTAATGAAATATTGGTTATTGAACATGCCATGATAATCCTTAGTCCTTCCACCTTCAAATATATCGATAGATTCTTTGATCAAATGTGGTAATTCATGATTCCATTTCAATTAATCTGGAACATTTGGATCCCCTTCTATAATAGATGCAATAAATAATATCTGTGTTCTTTATTCCATCTGATAGGTTCTATATAGCTGGTATCATTAGAGTCATATAACAAATCTTCATGTCTAGAATAATTGTGATGAATAAAGCTTTCATCTAGGTAAACTCTCCTCATCAGTAATTTTTAAAATACACTCATTGTGCTTCAATCTTATTTTTTTGGATAATTTAAAATCCATCTTACTTTTTCTATGACCTCTTTTGTATCTGAATTTTTGTAAGAATCTTTGTGTAGTTCTTAAGTTTGCTTCAAAATCTTTTTCATCATTTTCATCAAAATTAAGATAATCACAACTTAGAAGAAAAAAACATAACATCCTTCACAACAGTCCTTGTTTTTGATAATCTTCTATATCTAACAAAAGAGCGTATTTCAAATATTGCATCATGTGATATTATTCCTTTCATATTAGGTCTTTTCCATGGGATGCTAACAGATAGTTCTGAACGGTCACAAAAATTCATCCAGGTTTGATTAACAACATTTTTGCTATGATTTAAGAGATAAGCCATTTGTTTTATGTTCTTTAATTCATATTTTACTATAGTATTTGTTAAAAAATAACTTTTTTGTTAGATTTTTAGATATTATCCATAACTACATGTACATAAATGCATTAAAAATGTGTATATTATCAAAAATTCCTTAGACTCAAAGGCTAGATTAGAAGCCAGTACAGAACAGTAGTGCTGTGAAAGACTGCTTAGTTTTGTGACTCAAAATTCAATCAGGGATCAATTAATAATGAGAGAAGAAGAGAACCACAGAATGACTATGTTCTCATAAAGTCACAAAAAAGATGAGAAGGGAGGGAAGGAAGGCCTTAAGTAACAGAATTTTATGAAGATTATGAAAAACCAGTGCTCGGAACAGTCTCACTTTGAAAAACAAGCCATGGCAAACACTCAGCCTCTCACGTCTGACAATGTTGCAGACTGGCGAATGTATTTTAAGATATCAGAAGGTTAGGTTATCAGAAGGATTAGTGATGTTGGTGTTCTTAAACATTCATCCACAACAAATTAAGGAACAGGAATATTGAAGGCAAATCAGTCAAGAGAAATCAAAGTGAAAAGAACATAATTAAAAGTTTAACAATAACATTGATTTATATAAAATTAACATACACAATTAAATCAGATATTGTTGGACAAGTGTGAATGGTTGAATTGAATTATGTAGTGTATTTATGCCAAGTTTCAGTGTGGAGAAATAAAAAAAGAAAACAGCAACCAGCGAGTAAATTCAAGCTCTCTCAACTAGTATTCCAACCTCGAGTCGTTCCTTCTTGAGTTCTGTCTCAAAATCGCACTAATAGACTTTTCCAGCCACCAACTGGGAATGTCACTCCAAGAACCCTGCACTGGAAAAAATTAGTTGCTTTTATATTTGTCCATATACCCATAATCCCTTGCGTCTTCCTGCGATCCCATAATTCATTGTGTCCCTGTCCCATAATGCATTGCATCTTTATTGCATAAAAATGCAATGCAAGTCCCCCCTTATTCTTTTACGTTATCTGGCCGAGGACGGATTACAGCAGAGCGGTAAGTGCTTTTTTTTCTCCTTCATTTCAACTGCAGTAGAGTTACATGCTAAGCAAATCCGGGCTCTTTTTTGGTAGGGACAAGGCAAGTCGCAACCAGTTGTGCTCGTCCCAGGTTCTGCCTCATCACGTCTGCCACAGTGATACTGTTACTAAAGTTTGTGTGTGAAATTAAACAAAGTGTTTGGTCGTGTAAAAAAATGTCTTTTGTGAGAGTTCAGTCAATAGTGTGTATGCGTATGTTTGTTTAAATTAATGTCCAAAGTTGGTAAGTGTTGTGTACTTTTAGTTGTTTTGGTGTTTGATTGAATGTTTATGAATACTTATTTAGTAGTGTGTTATTTCACTTTCTTTAGTATTGTAAGCAATTGTTCCTGGGAGAGCGAAATGCTGTTTGTTGAGTCAGAGAAATTTGCGTGGGAAAAGTTTAGTTGGTCAAAGTTTTGACTAACGTGGTGAATTTCTGACTGGTTCAAATCGATTCAGATGCTTCTATTTATTGAGTTTTGGGTCTAAAAATCGGTTCAAAAATGTTAGGCGCGAAAATATATTTTCGCTTAAACTTGCTACAGTTTTAGAGGTCTGAGCCAATGAAAAGTCTAGTTTGCTGAAACTAAGATGCTGATTGGTTAATAGGTGATTATTGGTGTAAAGTGAATTATCCCGGAGGGGTGAAAGGTAGGTATGGACTATTCCATCAACAACCCCACACAAGTAATTTCACTTATTTTTCCACAATATAGCTATTTGTGCTATGTTATAATGCTTATTACCTAAACAATAATAATACTGAATAAATTTTTTTAAACATTAAAGTATATTTAATCACACATTCCTAATAGCTGTCGTGATATGTTAATTTGGAATATTAAATTCTGCGATTAAAAAATGAAATATAAAATTTTTTGCATATAAGAATAGGAATAAGATCTTTCGATAAAAGCTTATTTCTCCAATGGAATGTATCAAAAGTAATAATTAAGAAGGTTACAGTTAAAGTAGACACATAAAATTATACTTCTTTGTCTAACCTAACTAATCAAATGAATGGTCAAGTAATAACTAACAATTGATCTGAAGAATATCAAGATTCTTGTGGATTTGGAAAAACCTAGGAGAAGACACCAAGAACATGTCAGACTATTTGACCATCAACGGGCAATTTAGAAATCCAGGTTTGCATTGTAAAACAGACCCAAGTGATCACATCCCAGTTATATACTAAGAATGACATTACAAAAACTAAAGAAACATAAAGTTATATATAAACTGCAATATGAAAAACTCCACAGAGACTCCATTTGCATAAAAGCATTTGCAATTAAGAGAAAGTATGATGCTTTGGGTTATATTGGTGATTCAAAGTGGAGCACTTGAAGAGAAACACAAATGAAAAGTGCAAAAGAAAAGAGAAAAGGAAGTGGATGATAAGTAAAATTCTCAGTCTAATGATAAAGTGAAAGAAGATAATGAAAAGAAATGATGAAGAGTATATGTCTGAATGAGGAGAAATGATGAAATAGGAAATGCACAGGGATTGAAAAATGGAAGGACGCAGATGTAAGAAATAACAGGACTGAAAACATACTTTTTACCAAGATGTATAAAATTCAAATAAGGAATGATCATTATGATAAAAGAAAAGGTACTGCAATAGTAGAACGAATATATAAGGGACTCTTTTATAATGGAAGAGAGAAATCTACATTACATAAAAGTGTACAAGAACCTGTAATAAATCTGAAATAAGAAATGTAATGGCTAAAAGGAAAAATCAGAAAAATTAGATGAAATTGTCAAAGTGAAGCTGACAAATTTTGATGATTTGGTGATTGATAAGACTATTGAAATGATATATGAAATATACAATAATGGTTAAATACCAGAAGATCTAAGTAGATGCTTTTTTTCAAAGTAACTCAATAGAAATGAATGCAAATTTTACTGAAAAATCAACTTGATAATTCATATAACAAAATTAATAACTAGAGCTTGGAGCAGAATAAGACTAAGAACTGAAGAAGAACAATAGGGTTTTATAGAAGATGCTTAAACAAGAAATACTACACACATATAACTGAGTTTACAAAGGCATTTGATAAAGTACAATATAGAGAAATTCTTGAAAAGTCTGTTCTACATTTAAGGATATACAAATAATTTGTTATTGAGAACAAACAAGATGTATGTGAACAGACACTAAATTAAGTGAGTACATCAAAATAGAAAGAAAAGAAGCCAATAATAATGTTTTTTCTCATTGGATTTACTTATGTAGTGAGATAATTTTAAAAGGATTAGAGGACCTACTAAGTGTTATTGTTGGCAGATATAACCTCAAAAATATAGACATTATTTTTACAAGCATGAAAATTCCACAAGAACAATGACAGAAAATGTTTTAGCTAAAATAATAGTCATTTGTAATAAACAAATGTAAGGGAGTGCTGGAAAAATTTATTTGCCCAAATCTCTTTTCAAAAACATCTGGTGTTTTGTCAGATTTTGGAAAGTGGTTTAGGCCAAAACCTTTTTAATACTCCTTAATACCTTACAAGATGGCCAATTAAATTTTCAACACTAGAAATGATATTAATCTATTCTGTTTAAATTCACACAAAATAATATTCACAATTTTTCCTGTCTGAATAAACTAAATAATATTTTTTTCCTATAAAAGCTTTTTTTAACAGAAAACAAATTTTGTATATAAATCTACTACACTGAGATGTTTGGTTAGTGTAACAGTTATTGGTGTTGAAAGTGAAATTATCAAGCCAAGTTCAAATTCCCTGTCTTTCTGGGGAGGTTTATGTTTAAGTCCATCTACTGTCCTTCAGCTTAGCTTCCAGAGAAATAAAACTCCATGACCAAAAACAAGCTTTGTGATACACTGTACACCATTTCTGTGAAAAATGTGGTTGGTTCTATACAAGTCTTCATCACTATATAGTGATGAAGGCTGTATAGAACCATGAAATCATCTGTGTGGGTAGTTTAGCAGTTCAGTTCTGAAGTGTTCGGCCCTCATATAACAAAACTAATAGAATGTATCATATTACACATACAATGATGATGGTAGGTAAGGCTTGTTTAAATACCAAAATAAAGTTTCTATGTATTTTCTGAAGATTAATTGTTTTCATTATTTATTATTCAAACACTTGTTTTAATTCTGTTGATGGGTTTGACACACTTCCTCTTGTTTCTTCCTTTTGAATTTGTTTCATATATTTTCTTTTCTTCTTATATTTCATCTTATCAAGAAAGGAGACAAAAATACTAAGTACATTTTAAGAACCTGATACAACATATACTTGATGAGGGCTGGAGTATACAATGTGCAATAGATAAAGTGTCATCTAAATTATGCTAAAATGAAAATATCACTGACATTTCATCTTAACATATATTTACCAAAATTATACAAAAATAGCTTGCAATACTAAAGAGTAAATTTATTCAAGACAATTGACTCCAGACAATTTTTGAATCTCCTGTAGCTATTCTGGACAGTCTCCTTGTTTAAGTTGGTGCATAATCCTTGCCTTCATCTTTGGTGTTAAAAGGAGTTTTGATGGTCTCTCACTCAACTACACCCCACACATAATAATTAATGGGATTACAGTTTGGGGAGTTAGGTGGCCAGATGTAAGGGGTGATGTGGTTGTAGAAATTGTCTGACAGCCATGACTGGGTTCTCCTACTTTTTGGCATGGTGCAGAGTTCTGCTGCCAAACATAGGGTTTTCCAGTATCCACCCTTTTGACTCAGAGCAGTACTACTTCCTCAGGGAAGTTGATGTAGGCCTCTGTGTTGAGTCTGAGGGCCTCACCAACAAATTTGGGAGTTCTTTTCTTATCAGAATGATCAGAGTGAATTTTCCAAGCTGCTATGCCTTTGTAATCACCATAAGAGCCATCCACTTCTTTCCAAATCCTCTACACTGTCCTCAGATTGACACCAAAATATCTGAAATGTTTGTATTGGAGCTCCTGGTATGAATGCCAAGCAAGTACAGCATGCCATTTCCAAATTTCTGGCAAAGTGAATTGCATCATGGACCTCTTTTTCTTATAGATGATGCCCAACTGACCCTACTATACTGTGCAGTCAACAAATTAAAAAAAAAACAAACAATTCACATTTTCAAAATTAAAAATATAAAATGGTAACAATTTACCTTGCACCCTGTATATCAGCTGAAATGTGTTTAAAACCACAACACTGGAAATGAGCCTGAATTATAAAAGAATTAACCAAGTTTATGCTTTATGTTGCCACTTTATGAACCTAACAAACAAATGAAACAAGCGACAAAAGAGGTATGCTACTCAGCCTCTCATCACACCTTAAAAGTTGGAAAATTATAGAGAATTTTCTCCTTAATTAGATTTCTCTCTCACTCAATTTCTTTTTTAAAGTATCTTTTCAAATTCCTTTTTCTTTTTTTGGCTTTTCTCTTGGCCTCTCTCTCCTTGTCTCTTTCTTATCATTCAATTGTCTTTTTTTAATTTGTCTTTTGTTTTCTTTTTCTTATTTGCTTTTTCCTTCTATTATTTTATTTTATCTTTCTTATTTTTAATTCTCATATTTTCATATTGATCCCCTCCTATGGGTAAAATGAAGCTTTTTTCTTTGCCTCTGTTTTTCCTCAGTTTTACAAGTGCAACACAAATGTTTACAAATGTATTCCCTACAGACCGCCTCTTGAAATGAAAACATTCAATAAATCAGATTTAAATGCCCCAACCTAATAAAGAGTGAGTAAAGGAAATCTCCATTTCCAATCATTAAAAAGTTAACAACCTAGAGTAAATAAGACTTTTACATTATTTTCTTTCTAAAGTCCAAGAGAATGACAAAACATGTGTGGCTAATTGGAGAAAAAAGCTGTTTAGAAAAGGAATTGACAGCCTGCGGTCAAGACAGTGAATGGATACAGCCTCATGTGGGGGAGTGTATTTTGATTAATAAATATATATATCATTTTTTTCTATAGATTTCAAAAAACTATTTGTTAAAATAAATTGTCAATTTCATGTTGAACAGTCTAATATACAATCAATGCTTATATGTTGTCTATTTGTGTGTATGTGTGTGCGTGCGTGTGTGTGTGTGTGTGTGCAATCAATGCCTATATATTGTGTATTTGTGCACAATCAATTCTTGTATATTGTGCATTTTATTCACTATACTTGGAGGAAAATATATCTATTTTAGGCTAAATTTAAAATGGTTAAATTCTAATGCTACATACTCCTCTAAATATCCTTGACTTCTTTCCAGTGTTTCATTGGCCTCATTTCTGTGCAGTTTGCCATAATTCTTTTCTCGTAAAGGAAATTCTTGTACTTTATCTAAATCTTACAAGTGAACTTATATCATGTGATTCTATATAACGTTAAGTCCACAGCATTTCCTGCTTTATTTTCCGCCATCTTTTTACATTAAACAAAAAATTAATTTCTCACTTTTCATTCTAATTTCCTTTCCTTTTTTATTTTTTATTTTTGGCTTTTGGTCAGATTAATTTATTTTAAATGAATTTTAAACTTAAAGAATATTTATTTCTAGTATTATGAAATGTACAAATACAACAGTTTAATATTGAAAAATCTGCCTTATATTAAGTGTCTTCAAATATACCTTAGATTGATGGGCATCTCCTAAGAGGCTAAACTCCCACTCCTATGAATTTATATTGTTAAATATTTGGCCACTAATTTCATCTGCTAAGAAAAAAATCTCTATTAAGGCAAAGTGTTAGTTTGGATCTTTTTTGTTCCTCTAGAAAAGGAAAAATAAGCCCCAAATTCTCATAACTGTTTTAAATAATTTCTTGTTCTATTATCACATAATTTTTTAATGAATATTCAGTATTGTTGGAAAAATCATATCTAGGAAGGACTTCTGAAAAATTCATCCATTCTTTTAGAAAGACGAAAAAGAAAATTCTAATTAAAAATTATGGCTGAAAATTTTGTAAGCTTTTTGAGAAAGCCAAAACTTGTTTTGAGGCCAAGGTTTTTTGTTAAATTGTTATAGATTACATCCAAGTTTAAAATGCTACTTAAGAAAAAGTCACCTCTCATAAAGTCACTTTTTGAAATGTCACAGGATCTGAAAAAGTTAAATATGTAAAAACTGAACTAAATTCTGCATATTTAACTTTTTCAGATCCTATGGAGGACATAATCAGAAAAAAAGCATTCTCTTCCCATCACTCATCTGAGTTCTTTAATTTAAATTTACATTGACAGCAGGGCATATTTATGGAACAAGATGAACCCTTTCCGGCTGGTTTTTTGGGCATGGAGTATCAGAATAGTAAACAAGTGAGGTTGAGCAAGCAAGAGATGAACAAACTTCTTGCAATAAGGAAAATATAATGATTTAATCTTTGAATGAAGATCTGGAAGGGGCAAGAAAGAAGGAACTCCAAAGTTGGGTTGCAAGTAAAGTTTATATATAAATACCTGTTCAAAGTCAACCTAGGATATCCACAAGATGGGTTTATACTTATAAAAGTTCCAATGTCAAACTTCTCTGTAAAGCTAAACTTGTGGCTCACGACTTCCAGGACAAAGAAGCTTGCAATATATGGAATGATTCTTCCACTTACTCTAAAGAAGGTCTGCGCATAGCATTGAGAATAAGGCATCTAACTATTGGATGTGTAAATCAATGAGCATAAAAGCTGCATTGCTACAGAGCAAGCAGAACAATTGGTTTATTTGGACCCTTGTGAAAAGGCCAATGTGTCTCCAATTTATATTTGGAAGCTTTCAAAATGTATATATGGTCTGACTGATTCTTCAAGATCCTAGTACCTGACACTCAAAGAAGAACTAATTAAATTAACAGCAGGAACTATTTTTCCACATAATCACTCCTTTTGGCTCTGTATTTTTGAAGCACTCTTTGTATATATATATATATATATATATCTATCTATCTATATATATATATATATATATATATATATATATATATATTTAGGAAATGGATTAAATCTGGCATTATTTTTAATTTATCTTGTTTTAGGGTAAGAATAGTAATTTCCATGCAGAACATGTTCAGTATTCTATGAACAAATAGTTATTGTTGCTGTCAGTGGAAATTTATAAAATCTTTTTCTTAAAAAGAGTTTTTTTTGGGAAAATAGACTTTTCAAGTCTACAGTTATCATTATTTCTAGTATTGGTGGGAGTTTCTTTTCTAACTTTTTGTTTAATGTAGTGAGGAAAGTAAACTTTGACTGTATCATTATTTTTCCTTCTATAGGCTACTTATTTTAGTTGGTGTTGTTGTTGGAAGTCTTCAAGTGACGTGGTTTTTGTTATTTGGTAAAGCTCTTTATTGCACCACTATAATGAAATAGTCTTCTTTAAAATCTAAAGAATTTATTTTTAATCATTAAAGTGAGAAAGTGTAGACCTTTCTGAATGATTCAATAACAATACATGATATTATTCAGAGAGTCTAGAAGCTTTAAATAAGAACATGACTCGAGTTCACAGTTTAATATTTTGGTTTTGCAGCATCTTTTGATGTTGGACAAAAATACCCTTAGTACAACCACTTTAATTTTCTTATCTCCTATACTAAATTTATTATCCATACATCAAAGGTAACTGAAGTGTTTAGAATTTATCAATTCCACATTCTGAATTTTTATGATGGATTCATGGTATTTGCCATCAATCACATTGAAGTCTTACTTCCTGTATCACTTGATAAAGAATGTTGATTTGATTTTCAAGATTATTCTATGTTATTAACATCACCCTCCCTTTTCATCAGTACTTTAACCTCTGGAGAGAAATAAGAGTGCTGTTTTCTTTTACTAAATTTGTTTGGGATGTGGTACAGAATTTTTATATGATCATTTCTTCACATCTGTGCTTGTACATTCATAGAGGATAGTCTAAAAATATGAATCATTTATTTGTTCTTCACCAGACATATAATGCTTTGTGGAACAATACTGTTCCTTCCAAATCAAGGCATTCAGTGGAAGACAGTTTCTGGTGGATGAGAACATTAATGTCATGTGTTGCTGTTATATACCTCCATGGCAAGTAGACCATAATCTGGAAGGGTTAAGAGTCAATTTCAGAACTGACATGGAGGCTGATATCAACATCATAAGTCAACCTGGACATCCTTTGAAAACATCACTCTGTCAAGCCTGGGAGGAAACCTAGATTTCGTAGAACAATTTATGACCAAACTAGATGGGAAGATAGATATCACCATCTATGCCATCAACTGTGAGGTTGATAATCTGCTTAGCTGAATCACATGAGCAACCAGGAAAGGTGGTTTGACAGTGTGCACCTAGACCATATATTTCCAAGACCACTAGACCATATATTTCCAAAACCACAGGTATTTGAAGTTACAATATATAAACCGAGGATCCTGTCCCAAATGGAAAACAGCCACTTCTCCCAACTGCGGGTTCTATACTTCAACTAACACCAGATCTTCAGCTGCAGTAGGCAAGTGTTCTAGTGTTTCAGCCATACCATCCACAACAAAGGTATTGCTGTAGCCACCTGTTCCATTGTTACCTGAAACTCCAGCACAGGAATCAACTCAGCCATACATTACTAGATTTGGTAGAGCTGTGACCAAGCCTTCTAAATTCCACAGAGTTAACCTTGCATTATAGCTTTGTGTCATGAGGAGGTCACCTTTCTTAACACATAGGTTTTGGGTTTTGAGGTGTGGTCTTTAAACTGTGAAAATGTAGAGTAGGCAGCATTTAGAGACATATAAGTCTGTGTGTAGGCTTGAGACATGGGTCTGTCATATTTTTGTTATGCATGCCTTTTCACTTGAGTCAGTTTGTGAAATTTTCTTAAGTGATGTTTGTGAAGAAACACAAATATTTTTTACAATCATAATAATTATACAAAGAAAAGATAAATAATTTTGTAATTGCTTTTCAGAATGTGTTTTGTGTAAAGTAATATAACTGGTATTGTAAGAAATAGTGTTTTCTGATATTGATGTCTTTAAATTTTATTTAGCAATCCAAAAGAAAAATGAAAAATGAAAACAAAAAGGCAAATACTGTATTGAGCAATGAGAAAATTGTAAATCTTAATAGTTATTCCTTTCCAAAAGACAGACTCTTTAAAAGTCAGCTGGAAGAGTTGAATGGATTACATTACAAAAATACAATCATCTCTGGAATGAAGATGATTATTAGCCATGCCACTGACAAGAAATAACTGACAACAACCCCCTTCCCCACTTGAAATTCTCAGGCTTTTACTTTTTCAGTTGTTCTCAGACATCATCCAATTTTATCATTATCTTAGGATGCATAGTAGAAATGGCAATGTTGTATGAAAACATTGTTTTCTAATGATCGCTTTTTAATGACAGTGATGGGTTTGTTTCGGTTGAGGGAAATTAAAAAATATTTAGATTAAGTTTACTTCACAAAAATTTTCTTTTGACTTTATTTATATTATTGGGTTTTAACACCCTAGAATTACTAAAAGACAGTTTTTATTGAATTATATATATATATATATATATATATATATATATATATATATATATATATATATGAAAGAATGTTTTGAATCTGTATTTGTGCAATATTAGATATTAATTATTTGTGGGTGCTTCACCATGGAACAGTGGTTAACAAGCTATCTTCACAAGACCATTACTACTCTAATGAAATTGATCCTCACTGGATGCTCCATCCTTGTAGCCTTACCTAAGCTAAGTTTAGTAAATACCTATATTCTGCACATCACCCCATTGAGCTATGTTTAAGCAAGCTATTGTTGATAATGTCTAGTGGAATCAATTACTGAGTTTTCTGTATCTATGGCTTTGTGCCAGGATAAGCTAAACTATTAGTATTGTAGAGTCATCTTGCTTTAAGCAGAAGTTCCCAGCTCCATCTTTTACATGATGGTAGTAAAATCTGAGAAGTGTCTTTGAACTTTACTCAGATTTTTGTTACCTGTGTATATATTTTAAGGGCTGTTTTGTAGAAAGGTAAATATTTTACTTTATTTCAGTGAAAATCATAAGTTGAATATTTGCTGCTTTAATGCTTAAATTTAATCTGTGAAAAAAGGGCATCCAAAACATAATGGCTTTTAGCTAAAGATAATCTCATGATAACTGGTGATTTGGAGAAACTCTTGACGCAAGAAGCAGAACAATGTATGAAGTGGCAGAAAAATTAAAACTGATTTTGCAAGCCTTAGAAAATGCTCTGACGCTCAAAAAATGTGTTCAGCCTGAATGTAGGGAACATCACTTACTTGTTTATGTTTTCATGAAAAAAGTCTGTTTTGGACAAGACAGGCACTGATGATGAAAAAAATGATTCTTTACGAGAATTCAAAATGAATAAAATTATAACTACAAATATGAGTCTTTATAATGTTAAACTTAGCAGAATCAGAAAGGGGGAAAATTTTCACATTGATGAGATTTAAAGGCAATTCTTTATTACAAATTGCTTGAACCTGGATCAACCTTTCATGGTATAACATTAGTGGTCTTGTTTAAATGGTGCCTTGGAATAGGAAAGTGATTTTCTGCCAAAATAAACCTATACAAAATTCTTCATTCTTGATTTTACCTTGTTGTATTTAGCAAGATATTCTAAGGTCAATGAAGAAGTTTCTATGCTCTAAACAGATTAGGAATATTTGGAATAGAATAATAAAAATGGTTATAAAAACAAATGATTTCTTCTTTTACTCATACTGAGGAAATTGATTAAATTTAAGAATAACTGCTGTAGAAATAATTTCATTTCAACTGACAAAAAATTAACCTTCATTAATTTTTTACTTTTATTTTTTTCTTATTAATTTTGCTTGTTTCTACCGACTAAAATAAAGATAAAAGAAATTAATAATGCTTAATAGTTAATAAAGAAATAAAATTGTGCCAAAAAGTTTATAATTTCATTTGTAATAAATAAAACCTGACTTTCAGGTCTCAAACTCAAAGATTAAATCACTAAAGATTTGTGACTCCAGTGCTTTGTAGTTTCTGTTGTTCGCTAAATTATAAATAAAAAAGTAATTAAGTTGTCAGTTGAAATTTAAGAGCTGAAAGTGTACTAAAAAACAAAAATAATCACAAACAAGATGTAAATATTTTTATAAATAACTGCATGACATACAATTTATCTATTCTTAGGATGATCATAATTTATTTATCTTTTTATTATTTCAATATATAGTTTGTTATTTTTTCTGTCAGTTATGTGCTGTGCATGATACACACTTAGGTGATCATGTATCTTTTGATACATGACTGACAAGGCAGATTTTTTCCCACAGTAGGTTGCCATTTCTTTCTGTGGTAGACCAGTTGCCATCCATGGCTATAGAACCCGGTCTGTCCTGCTATTTACCCATAGCTGGGGAGAGAAGAAGAGGATTCATACCTTTCCCAAGCACATAAGTGAATGTAATGGATTCGACTGGAATTCAATTCCTCAATCCGATAACAATAATTTTGTAATTCACAGAGATATTTTAAATATTTGGGTTCCTAAAACTTGTATATGTAATAAATTTCCAACTAAATTTTCATTAAAATGACTTGAAAGTATATTTTTAATAATTTATTTTGGCCTTGTGCCAGACTAAGTTAAACTTAATAAATCACAGGAAAGGATAGTAACAAAAAATACACATGTACATACACACATGTTTATGTCTGGTTTAACAACTCTAATGGGTAATACACTTTGAGTGTGATTAGTAGATGTGTAATTATTGTAACCATTATTGAATAAGATTTAGGAAAAATATTACCATTTTAAATAGAAAATGGATTGAAATGTCTGCCAGCAGAATTGATGAAGAGTCAAAACACAACAAATAAAAAAGTTTGAAGATAGAAATTCTTAGCCAACAATTTGTTTGTACAATATAAACAATCATAAAATGCAATTGACATTATAAAATTAATTTGTGAAAGTTTTTCTATATTATTGATTTTCTTTCATGTTATTTTTGAACATGGACAAATGTTTGCTAATATATCAACAATATATTAAATATACATTTACATATGCATTTACAAATATATCGTTATGATTTGCCATGTGTGCATTTGCAAAATGATTTAATAGATAAGAAATCAATGAAATAGTTTCAATATTTTGCTGCTAATTTCTGGTAACATTTCTTACCTAAGTTCAAATTCTTCAAACCCCAATATCAGTCCCCTTCACACAGTGGCCGTGTTATTGTTAGAAGTTGAGGGTGCTGAAAATTTTGCCTTGTAAAATTATTCAACTCATCCACAAAGAAAAATAATAGAAAAGAAGAAAGTAGTTAAAGTGTAAATCAAAATGTTTACATTCCAGAAATAATTGAGTTAATTGACAAAACCTGTTTTGTTGAATTCAGTTTCCTCCTCTGAAGAAGGTTTTCATATAACAGGAAATAGACTAGACACAGGAAGATTTCTTACTGACTGCCACTAGGACTGGTTACTTGATATGTTGTCCTTTTATTTATATTTGAAATGCAAACCTAGTAGTAGACATAAAATGCACTTAAATATTTAATGAAAAAAACCTTTGGCTCTCTATGAAAGTGCATTACTTGAAGAGTATAAAATCTATAATAACTTAATAATTATACATGGTTAAAATCTGAAACTTTGCAGATTAATAATTTGATCTATGGTTTAATGCTGTGTCTTTCCCTATAAATTATAAGTTAATAAAATTTAATTTTAAACTATTTTAAAATCAGGGATATCAACTCATTAATAATTTTCAATAAAAATAATTTTTAATTTGACTGAAATTGATTAACAGCACATGTTCTAATAATGTGCCTGCTATAATTTGAATTTGTTTATTTTACCAAATCTTAATTTATACAGATTTTTTTAATTTTTTCTTCACAAATACTATTGTATTGGAAAGAATGTTTTTTTTACATTCTATTTGAATCTTACTAATAGTTTTAATTTGTCTTTAGATTGATGCCATTATTCAAATGTTGTCTCTGGCAAACTTCAAAAACGGTTTAGTGTCTGAGCAATTCTGGAAAGAACAACAATATATTATCTCAGAATTTCTACCAATTTTTAAAATAATTTCAACCATCATCAGTAACATTATATACCCTAGCTAATAATGTCCTGATCAACCTCCTCTCTGTCGGGCTATCCTTGTTCACTCTCATTTATATTGTCAAATATCACTAAATCATTACCTCCCACAAAGCCATTGTAGTGTGAGGTTCAGTGGATGATAAAGAAGAGAAACCATATTTCATTGTCCCACTTACCTGTCATCATTTATGAGTCTCTGATTAAAAAAAAAGTAAAAAATTTTCTTCTGATGTGGAAAGAAATTCCCACAAATAAAAAGAATTATGTGGCCAAAGTTGAATGCAGCCTAATTATTACTTGAGATAAATAATTACTTGCATTAATTTTTAAACCCCTAAAAAAGGCTGTTAATCTCAAAATCACTCAGAGAAAACCCAAACCTTCAGAAATTAAGCCAGGCATAAAAAAATCATTGAAAATAGTAAATGATCTTCATATAAATTAATATCCATTGGTATGATTGATATACATATCTGTAATATATATATTATGCTGGGTGTAACAGGAAAATTGTCCAAATCATGTAACAGTATAATTGTCCATTCCACAAAATGTTTAATATCTAAAAAAACCATTAATTGAGGTTCTTTTTCCAAGTTTTCAGATAAGATGTTTAGCCATATTGACACCATTTGTTGTAAGAATTACTGAAAAACTCTTTCAGTTATTCAGCTAGAAAGAGAACAGGTTAAAATTGTTTTGTATCAGCCCCAATGTCTTCCCAAATGAGCAATGGTGAAAGGAAAAAGATCATTCAGGCCTTCAGTAATGGTACCAACATTCATACTCTGGCTTCCATCTTCAAAGTCCATTCAAGAAACATCAAGAGAACGGGGAATAAGTTTAAAACAGAGGGAACAGTAGAAAGGAAAACCAGATCAGGAGGTCACAACAGGAAGAGGGATCATCATTTCAACTTAGAGCTAAAGTGATCAATTAGAAAAGATTCAACTCAATCCATAAGACGTTTGGCATGTGAAGGAGGAGTTTCACCTATGACAGTCCAAAGAGCAGTGAAAAAAGAATTGAAAATGAAATCATACATGAAACCTGTGAGGCATATTATTACTCCAGGACAGAAAGTTAGAAGGTTAGAGAGGGCAAACATCATCATGAATAAGTTGGAAAATGATCCTGGAATAATACATATATATCTGAACTTTATTTCAATCCTTCATGAGCTTCCAATCCTTAGCTATGATTAATTAATGATGAACATGTCATTTTCATTTATGATCAATTTCATCACGATTCTTTTGTTAAGCTTGGAGAGTAAATATACATTCTTATTGCTCCGTGTAGAGTCCAATGGTGTTAGAATTTCAGTAAGATATTTTTAATCATTTCTAAGATGCAACAGTTCAAAGCTTCATCTAACAAATGGACAATTTTGCTTTTAGGCTATTTGGACAATTTTGCTGTTACATAATGTATATATATATATATATATATATATATATATATATATATATAAACAAATGCATAAAAATAACACACATTAAGAGAGATTGCTGCTAAAATACCTAATACTTTTACTTTTATATATATATATATATATATATATATATATATATATATAAAAGTAAAAGTCAGTTCACTATGTTGAATGAAACAAGTTTTCTCTCCAGAACCTATCTTACATATCTATGTCTACCATTTGCCCACACTTAGAATATTTCTGCCACATATGGTCCAGTACCCCTGCTTATTTACCTTGAGCTCCTTGATAAGATCCAAAGAAAAGTCTGCAATATTACTGGTCCTGATCTAGCAGCTCAGCACCAGTCACTTTCCCACAACTGTAAGGTTGCCTCTTTATTTCTTTTCTATCAATATTTTCATGGTAATTTTTCAAATGAGTTCTTCACTATGGTACCTAGAATTTTTTAATTTAAGTGCAGCACTAGAATGACATTAAGATCTCAATTTACAGTTGAGTTGGCTAGATGTAACCATGAATTCTATGCTAACAGTTTCTTCTCTCACTCTTCTCACTTGTAGAATTCCCTTCTGGCTCCATTTCTTCCAGTCAACTTTAATCTGCAAAAATTTAAATGCAATGCCCATCTACTGTCCACCTGATTACTATCTTCTCTTTCAGCTCATCATTATTGTTTCTGTTCCTAATTCTGTAACCACATGTGTTTTAGCAGCATTACTGCCTAGCTTGTGCTGATTCCAATTAAAATATATATATATATATATATATATATATATATATATATATATATATATATATATATATATATATATATATATTAGTAGTGTAGTAATCTTATAAATATAAGTAACTACACTCATTTTGGAAAACCTTCGGTTTCTTGATTTGCAGAAAATCAAATCAATATTGAAGGAAAAAGGTATAAAAAAAAGAAAGAGCCGAGACCATGAACAACTGTCAAAAACAATCGTTCAGCATGCAGGTCCAAAGCCCAAAGAAAAAACCTCGATACGAGTACACAACTAACTAAATAAAGTGATCAATACAGTAAGTAGAGCAGACCTAGTTAAACCTAGAGAGCCAGACAAAGCTACCATGTTTTCATCTAAGCGGATCGTCAGGGAGCCATCCTTCCCCTAACAATCCACTTAGGTGAAACCTTGGTAGGTCTGTCTGGCTCTCTAGCTTTAACTATATATATATATAAATATATATATATATATATATTAAACAAAAGACAATTGTAGTTGGTAAACTCTAACTATGATAAAGTTGAAAAAAGTGCTCAATACAATGTAGAAGCTATAAAATATAAGACAAATGAAGAATAAAACTAAGACAACTCTAAAAAGAAGCATTATCAGGCCAGGTTCAATCTTTATCATTCATGTTTTATACTTTAATCACTGAGAACTTGTAGTGTTTTTTTGTTAGACAAGATGTGAATAATATATAAAATGAATACAGAATCCTTAAAAATCCACCTGACTGAATGGATATTTAAGGATTCTGTATTCATTATTATATTGCTCCATTCTTATATTGAGCTCTCTTTGGATTTATATCCTCCTTGGAATTATCTCTACTAATCATCAAGTGATATATATATATATATATATATATATATATATATATATATATATATATATATATATATATATATATACATATATATAAGGTACTATGATTAAAGTTTTTTTAATTTTTCTTGTGTTTGTACAAGTGTTTTCTTTTCTGGACATAAAGAGTATAAAACTATCCAAAAGTTCTGCATCTTTGAGCACTTTCAGCTATTCTTTTAACCATTATCAAGGACAATTTTTATTTTTAACTGAATGTATTTTTTTATGTATGTATCTAAAGTTATAGGAATGTTTCATTTTACAAACATGGTCAGCATTTTATGGCCATGTTTCTTGTTAATGTTATTGAATGCTGGCTTTTCCTTTTCCATTATTTTTCATCATTTTTTTATATGTGGATGAGAGTATTATACTTGAATTTTGTACTAGTATATTGCAGATGGAATTTGGTAGGTTTCCCTGTGTGTTTAAGCCTAGATGACTCACGTTACACCTACCTAACCATAGCTCAATTAGGATTTATTTAAACACACACATAAACCTACCAAAACACACATGGAAGCCTACCAAACTCTAGCTACTCAGATATGCAGAACTTTTGAACAGTTTTTACACACTTTGTGTCCAGAAAAGAAATTAAATAATCTCAATCATAGTACCTTGTCTATTGTTTTTAATGAAACTTGTATAAAAAAGGGATTGCTACCCAAATACACTATATATATATATATATATATATAGATAGTGTATTTGGGTAACAATCGCTTTTTTATACTTACACTCAGTTTGCATATATTCATTTATCAAAATGCATGCTGTGTGTGAAGATGTGTGAATGTGTGTATGTATTTGTTCCATACCGAATCTGTGTGCATACACACACGTTAACACACAGAAATTAATCCTGGTATTTATGTAGCGATATGTACATATGCACATACTTCCTTATAAAAATGTATGTGGCTGCAATATGCATGTGCACACATACACACACACACGCACGCACACACACATACTTATAGGATGGTAAAATATTTATAAAGTAACCTTTTGCCCTTGTATTTGCTCATTCTTTTCCCCTTTAGTGCAATTAAAATGTCATTGTGGATTTATTACATTCATCCCTGCCCCTACTCATCCTCTCCAAAACAGGGACATTGGTTTTAGAAAGAAATAAGAAAGAAATGAAAGAACCTCAAATTCATCTTTTGTCCAATAATCTTTAATCTTCCTCTGCCTACAGATTTTAGTGGCACCAACAAACTTGGCTGTACAATGAGTTTTCTGGAACCTAATTGATTGTCTGCTGCAAAATCAAAGCCAAATGCTTTGTTGGATTTTTTCCTATTTTGTTAGTTTCACCAACACCCTCATGCTTATCTTAGTAAGTATCTGTGAGTTTCTAGATGCAATAAGCAGTATTTTCACTTCTTCTCAGGTTCTGTTTGTAGAGAAATCCCAAATAAATCTTTTCACTCTAATGCATGTTGTTTGTGCATCTCTCTCTCTCATATATATTATATATACATACACACATACATACATATATATATATATATATATATATATATATATATATATATAATATGTGTAGGTATATCAGTAAGTCAAACTTTTAATAATGAATAAAGCATTTATACAGCAAATATTTATTTTTTTATATAAACTCCTTCCTTGTCAATGCACTTAATTCAGTGGTGAATATTAATCACAGATTGAATATAAAATGGTGAACATCAAAATTCAGCTAATGTTGTGTTAGACTACTAACTTAATTATCCACCTTTGTGTATGTGCATGTAAATATATATATATATATATATATATATATTGACACCATCAGCAACACCAGCTCTCCAAGAAAAATGGTCTTCAGTTAGAGTCTCCCAATTATCCAGACCAATATTGCACTTGTATAATGACTCTTTGTAATGTTCGGCTTGTGCTGTGGCCTTTTTCCCATTTCCAATTCTCAATACATTAATTACTTGGAATTCTGTCATCATAACATGGCCTGTCCATCGCAATCTGTACCTGTGTATAAGTGCTTCCACAGAGAGTGAATTGGTCCTTTGTAGAACAACAGTGTTAGGTGTGTGAGACATGCTGAGGCATCACAAAAATATGCAGAACTGAAAAGAGGAGTTTGGAAAGGATCCCTGAATTGCCATGACGTGCCAACCTGGCTATGTGCCCAATGCAATCAGATATGTCTGTCGAGGGCAGGTCTGCTAAGTCACCAGAAATCACACCAACAGTCTATTGCATATGACGATTTCATAATAGCATGCTTTGAATGCCTGACCTACACTAGGGTGTGCAAGTCCATGTCGGACTTGACAAGGCATATGAAAAGGCACATTGGAAGTGATGATGATCAAAGTCAACTTCCGCCCAGAGATGATTTGATGTGCTACATCTGTGACAAGAAATGCAGATCAATGGCTGGCTTTATGAGCCACTGTCATTCACACAACCGATGAATGCAATGTTGTGGGGGGAGGAGTTTAACTGATGGGTTGGATATGTCAGTGAGTCAACAGCCACTATATATATATATATATATATATATATATATATATATATATATATATATATATATACAGTCAATGACGGAATTATTCATACACCCAGCAATTTTGAATACTTTTGAATATTCTTATCCATTTCTCAAAATCTAATGTCCATATGATACCAAGTCTTTTATATGTTAATAAACACAAAAAAGGTATATAAAACTCAATTTTCAGAACAATAGGTTAAATACAATATATTTGACAGGCAAATTATGCAAAATAGGAAAAGACAAAATTATTCATACAAGAGAAAATATTGTTTTAAATTGATGGATTTATTTAAGTATAATTAATTTACATAATGATTTTATTGGTGAAACCTTCTAGACTATTTATTCAGCAGAATATTTGTGATAATTCCAGCAATGAACATCACGTGGTGCATAGAGTGTTACCATTGTTATTCTTGCATTAACAACACAATACAGAAGACAAAGGAGCTTAGCATTGACTTGAGACAGAGAATTATTAACTTCCACAAGTTTGGAAATAGTTACAGCACTATTTCAAACTGATTAGTTATCCCTAAATCCATGGTAGAATCTGTTATAAAGAAGTTTAAACAGTTTGACACAACAGAGAATTTACCTTGTGATGATGATTTGGGGTTGTTTTAGCTCAATGGGGACTGGACCAATTGTTTATTTTTTAATTTTCACCCCCAAACAAAGCAGGAGTACCACTAGCACACAAGGGGTTACAAAAAGTGCAAGCTAGAGTAAAGAGGCATGAAAGAAGAAAGGATGAAGAGAAGGATGGGGAAGAGATCAAGGCATCTGGAGATGTTAATTGACATTGCATTTGAATAGTTGGAGATTATAGTTATCAAGAAAGGGAGTTACACAGACAGGAAGTGTGAGACATGAAGCTATTGGAGTAGAAGAAATGGCTACATTTAATTGTTTTGATAGTGAAAGGGTGGGACTGAGATGTTGATCTAGTGTTACATTTAAATTCATGCAGTTTGGGAACTGGCAAAAATAGCTCATCGGAGCAGTTACCATGAAAGTATTTGTAGAAAAGACAGCAGGAGGAGACAGCACATCTGTGAGAGAGTGACTGTAAATGAGATGCCAGATCAGGGCCAACCACATTGCATATCCATCTCTGGATTTTGTTGAGGACCCTAAAATGAACAGCGGGGGCTCTAGACTATATATGACAGCAACATTATATACAAGGGTGAATGGTTGATTTATAGATTTGAAGGATAAACTCAGGTGAAACAAACTTTCTGGCACAACACAGAGAACCAACTTTCCTTGTGGTAGATGAAGCTATTGATTCAATGTAATTGTTTCATCTCAGGTCAACGGACAATGTGAGAACAAAGAGGTGCTCTCATGGAGCTGAGCATCAGACATTCTAATGGGAGGCAGGGAGGGTTCTCTGTGGTGGGTAATAGAGAGCAGTTTTGTTTTTGAAGCATTAAAGTTAACCAGCCATTTCTTACCCCAGTCAACAACCAATTGGAGGTCCTTTTCGAGAACAACGGCCAGGTTGGTTTTGTCAGTGATACCAGATTTACTATTTAGGCAGGAGTAAATAGTAGTTTCATCTGCATAGATGCCTACTTGGAAACTGATGACATTAGGAAGATTGTTAATGAAGATAGGGAACCGTGTATGACCCAGGATAGAGACTTGGGGAACACCAATGTTTATGAGAAAGAAACTGGAGGAGAATCTATTAAGGACGACCTTCATTACACGGTTTGACAGGAGTTATTGTATGAAGTCAAATAATCATCCTGAAATACTGTATCCCTGAAGCTTATGAAGGAGGCCAGCATGCCAAAAACTATCAAATGCTTTAGAGATATCTAGAGCCACATCGCAAACTTCTCCGTTATTGTGAAGTGCTTGGTAAACAAATTCAGTTATGGCTGTGAGCACATCAGCTGTAGATCAGGCAAAGCAGAAACCATATTGTTTGCCAGAGAGAAGATCATGGGATGTAAGGTGCATTGATTAAAGCTTCAAAGACTTTGCTGAAGGGTGGTAGGAGACTAATAGGGTGGTAGTTAAATGGGTCAGAAGGGTTGCCAGAGTTTTTAAAGACAGGTACAACAGATGAGGAATTCCAACAGGATGGAAAGCAGGAGTTGTTGAGGCAGTAGTAGTATAAGCTTGGAGAGGACAGGAGCCAGTTCAGGACCACATTTCTTCAGGACAATAGCTGGTATCCCATCGCCATCGCTAGCCTTATGGGAGTCTAATTTAGAGATGATGCCCAATACCAATGATGGGGTTATGTGCAACTCGCTCAACAGAGCCTCAGTTCTAGAGGGAAATTGGGTGTGGGTACACTGGACAAGTCGAGCATTGAATTGGATGAGAATTTCCTAGCAAAGCATTCGGCCTTATCAGCTGAGGAAGTCAGGACTACAAATTGGTTGAACAAAGGAGGTTTTGTAGGTTTGCTGTTGATTAGTATGCTCTTGCAGAGACACCAGCAAATCTTTGATGCCGAATTTGCGAGATGCAGTATGTTGTTTTATTCTATTAGCAAATAGTGACTTTGCTTCATTGAGGATATGCTTGTACTCATTATGGGCTGAGACAAAGAGACATCTGTTGCAATCTGACATGTCACTATGGTACAGGTGGAAGAAGTGATTCCTATGGGCAACGGCAACTGAGCAAGCAGCAGAGAACCAAGGGGATGAGCGTGATTTAACTTTATATTTCTTTGCGGGGATGAAAGCTTCAATTTCAGCTTTTACCCAGGAGGAGACCTCAGTAGCGCATTCTTGAACCGGGAGATTAAAGACCACATTCCAGAGGACATCATGAAGGAAATCACGGAATGAGTCCCAGTCAGCTCGTTGATAAGAGAAAGATGTTTTGTTGGTAGGAGGTTCTTTGCTGGGGATGGAGTAGAAGGTGATGTTGACTGATACTACAGCAAGATCAGAATTGCCAAGTGGGCAGAGCTGCATGGTACAACAAGGCTTGGGGATAGCAGTGCAACAGAGATTGAGAAGGGAAGCCTTACCATCATGGTTGTTGGGGAAACAGGTGGGAAAGTCAACCACTTGTGTGAGGGATTGAGTAATTGAGAAGTTAAGGGTCCGTATGCCAGCAAGGTCAGTTATAAAGTTTTTAAGCCACTTGACATGGTGGGCGTCAAAGTCACTGAACATAAATATATGAGAAAATGGATGAAGAGATATAGCCTTGTCTATATTGTTGGAAATGCTTTCAAGTGCACCACAGTTTTGGGAAGATGGAGAGCAATAAAGGAAGAAGAGGTAGCTTACAGCATGTAAGGTCATGCATGTGGGTTTGAGAGTCTTTTCTAAGGAGATGAAGTAACCAGTGATCGAGAGGTCAGAGGAGGGGATAAACGAGGTTGGTCTTGCAGAGAGCCAGTCTCAATGAGGAATGATTCCTCACTGCAGAAGTTGGTTCGAATGCCACGGATGCTAGAAAAGGAAATGTTAAAGGGTTAAAGGGTGATTTTTTAGAGCAGGTTTAGGTTTACTTTTTTGATCATTTGTTGTCATGTTGGGTAATATTGGTAGTGAAAATGAGAATCCCTGAAGTAGAACTAGCAGATGGACTTCTTATGAGACAGGAGCAAAAAAAAAGCTGGTGCAGCCTGCAACATGATGTGGCCTCAGGGTTGCCCACTGGAGGTGTGTACAGAGACTCCCCTCCATGTGCAACATGGCACTACAGGCACCCTGATATTATACAACTGTTGATCAGAGTAGCTGCTCAAGACACTACACAAGAGTTAGGGCTCCTAACTACCAGTTGGGAACAGCAACCAGAAAACTGTCAACCCGGTACCCTCAGAATAAGAGGTGTTGCCACAGACTGCACACATCACAAGAGAATCACCACAGTATTACTACAGAGACCAGAGAGAAGGAAAGGAAAAGTACCATGAACCCCTTCCTAAACAAGAAACAAGGAGTGAGCCACTGTGCTTGTTCAAGAGAAATGGTAGGAGTGCTGACTGGGTAATAGGAATGCCTACCTACTCCTGTTACATGCGCACTAACACACACACAAAAAAAACAAAAAAAAACAAGCAGCTTACAAGAAGAACAAGAACAACGAACAAGCCACTCAGTATTGCAACGTGCAAGCCACTCAGTGTTGCAACTGAAATATAAAATTTTTAATTTAGTTTTGAAACTGAAATATAAAGTTTTAACTTAGTTAAAGTCCCAATATGCACTTCTTGAGCACAAAGAGTTCCTCATCTGAGAGCCTGGGAACTCATATCATTCACTTTGCAGGAGTCAATGAGAAAAAAATTCAAAGAATTTATCCAAACTTTTCAAAAAGTTGTGAGGACTAAATTCACATCAATTAATAAAAAAAAAATATGAAAAATATTTCATAAGATGGTATGAAGAAAGGTAACAGAAGGTAAATTTTAATTAAGTTAGTAATAAAATTCGAAGACAAACATACAATTGAGACTGGCACAATCATATCATTCATTTTGAATGAGTCAATGAGAAAAAAAAATATTTCAAATTATTTATCCAAAGTTTTCAAAAGAATAGTGAGGACTAAATTCACTTCAATTAATAATTAATAAAGAAAAATATACAAAAAACATTTCATAACATTGTACAAAGTCAACAGAAGGTAAATTAGAATTAAGTTAGTACTAAAATTCAAAGACAAACATACAATGGAGACTGGCACAATATTCATGTGAACCACATGGCTACTTAGAAGAAAGTAAAGCCAGGAATATATTCGCCTTAACCATTAGCCAGCAATATTGCAATAAGAGGAATAATGAAATCAGCAGACTATATCAAAACTCTGCATGAAAATCTACAACTATCAGTGCAAAATCTTTATCTAGGTCAGCAATTTACTTTCCAGCAAGATAATGATTCCAAACATAGGTCTAAATCAGTGACTGCGAGACTTCAGAAAAAGAAGATTACAGCTCTGCCATGACCTTCAATGAGTCCTCACTTGAATCCTATTGAATATCTATGGCAAGAATTGAAAATATGAAAAAATCATCAGTCACCAAAAAACCTTCAGGAATTAGAACGTGTAACCATTGAAGAATGGAAGAAAATCCCAGAAAAGACTTCTTCAAATCTCATCAAAAACTTTAGCAAATGATTGCAACAAGTTATAAAGATGAGAGGCCATGCTATTAATATTGCAAAAATTTTTCAGTGTTTTCTATTTTTCATACTGTATGAATAATTTTGTCTTTTCTTATTTTGCATAATTTGCCTGTCAAATTTGTTGTATTTAACCAATTGTTCTGAAAATTGAGTTTTGTATTTCTTTTTTTTTTTTGGTGCTTATTAGCATATAAAAATCTGGCATCATATGGGCATGAGATTCTGAGAAATGTATAAGAATATTCAAAATTGATGGGTGCACAAATAATTTTGTCATTAACTCCTCAACTGCTATTTAAATTAAATTCTAAATCCCTGATTCCATGACAAATTCAATCTAGGGTTGAAGAAGATTAGCACATGGTTGTGCTGGCTGAAATAAGGTATACCCACATGAGATAATTTTGGATTTTTGCTTTGTAAAATATGTGGTCTGTTATAATAAATACATTGAGCTCTATTTGTGGATCAGTTTTAATATTTGATATTACTGGGACCCACTTGGTTTATATACCAATGGATCTATCTATCTATCTATCTATCTATCTATATCTATATATATATATATATATATATATATATATATGTGTGTGTGTGTGTGTGTGTGTATATATATCCAGGTAAGATAAGAACAAATGCAGTATAATTCCATTGTCCATAACATTTAATTTAAAAGAGGGCTCAATACAGAGTAGAGCTAAACATTATTTATTATAGGAGATAAAACAAAAATATGTTAAAAATTGCTACACAATAGCAATCATGTTTCAACACTACAAATGTGTCTACTTGGGTGATGGTAAAATACTGGTTCACTAGTAATTTATATCTAGATGAAAAAGGATACCTGCACAAAATGATTTTTACCAGAAAAGTGAGACTCCAACAAAATAATTCAAACTCACTGTTTACAAGAATCAGATTTGATCAAAAGAAGATTTGCTGGTATATCTGGGCTGGACCTGCACAATCCTCAATTTCCAACCTTGGTAGAGCTCAGCATCATTTACCTGGTCTTGTTATGATGGTTTGTTTTCCACCCTACAATCTCTTTCCCACAAACACAACATTGTAAACCTGTTACTTGTCTATCACTACTTCCATGACAAATGCTTAGATGAACTTCATTCTCTAGTCTTGCCAGTTCAAACTGTCACAGCTATGACACTTCTGCAGAGTCAAATCATCTTCATTTCCTCTGGTTTTAAATTCACTCAACTTTTTCCTAAGAAGTGCCACTTTGTGGAACGGACTTCCATGCGAGTGCTTTCCTAAACACTATGATTTTGGACTCTTCAAAGTCAAGGGTCAACTGCCTTCTATCTTCCTAATCTTCATTTCTTACCATCTTCTCTTTTATTCATTTTGCATATTTCATTCACTATTACCATTCTGTTGACTGTAACCTTTAACCTTTACTGTTTTTGTGCCTTGTATTGGGTGAACTTTAATATAATAATAATTTTAAAAAATCTCTTTAGCCTTCCTCAGGTGTCTGTTGTATTCAGTAACCTTTAGGTAATTTTGAGAAAAAAAAACCTTTCCAGAGAAAATATTGTTCATTTTTCCTTTTTCTCATGTTTGCCAAATTTCAGGATTTGGGACTGCCAATTCTTTCCTCTTAATAACACTTCTGTGCTGATTTCACTTGGGCAGTTTGGTGTCATACTGGCTTGTGTCTCTGTGTCTGTCTGTTCAGTGCTATGTGTATATCAGATGTAGACATATATAAATATTTACGAGAATTGATGAATCTATGTATCATCTAATGTATCATCATTTTTATGCTAGATAATAAAAACAAACAATCTTGCAGCAATAATCTTCCTACCTGGATATGAAGATTACTGATTTTCCTTTCAATAGAGAATTATTTTATATTTTACAAACTCTACAGATTGACCTTTTGCTACTATTTCTTTCTTTACCAAAAAGTGGACAACAAACATGGGAGTGAAAAGCAATGCAGTTTCTCCCCCAAACAATATGAATAGTTCATTAATTACTGCAATTAATTATGAAATCAATAAAATCAATAATGAGCAATTATCTTCATTTTTGTGGCATCAACTGATATGGCACTTTGCACTTATTGGTTGTAGAAAAGCTGCAAAGTTTGCATAATGGTAAAGGATTCCATTTAGAACTGCAGGAAATTAAAGAAACAGATTGGATAACTGTTTTATTACATCTTGAAAACTCATCTATCTATATTTTTAAATGAGGTTTTGTAACTATTTACACTATTTACACTGTTCAAACTCTTGTCCTCATCTTTATCGTCATATTCACAACATTTCAGCTGTTGTAAGTTCTAGCTTACTTCAGGTGATATACATTGGAATTTTGAACTAAAACCTTTATTTAGTCCAAGGGGATATATTGTTCTAGTTCCATGTGCCATGCCTTTTCTGAATATCTCAGTTTTAGTTAATTCCCTTTAGTAGCTCAACTTGCCAAGAACAATAACAAGCCAAAATATGACCTCTGAACAGCAGACTATCTACAATTTTGAATTGAATAGACAACATTGTATACCAAAATTTAGAAATACATTAAAAATTAAACAAAAATACCTTGATGATTGAATTTAACAGAATTTGTTTAAATTAATTCTTGCTGTACCTTTATGTATATATGTATGTATTTATGTGCCTGTATATATATATATATATATATATATATATATATATATATATATATATATAAAACAAATGTCCCTTAAATGGCAATTGCTTACAACACAATGCAATATACCAAGCCACTGTAAAAACAGCAGATAACAAAGACAAATATATATAGGAGTAACTGAAGGACCCTGGAAACAAAGAAACTATGCACACAAAACATCCTTTATAAATAGTAAATATGCAAGCAGCACAATTCTTTCTAAATATATTTGGGAGATTAAAAACAAATCACACCAAAAATATCAAGGAAAATAATGGAAAAAACATCAGCCTACAACAATCAATCAAAAAACTGTAAACTCTGCTTGGAGGAAAAAATAGCTATAATTACCTTCTCAGACCAAAACAAACTACTAAATAAACAATCAGAACTCCTCTCAAAATGCAGACACAAAAACAAATTTTTACTATGTTACTTAAAAATCAAAAACTGAAAAGAATAAATGAAAATAAATAAAATAAAATAAACAAAAACAAGTAAATAATAAACAAATTAACAAACCACACTCACCAATATAACTGTTAGAATAATACAATAGACTACCCACAATGCAATAGAATACTCACAATACAATATATATATATATATAATACATATGTATATATAAAAAGTCAAGCAAAAACACAATGCACATGGCCTGGCAATTGTGTTTAGCATAAAACAGACTGTTACTTCTGGGTGTTGATATCCAACATATATATATATATATATATATATATATATATATATATATATATCACATCAGATCTGATGACATTTTCCCGAGGGGATACCAGTTCAAATACTGCCAGGCGACACATATTTTTCTAATTTTCTGAATATTCAGGGTGGCAGGTGTAAATAAATAAATATACTGTTTAATAAATAAATAAAAACAGAGCATCTACTTGAATATGAGAATCTGTTTCAAAAATAACGTTTAAACAAATAAATTAAAAAATATATATTTATGTTTATATATATGTCTGTGTGTGTGTGAGTGTATTCTGTATATTTTGTCAGCAAACAAGTCTTAAAAACAATAGATATTTCATGTCTATTCAATTGTCTTATAAAGAGTCATTATATTTTCTTTGCAATATAATGGCTTGTACTTATGAACATAATATAATGACAATGTGCTGCTTAAAATGCATTAGATTTTCTTTCTTTCTCTTTATTTTCTTACAACTCTGACATGTGAGTCGGTGAGTCAAAAGCATATTTTTTACTCATGTTTTTTTTACTAATAAATTTAATAGACATAATATATATATATATATATATATATATATATATATAGAGAGAGAGAGAGAGAGAGAGAGAGAGAGAGATTGAGATATAGATATTCAATGAAAGTATAATGGTGTGGGGCCTAGGGGTTAAAATGAACACTTGATTTACCCATGCCAAGAAGATTAATGGAGGATGGTAATGACGAGGTAATTTAAACAAAACAAGATAAGGAATTTCTTTATGAATTTACATGCTTGAAGCTGTGTCAGTAACTCATTTCAGGGAAATAAATCAGAAATTTTCAAAGTCTGTAATTTTAAGAAGAAATGTTCATACAACAGATCAAATGATCAGACACAAAATAATAGTATGAAATGTTTAAAACAAAGGTAAGAGATTTTGTTGTTCACCAAAGGGATATATGGTTGCATACATTCTAAAGTAGATGAAGAGAGATAGTTTGAAATATTTAGTTTTCTTGGATTGGTGAAAGAAAATTCTTTGAAGTGTCATGTGTTTGGTTAAAAGCTGGTGATATAATTGGCAAGTAAGTTGACACTGGTGAAAACTTCAATGCTGCATGTGTGAACAGAAACAAAACTTCTTACATGAATTCAGACACTCCTCTCTTATTAATTTAATATTTCTCATTTTATATCAAAAGGAATTTTGCATAGGTTTGCGACTTGCTTTTCTTTCTTCTTCATGACTTAACTGCTAATTTTTGTGAAATCAAGGTTTTCATGGTCCAGAAACAATTTCACATAGGCTCACAAATTTATTTCCTCCTTCTTTTCAGTTCAATGGTCAATCTTTGAAAGCAAGGTTTTCATTGGTCTAAAGAAAATTTCACATATGTTTGCAAATTTCTTTTCCACTTCTTCCTCAGTTCTCCAAATTTGAAGGGAGTGGGTAATGGGTATTATTATTATTTTTCACTCACCACAAAACCATATTGAACAATGCTTGAGTTAATTTGTTGTCATGCTATCAATGTGAATATTAACCCTGATAATATTGTAGATATACTGTTGATAATAACGTTGTTTCATTTATTTTGCTATCAAGTCTAAGTAGATGTTTTATGCTTTAACAATATATAAATTTTGTATATAACATTGATTTTAAACAAAGCAATTAAACTGAGTAATAATTCCTTGGCACCTCCATTTACTGAAAAAGTGCTTTGCAGTTATTTCCCTAGTCCTAGAATATCATGAATGGCCATGATTTTAGAACTTTTTCTTTATCTCCACTGAAATCAATTTCACAAACTTCCAGCCCACCAAGACATAACAGAATGGGAAGATTACAATCAATAAATTGGCACATTGTGCCACTAAGCTGGTGATCCAAATATATTTGGCCATCTTCTAAATGTTCAGGGCAAAATATCAAATGTCTGACACTGAAACAATTCCATCAGCAATGCAGAATTTTTGTTCACCTTTAAGACTTTCCTCCAGATTTTGATCATTCTTCTATCTTTGAATTCTCTCAGTCACAACTTAAATGAATATCATGTCAAGCATCTTGGATTTTTATTTTATTGCTAGATCCTACATCAATAAATTTATTTTTTCAGGTTAGACATAAAATATTTCTAAAAAAGAAAATTTTATTCATTTGCTGCCACAAGAAATGAAAAAAAAATTTAAATATTTTTTATACCTCAGTTGATACAAAATGAAAATCTGAGTCAAATGTCAAGGGAAAGTTACTTACTAAATACTAAGATAAGAGGTCAAAATAGTTTGATTCCCTATGTGTCAAAAGACTATATTTTTATTTTTAGCATTGTTTCACTAAACCTTTTGCTTACTTTCAGGCAAATTTATAATTCGATTCTTCCAGAACATTTTATCTTTCTTACAAAACAATTGCCCTGAGTTCCTTTTTCAGTCATCCAAGGAAGTATATTTTTTTTATTGAAGACAATTCTTCAATACGCAGAATAAATAGTGATTTGAAAGTGCAGTTATCTAGTGTATATGGTCGAGGGATGAGAAACTTACCAGTCAAGCTGCAACAGATTTTTTCCTGATCACCAAAGAAACATATAGACTGGCCTAGATATCCTGATGGAATGTTTACACTCTTTTTCTTGACTGATTCTGGATGAATGTATTTCATTGATTGCCGCCTTCAGTTGATCTGATTGGGAGTAATATTTATCTGAATGAATTGTTTAGATCATTTGAAGGTGTACATAGCAGGTGGTTCTCTTCCAATTCAATCATATATGTAGCATCACTTTCATTGGATAGCGAGTAATTTTTATCAGTTGTGGTATATTTCACTTTTTGTAAAGTATCCACTTTTCATCCCCTATCACAATTTCTTTTCAAAATGCAATATTTTCATTAGATTTAAATAGAGAAAACACACAGAAATAGTCTAGTAATGTCATATGGAAGTCACACATTAAAGTGGTTAATATAATCAAGCTGGATTAAATTATTTTTGACACTTGATTTGGATATTGTCAGTGTGTTAGCTAATTTCCCCATATTGTATAGCATTGATTATTCTCAAGTAATGTCATTATTTTTTCACTCTCCAATTTTACTGGTCTACCTAACCATGGACCATTATGCAAGATGAAATCTCCAGTACAAAAGTTTGCAAACAACTTTTGACATATTCATTGATTCATACTGATTTTTCTACAATTTCTTTTTGCATTTGGGTCACATTTTTACTATTCTTAAAATGCTTAAAATGCTGCTTATTTTCTTCCATGTTCAATTATTAGCTGTCATCAAAATCTTTTTTAATAAAGTTTGGTAAAACTAAATGCTCCCAATGCAAGTTTGGTAAAACTAAATGCTCCCATCAAAGAAACAGAGAACAATTGTTTTGCCAATCTGCTATGAATAAATATGACTACTTTCTTTTCTCTATATAAACACATATACATATACATATGTGCATAAAAACTGATGGAGTGAAAATAGATTTTGTAAATTTAGTTTATACAACTTGGAACATTGTTGCCACAAAATGTCACCATTTTCATAGCAATTAAAGATGAGGCTGATTCTAAAGAAATTTCTAAATGCCAATCAGTTTAGCAAATGTTAACAGTAAGAAAGAAATAACTCTATTCAATATAAGACTTACCAAAAAATGGATCATTAAGACTTAATTTTGAATGTTACGATAAACCTCACAAGTGGTTGGGGTATTTTAATAACATTTATTATTATTTTGGGGGTGTTTCTTTTAATTGTTTATATCAGGTCATCCCATAAGTTCTGTCCGAATTTTGAATAAAGAAAACAAGTGACCAAATGTTACATTTAATTACAGATTCAATCAACAATGTATTTTCCCTGATTATCCATAACTTCCTTCCATCTATTAACAAGCTTACTAATTCCATTACTGTAAAATTCTTTTGACTTTGATTTGAAGAACTCACAAATGTCAGTTTTAACCTCTTCCTGTGTTACAAAAGCTGTTTCTTCCAAATGATTCTGTAAGCTACGAAACAAATGGTAGTCTGAAGGAGCAAGGTCAGGAGAATAAGGTGGATGAGGAATTTTCTCCCAACCAAGTTCTTCGATCTTTTGTGACGTGATTCTTGATGTGTGTAGTCGCGCATTGTCCTGATGAAACATCACCCATTTTCAATTCACTAGAGCAGGTCTTCTTTTCCTCAAAGCTTGGTTCAAATGCTCTAATTGCTGACAGTATATTTGAGCATTAATTGTTGCATTAGGTGGTAAGAATTTAAAGTGGGTTATTCCTTGGCAATCCCACCAGATTGAAAGAAGAACCTTTTGCCCATGAAGTTCCCTTCTCGGATGTGGCTGGGGTCCTTCCCCATTACCAAGCCACTGTCTACGACACTTAACATTTCGATAAAAGATCCATCCATCCAAAAAAGGTGAAATAAGTTGGCGAGAATGGAGAGAAGAGCAGATGTCAACTCGGGATTTGAGGTTGTTTTCAGACAATTCATGAGGCACCCATTTTCCAAGTTTAGGAACTTTTCCAAGTTGTTGAAGATGACGATGAACAGTTGCATGGTTTGAACTGAGAACCACTGCCAATTCCTCAACTGATAAAGCAGGATTTTCTTCAAGGGCTGCTTCAAGAAGCTTTTCATCAAACTCAACTGGACGTCCAGTTCGATCTTCATCTTCAAGGGTGAAATCTCCACCTCTGAATTTTGCAAACCATCTTCTGCAAGTTCTTTCATTCACACATTCCTCTCCATAAACTGAGTGAATGTTTCTAGCTGCTTCGGCTGCTGAGTTTCCTTTCTTGAACTCATAAAGCATTATGTGCCTCAAATGATTCTTGGGTACTTCCATGTTAGCAAGGTTTTAATCAAACAAAATTTAATTTTATTGTTCTCTGAAATAAAATTTGATCAGTTTAAATGCATTTAAACATAAAAAATAATATTCAGCTCCATTAGACATTATAAAATACTCTTTAAATTTCGTTCATTTTAACAAAAAGTTAAAATTCGGACAGAACTTATGGGATGACCTAATAGATCTTTCTCTCTCTCTCTCTCTCTCTCTCTCTCTCTCTCTCTCTCTCTCTCTCAATAATGCAAATGTTTACACTCAATGTTTTTAATTCTTTATTTTATTTTATGTTATTCATTTTTCCTTTTACTTAATTTAATGTCTCAAGATGTTTACTTATATTACTAAATTAGGACTGGGATTTACATAAAATGCATATTCTTATTTTGTAGAAACAAAATAGCTGATCATTATACTGTGGTAACACAGTCACATATTTTGACTTCAAAACCAATGTTTGGTTCAACCTTAAAACCTGCTATAAGTTAGTTAAATATTAGTCAAAAATCAGTTTGCAAGACTAAACCAATCAAATTCATCCTTTTTAAGACATGTCACTTGAGATATCCATTTGCAAAAATATTGTGAATTTCCTTGTCATCTGTTTTTGGTAATTGTGCCTAGTTAGGTCTTTTCACGGACAAATGTAAAGCTAAATTACAATACAAACTGTCTTTATAACAATAATTGTTCATTAATTCAATTTAGTGCTATCTTTATCATAT
This sequence comes from Acanthosepion esculentum, assembly GCA_964036315.1. Taxonomy (NCBI): domain Eukaryota; kingdom Metazoa; phylum Mollusca; class Cephalopoda; order Sepiida; family Sepiidae; genus Acanthosepion; species Acanthosepion esculentum. Next base: position 69,721,179 of record OZ038482.1, read on the forward strand.
TTACAGCAATTTTATCTCATATTAAAAATTCAGCTAGATAGACACCATTTTGCCCACTGACAACTCAGCATAAAGAACATTGGAGCCGTATGTATTATTTATGTATTAATCATTTGTTTTTTTGTGTCAATATTTTAATATTGCTTAACTTTTTGTTGATGCCATTGCAATTTCTATTCATTGCGCACACACACACACACACACACACACACACACACACACACACACACACACACACACACACACCCTCTTATTTTGTCTTCTGTTTACCTTGATTCTAAAGTGATGGAGTTTTAGAGTTACTAAAGCAAGGACGAATCAAGTCGAGCCGATAGTAGTTCACTCCAAACCAGACTGACAGTCATACTAACACCTTCCACATCTTGTATTATTATTCCATGTAATATATCTTCGTTATTTCTACTCTTGTGTTCGTGTTGTTCTTCCTTGGTCCTAACTTGGACCATAAAAATATATATATATATATATATATATATATATATATATATATATATGTTGCTGAGCCCCTGGAGGGGGGTCACGATATGAAACCATGGCCCGAGTGCCCCCGTATCGTAGATGATGAGGTTACAAAAGGGCCACTAAAGATTTCGAATTAAAATGTGAAATCTTACAAGGTGAAACAAAATGGACCACAGAACTAGGTATGTATGATTAATGCTAAGTTTATTTATGAAGCAGAGGCTGTGGGGGTAGATTGGTCTGACAATCATGGTAATGGTGGTTGGACTGGTTGTGTCGATGGTTGGACTGGTCGTGTCGACGGTTGGAAAGAGATTGCGGATGTTCCGGTCATGTCGATAGTTGGATGTTGAGGTTGATGACGAGATGCTGAGGTGCATTCATTCCGGTCGTGTTGATGGTTGGGCATTGCTGGTCATGGTCAGTGTCGAAACATCCCGTAGTAATTACAGCCGATAGTATATGGAAAAGGTTGGTCGTTCCAGATGATTACTGCTGGTCATCGCAGGTGATCTTTGGTCACTGCAGGTGATCAATGCTGGTTGCTGTAGATGATTGCTGTTGGTCGTTGCAGGTGATCGCTGCTAGTCAATGCAGATGATCGCTGCTGGTTAGCTGGTCTGGTTTCGGACTGGATGTGTTGGGCAGGAACAGGGAGCTGGTGTTGCAATGCAGTTGTTAGTATCGGCAACGGTATCTGGTCAGTGCTGGGAAGCTGGCATTGCGATGTTGTTGGGCATATCGAATGTCCAGTGCTGCCGTTGTGTGTCTGCTGGTCGAGTCCAATATCGAAACCTCCCGTAGTAATCATAGCCGTAGTGTACGGGAAAGGTTATGGACATGCGGACAGCCAGTAGGGACAAAATGCTAAGAGTGAAACATGGGCAAGGAGCCAGAAGTAAGAAGGTGAAGTAAAGGGAGAAAGAGAAGTAGATCCAACTCGCGTCCAGTTGGCAGACAAAAAAAAATGGCAGCATAACTTAATACGCAGTTTGGGTTGGTGTCCTGGACACAAAGGCCAGGAGCCTGCATACTGACCCCAAATTCGGCAAGAAGTTGCTATGTTATGTTAAGGGAGACCAACAACAGACATGATCTCGCAAAAATGCTAAAAAATCTCTCTAAAAAATGAGTTGAGATTTGCTACAAAAAAACAAAGGTCTAAAAATGCAAAGAGGTGTATTACGACTAGTTTCGTAACAGAAACGGAACTAAAAAGTAATTAGCCAAATTCTAAAACAAAATGAGACTAAATTACACAACGTGTAGGGAACATGATCGAAAAGGTCAAGGTTAAAGTTCCCTGTTCTCTTCTGTTTTAAAGAGTGGCCAAAGGCGGCCGCAACATATATATATATATATATATTATATATATATATGTGTGTGTGTGTAAGTATGTGTGTGCACACTTATATTAATCAGTGTGCTAGAAATATTATAAAAATGTAAATTATTATAGAAAGAGAAACTTTTATTTTGATTTCTATATCAATGAAAACTTCCTTTTGTCTACCAAGTTTGTTAAAAACTTCGTAACAGAAGTGGGTAGAGGAATATAGAGGGTAAAACTCAAATTCTGTTCATTCATAGAAGTTCTGTTTCCTTGTGCATAGGAAAAGGATTCAAGAGGCAGAAATTCTTTGCAAAAAGATTTCATTTCAGCAAAAAACAAGACTTTATTGAGTTATTCTTAAATAAAAGCAGGTTTGTCAAAATGCAGAGCATACAAGAAAAAAAGAATCTAAATTTGTCTTAACACAAATGCTAATTCACAACCTGCAGGCCATTTATTTTTATTTTATATTTTGTTATTTTTCCCTTCTTTTTACTAACAATCTCCTTAGAGAGTAAATTCAGTTTGGCCCAAACAGGACAGTATAATCATTTCCCTTTCTCTGTTGCTTCATTCAGTCTTAAGAGAAGCTTCAATGAGCAACTGATAAAGTTTAGCACACACACACACATACACACATATATTTATATATATATATATATATATATATATATATATATATATATATGTGCCATCATTGCAAAATAGCTTGCAACTGTGTCTTATCTGTCAGCTCTGATAAAAGTGAATAGTGGCTTAGATGCAAGAAGAGTGGAGACAGACCTGAGTCATCAGAGGTTCCATCATTGATTTCACTGACTGCAGGACAATAAAATTTTCCCCAGACAGTTGAGATATGCAAATACAAATGCATACAATATATATACATATGTACATACATACATATATATATATACATATATATATATACATACATATATATATATATACATATATATATATATATATATATATATATATGTATATATATATATATATATATATATATGTGTGTGTATATATAGTGTACATATATATATATATATGTGTATGTGTGTATATATAGTGTACATATATATATATATGTGTGTGTGTATATATATATATATATATATATATATATATATATATATATACATATACATATATATATTTATTTATTTTATCTCCAGTATTAAAAATAAAATTATTTTAGCAGCAGATAATTAAGTCAAGTCTACTACAAAATCTATTCAACTTATATATAACTTTCCAGATGTTTCTGCTGTTATTTTCCTCTTCTTTTTCCTCCTTTCTCTTCTTTCTTTCTTTCTTTTTGCTTTTTTCCTTTTTCTCTATTCTTTCTTTGGATGCTATAGTCCTAAGCACCATTGAATACCTAATCCAATCACTAAGTATGCAAGATTCTCTAGAATGTACACTTGAATGCTAAGCACCAAAAGAAAGAAAGAAAGAAAAACCACTTCCCAATTGAAATGCCAACGGATGCACAATTGCCTCTTTGGTATTTAGGAAATGATGGCTGTTTTTCTGGACAGCATCATGGCTGACTTAGCTGATTGGACAAAAAAAATAAATGTCTCTCTTGAGGTTTCAGTTACAAGACATATTCCTGCACATTTTGTTTATAAGAAGGGAAAAAAGACAGTTTTACTTGGGATCATTCCATTTATGAATACAGGGTATTATGGCTACCCCAAGCAGATACATCGACTTTGATTTCATTTTTTCCTTTTCAGTACTACTTAGCAGGCATTTCTCAAATGTCAGTTTATTCTTACCTTTTTCTAAAGCCACTTGAAAAAAGAAATGTAGTTACAGGGAGCTTGGGGCTGATAAAGTGTAGGCTAAAATGTTTGTTTTGTTTTTGTTATGTGATAGCAATAGAAGAGCTTAATTTTAATTTAAGAAGATTTCTTTTGTTTTGTGACAGTGGCCAAAATTGGTATATTTTTTTATATTGATTTTAACATTGAAAATAGAAGTAAACAAACAACATTTTCAGCTCTCTTATTTTATACTCTCTTATTTTACGTATATAACATAATACAAACAAGATTTATACAGTTTATAGAAAATGTACTGAGGATGAGTGAATGTGTCTGTAAAGAAAAACAGACAAACCTTTAAGCTTGTAATGAAGCTTTATTCAGTGCAATTTGACTGCTGCCCATGTGTGTGGTTTTATAGTAGAGTCGTTCGAGGGAGAGACAACTATAGTTGCCTTCAACACAGAGTCAAAAGACATTTGTGGAATTTTGTTCTGGATATTTTTTTCCTGAATGATGCTCTATGATTAAGTAAAACATTTAAGGTTGATAGCAATCAAAGACATTGTTGCGAAATTTATGCTAAGTAAGATGTGTCAGAAGGTGAAATTGTGTGAAGGCCTAAAATGTGCGCGTACAGTATGCATTTATACACAGCAAATAAATTAAACGAACATATTAAGGCAATGCAACTTGAAGAAATCAAGGAAAAACAACGTAGTTATAGATTTCAACAATAACATGAATTTATACATATATATATATATATATATATATATATATATATATATATATATTTGACATACACAAAGAGATGATTGTTAAATGTGTCAAGTGAGATGAGATTGTAAAGAGTGTCCATGCAGAGGTTTGTTGAATGAATGTCAATGGTTTAGGTTTGTTTGTAAAATTAAAACAGTTTGATTTCTGCAAGATAGAGTGTCAGTTTTGTGAGTTCAAATAATAGTGTGTATGTGTGTGACAATGGTGAGTGTTGATTTAAGTTAAGAGGAGTTGTGTGCCTTTGACTGATATGCAAATGTTGATTAAATATGCAATTACTATTTTGTAGTGATAATGTCACTTTTTTTAGTAAATTGTAAGTTAAGTTTGTTCATGCGGCAGATTGTTGTGTGAGTTGTGTTGAATTGCTGAGAAGCTGGTAGTGGTTGTTGAGCCAGTGTGTTGGCACATGTGGATTCTGCTGGCATCTCTCGTAACTCAGTGTCTGACTAACTTGAATTAAGTCGAGCGATTCCTTTTTATAGATTTTCAGGGTTTTTGTAGGCTCCAGACAACTGCGCGGAAAAAAGGATTTGTCTCAACTTGCTACATTTTGGTGTTCTTTTAACCAATGGGAAGTTGAGTTTGGAAAAGTGAAGTGATGATTGGTTAAAGGTTAATTTGGGGAAGAGTGCATCTTCCTGTAGGGGGTGACAGGCAAATGTGGAAGATTCCACAACATTACTTGTTCTACAACATAAAGATAGTCAACATAATCAAAATAATGAAATCAAATATTGGAAATCAATTGAACCATCTTGGTTATGTTATTCACATTGATGTGTGGTTTCCACATAAGTTATGCAAACAAAACCTACTGGATTATTAAATGTTTTGTTTTTGAAACAAACTGTGATGAAATGTGAATACTTTGCGTAACAATGTGGAATATAAGAGGAAGCAAAATAAACCACTGCTATCCATATCAATGAAAGCCGTGTGCACAATTGAATTAGAAGCATTTCCTCTTCTGTATACCATTCCCAGAGAATCAAACTATCCATTCAGATAAGTACTGCTCCCAAATATACCAAGTGAAGACAGCAATCAATGAAATGCATTCATTCAGAAAAAGTGTAAACATGACATCAGGAGAATTAAGCTATACTGCATGTTTCTTTGGGGTTTAGTTAAATACAAACAATTTTCCTCTTTTTGGCTACTTGTAATAAATTCATTTTCCATTGGTTATCACTATCTTTTCCAAAAATGACCCATTTCTTGTCAAGTAAGAAGAATATGTAGGCAAACATAGACCAATGTTATTTTCAAAATGCTACTGTATTCATATTTTCAACTTGACATAATTTTCAGTTGACAATATGAATACAATAGTGCTTTCTAAATTCTTCTAGTTGCTAAGGACATTTTGTTTGTTGTTAATAGTTACTTTGTTTTCAATAAATTCATTTTACTTTTGTCTTGAAAAAGTTCACATTGGATGAAATGCATTGGCTAATAATACAGTTTTCCTATTGTCTTTTACCTTTATACATTATGTACGCACACACACACACACACACACACACACGTATGTATGTATGTATGTATGGGTGGACATAACTGTAAAAAAAACATTGAATAAATTTGAAACTTAATTTATAAGAAATATCTCAAGTTTTTATCAACAGTTTTTGTCTGTGTATTTGTAAATGTATGTGTATCTTCTTGCCAGAATCTATCTTACATATTTCTAAGTCTATCATTTATCATTGCTTTACTGGTCTGGTGCTCCTGCTATATATTCAGAGATGCTTGATAAAATCCAAAGAATCATCTGCAGTGTTATGGGTCCTGACCTGGCATCTCACCTTCAGTCACTTACTGCTGTACCTTTTCTATAAATACTTTCATGGTAATTGTTCTTATAAAATTTCCATGATGGTACCTAGACTTTATGAATTTAAGTGCAGTACTCGATTGGCAACAAGGTCTCATCTTTTTACATTTGAAATGATAAGATGTAACTGTAAGATCTATGCTAAAAGTTTCTTCTGTTGCACTTCTCACTTGTGGAACCCTCTTTTGGCTTCTTGCTTCCCAGTCAACTTTGATCTTCAAAATATTAAATGCATTGTCAATTGTTATCTACTGTCTTCTTAATTCTTGTTTTTTTAATGTTCTTTCTCCTTAATAGTGTTTTTTTTTTTTACTAATATTCTCTAACACTCAGTAACCCATGTGGCTTAGTGGATTTTTTGTTTTCCTTAGGGGTGAAATGATTTAAAAAATGTCACTGTGCAAGTCCAATTGAGTCAAAAGGGAGGTAAATATTGTGAGGGTTTACTTGGAAAGCAGCACTTAACCTTGTAGTTCAACCTTCAATCAATACTCAAGAAATATTTTTCTTTCATTTCTTTATAAAACTTTATATTAAAAAAGTGACTGTTTTATTTGTTTTGTAACAAAATGAAAAGCTATGCACAAGTTTTCATTGTTTAACTAATTTTTTAAATGTCATCTATTTTCATGATTTAGTCAATCATTTCTCTCTCTGCAGATTCATTTTCTTTATTATATTCTACATAATTATCCTGAAGAGGTGCTTTAATAAATGTCATATTAGCTGTGTTCAAATTTTTTCTTTCAAAGTTCTAAAAGTTAATGAAATCTTTTATCTGAGTGAATTCTTTAAAGATGAGCTTTCATTTTTTGTTGGTTTCATAGCATCATTACTGAGTATGCTTTCATAATAGAAGCATATAGGTTTAATTTCATTTGTAAGCAAAGATATAAATCCAAGTTTCAAAATATTCAAGTAGTTTTAAATTTGTAGCTGCCATTTGTAGCTGTTTATGTATTTGAAGCTAAACTTGAAAAAATTGCATAGATCAGGATTTTAAAATTTTAAAATATAAGCAAAAGGAAAATATATATAGTGTAAAAGCTATTTATTTTCCCTTTAAAACAAGAGGAATTCTTTATATTTTCTATATTTTTATATTTTTATAAATATAAAATAAATATAATAAACCTATCTGTCATATTAATGATTGTGTGCATTTTGATCAAGATATTATTCACATGTATCAGCTTTTTATGTCAATATATTTCATTCTAATGTGTGTGTGTATGTATGTGTGTGTGTGTGTGTGTATGTATATATATATATATATATATATATATATATATATATATATATATATTTAAATAAAAACAGACCACTTTAAGGCTCCATATAATAAATTATTTCACCACAGCCCTTTTAAAGGACAGCGGATCATCAGATTTTATTTCCAAAGGTTGAAACGAAAAATGAAAAGAAATTTACACATTTATGATGGGCAGTAATAAGTAAATTAACGAAAATTTACTTATTACTGCCCGTCATAAATATGTAAATTTCTTTTCATTTTTCGTTTCAACCTTTGGAAATAAAATCTGATGATCCGCTGTCCTTTAAAAGGGCTGTGGTGAAATAATTTATTATATGGAGCCTTAAAGTGGTCTGTTTTTATTTAAATTATTAGCTCTGATTTACATTGAGCTCTCTGGATTTTATCCTCCTTGGGTCTACCCATACGGATTACCTAGTTTTTCGTAAACTAAATATATATATATATATATATATATATATATATATATATATATATATTATGAGACAGTGTTTATGTGGATTGTACATTCATCCAATCAGAAAAATACATTCATTCTTACAAAGTTTTGAATTAAAATATGATCAGCTTTATCAATTAATAATTTAGGGTTTTATTGATGCAAAGAAACACATATGCACACATGAAATTTCCCCATAAAAACATCAACTTCAATAATTTAATAATAGTCCAATCTACACAATATCAAATAATGTTTTACATCCCAGATTTACTTTTACTTTTTCAACAAATATTCATTCTTTCAGCTTTGAATTATAAAGCTTTAATTTATGTGTTTGCGTGTGTGTATGAGAGAGACAGACAGACAGACAGAGACAGAGAGAGAATTTATTCGGATTTGCCCTGAAAGCATCAAACAGCAAAATCTGTAGAAGTCAAAACATCAACGTGCCCATTTTGTTCCATCAGAAATAGAGGCTGTTTTCCTGCTCTTTCTCAACAGATCTTCAAATATCAGTGCCAAGATTTACAACCTCCATAGAAAACAAGACAAACAGTTGTGTTTCCTTCTCAATGGTTTTTGCCTAGTAGCCAATGCCACCAACTGAAGGAGAAGTACAAGTCAGAATGAACACTGGTCATTTTCACTTCCCTTTCTGGTTGACATAAATCTCTCCTATCTGTTTATCTGTCAGTGTGAATGGGAGGGAGCAGATCAGTTTTGCTGACAAAAATAAAAGTGTTGTTGGATCATATCACTGACAATTGAAGTCTGCTCCTAAAATGTAGCACCAAGTTGCACTTACAGTATAACACATTCTTGCTTTAAGTTCAAATCTGTTTTCTTAAAAGCACTTCTAGCTGAACATTCTGATGTTTGGTCATCTGATCATATTTTGGAAATCGAGTTAGCCAAAGAATTTTGCAGCATCCCTTCATAATTTTTTTCTTATCTTTTAACAAATTTGTCAGAATTCAAACAACAATGAAGTTTTAGTTAGGAAAGAAAGCAATCAAGTTTTAATGTTTCCATTATATGTTTTAATTTTATAACAATTTTAATAGTTCACAAGCCTTAGATGCTATAATTTTGAATAAAGCTAACATGGAAATTTAAAACATTTTTTAATTATTGAATTGTATTTATGAATTAAGGGTTGTTTCTTGGCATATATATATGATAGTTTGTAAATTGTGAAATTAAGGATGTAATTAATTTAATTTTTGCAAAATTGAGTTATTTTGCCAAAAAAAAAACCACATAATTGGTTTTCTATTCTCCTTTAAATTAGAAATTTTAAAAAATGTATAAATGTATAATTTTTTTTTCCAATCAGTTATCTTTGTGGAAGGATCAATAAAATTGTGAAAATATTTCTGAAAGGAGAGGAAATAAATTGTATACTTCATGAGTTTAACTTCTTTGTCATAGAAAGAAGTGGAAGGTGGATAATCATCAACCTCCGATTCTATTGACCTTTATGCTGATAATTTGGCAAACTGGTTTAAAGTTAAGAAAGAAGCAGTAATTCAATCCTACACACTTCAAATCCATTCAGTTGGCAATTTGCATGTTTGAAACAAGAGATGTTTTCTAATTCAATTCTTTCTTAATCCATCCTTTTCAAAACTGTTTTATTTGATCATTTTTTTCATGGTAAGCACCAAATTATTAAAAAGACAAAAGCTTCACAATAACAAATTGTCATGAGTTGATTGATTATGCTGTAAGGATTAAGTTTTCTCAGCTTAAAATTTAACTTGGTCTTATTCTTTCATCTTGACAAATAAAATAAAAACAGTAAACAATTCCTGTCATGAATCTTTCATCAAATATTGCTTTATTCTACACTGGATTTTCTGCTTTGAAATTCTCTCTAGGATTTGTGTAGCCTTTATTTATTTCTCTAATTATTATCTAAATATCTCTATTACAATAAATAATTAAGAAAACACTTCCTCAGTCAAGTTTTAAATATGCAATAAATTAAATATTCATATGTATAAATATATTTTCAGTTTCTTTCATTGTTATATCTTCAGAACAACAACAAAAACAATTATCTCTCTATAAAAGTTTCTGTGTGTATGACATCATCAAACTTCTAATCCATTTTGACTAAATATAACTTGCAAACATTTACATGACAACATTCTTCTCAAATATTTTGACAGACAGACATACATACATATATATATATATATATATATATATATATATATATATATATATATATATATATATATATATGTAGGATGCACGGTGGAGTAATGGATAACAGCTTGGATTGAAGAATCGGAGAGACGAGTTTGAATTCCAGTCGAATCCATTACATTCACTTACGTGCTAATACCCTTGGGAAAGGTGTCAATCCTCTTCTTCTCCCTCCAACTATGGGTAAATTGAAGGACAGACTGGGTTCTATAGCCTTGGATGGCAACTGGTCTAGGAGAAGGACAACTCCGAATTCAAAATCTGCGGAGGATTGTTTGGGGACCTTGTGGCATTCGTTGCACCAGGTCCCTGTATTCGTCCCTCCAAAAAGTGTGGATGGCCCTGCACAAAGCCTTCACCACTATAATCAAATCCTGTGTGGGTGTCGGGCTTTCAGTTTCTGGGAACTGATCTGTCTGACCCTCATACGTCGAGTTCGACGGGAGAGTCCATCATATATATATGTATGTGTGTATGTATTTAATTTAAAATTAGATGTGTAATGGATAGCAAACTGGAATCTGAGAGCCAAGTTCAAATTCCAGTTGAGTTCATTACATTCATGCAAATACCCTTTGTAAATGTATGAATCCATCTATTCTCCCTTCAGCTATGGATTAAATGGTAGAGCAGACTGGGCTCTTTAGCCTTGATTGGCAAACAGTGTAGGAGAAAACACTGAATTTAAAACCTGCATAATGTTGTTTGAAAACCTAGTAGCACACTATGTTCCCCAGTTCTCTGTATTAAGTTCTTCCAAAAAGTGTAGTTGGTTCTACACAAGCTTTTCACCACTGTAAGCAGATCATATGAGCAGGTTGTCTAGCTGTTCAGTTCTACCAGCTGATCTTTTGGTTCCTAATATGTCAAAGATGATGAGAGAGTCTATCACAGTTTAAAATTCAATATATTTGTGGGGAATGTATGTTCAATATCAATAGACAGTGTGGGTATAACAACCACTGCATGCAGGTTTGATTCCTATGTCTCTTTCTAACTCACTCACTCACTCACGCACTCACTCACTCACTCACGCACTCACTCACTCACTCACTCACGCACGCACTCACTCACTCACTCACTCACTCACGCACGCACGCACTCACGCACGCACTCACTTACGCACGCACTCACTCACTCACTCACACTCATGCACACTCACGCACTCACTCACTCACTCACGCACTCACTCACTCACTCACTCATGCATTCACTCACTCATGCACTCACTCACTTACGCACACACTCACGCACTCACTCACTCACTCACTCACTCACGCACTCACGCACTCACTCACTCACTCACTCACGCACTCACTCACTCACTCACTCATGCATTCACTCACTCACTCACTCACGCACTCACTCATGCATTCACTTACTCACTCACTCACGCACTCACTCACGCACTCACTTACTCACTCATTCACTCACGCACTCACTCACTCACTCACGCACTCACTCACTCACTCACTCACTCACGCACTCACTCACTCACGCACACACACACACTATCACTCATTGAGTGCTGGTGTTAATAAAACAGTGCTTGATGCAATAAAATACAGCCACAAATAATATATCAATTTTTTCCTCACCAATAGCACAACTCAGAGTTTCATGCATGATATAATCTTCACTTGCTAAATTGAGACTGACTGTTACATAATTTAAATTTTATTAAATATATCGAGTTATCAAAATGATGGAGCAGTCCATATATTATACAGGAATTATTGTTTTTTTTAAATTTTGCATATAAAATAAACATACTTATAAATATAAGGAAAAAACACATGCGTCCACACAAATTATTTACTTCAAGATATAAGAGTGGAATTATAATCTAAATAAGTAATTTAATAAATACTTAAAAAAAAAAAAATAACATCATACATTTTCACATGTAAATTTATATGGATATACATACATAGATATAGATGTAAATGAATAACCACACCAGTAAACAGTTAATTTATAACCCCAATTATATAAAATACTAAAAAAAATTACTGTCCCATTCTATACCACCATGTTTGAAATATAAAAAACACATCTAAATATTAAACAAAAAAAATTATAATACAGAATTACTTGCTACTAACATAACATATCCATACCTGTAGGGATGTATATACAGATGCATGTGAAAAACCACAAAAAACAAAAAATGATGCATACATATATATACACATATACATACATATAAAACAAAGGCCTACACATAAATAGATATAAACTAATTAATTTGAGTTAATTAAATTGCATTCTTATAAAAACGGAAAACACATACACATCGATAAATTATATACTTAGAGTAACAAACATAGAAATATAAAATAATACAGGTTCATAAGACAATAACATCTACTTATGTAAATTCTTATGGATACACAAATATATACATATACTCACACACACATAAGGACAGATAAGGATAGGTAATCATACTTACATTTACAAAAAATACTAGATTAAGTTCATATCCATTTACATTTTTAAAAAAACTTCATGTTTGGTACAATATTAAAAAAATGTTTATACATACAAAGATATTCACAAACATAAACACAAATAATATATATATAAATATAATATATATATACATATATATATATATATATGTGGTGAACTCTCCTGTCATATTCGATATATGAGGGTCAAGCAGCTCAGTTTCTAGGAACCAACAGCCAGACACCAGCACATATGATTTGATTATAGTGGTGAAGACTTTGTGCAGAACCAATCACACTTTTTGAAGGGGCGAATACAGAGACCTGGTGCACTACATGCCACAATGTCCCCAGACGACACTCGACAGGTTTTGAATTCAGAGTTGTCCTTCTCTTAGATTAGTTGCCATCCAAGGCTAGAGAACCCAGTCTGTCCTGCTATTTACTGATAGCTGGAGGATTAATACTTTTCCCAAGGGTATTAGCATGTAAGTGTAATGGATTCGACTGGAATTTGAACTCAGCTCCCTGGTTCCTTAATTCAAGCTGGTATTCCATCATGCTGCATATATATATATATATATATATATATATATATATATATATATATATATATATATGTATATATATATGTATATATATATATAACCAAATATGCTTATGATTATATTGGTCCATAAAATCTAGGAATAAATTATAGATGTATCAGAAAAACAAAAAAATAAGACAAAAAACAATCCCTGCACATTTTAGATCCAAAATTTAAATTCACGTTGATTTAAATTCACATTGATTTTAAATACAAAATTTAATTTGGTCATGCTACCAATAAGGAAAAGAATATATATATATATATATATATATATATATATATATATATATATATATTTGTGTATTTAGGCAGCAATCCTTCTTTCATGCACATTTCATTAAAAATGACTGACAAGGTGCTTTTATTTAGTTTTTTATATAATTTCTCATGCGATCTAATAAAGCTTTTCTTTTCAGATGATAAATTATATAAAAACTGTCCGAATGTTCTTTTTATTTTATAAAATTAATCTAATTTTTTTGCTATTGTCAACTGGTGTTATGCATTTTTTTAATAATTTTAATAACATACATATAACAAACTATTTCTAATTCTAACAGTTGAAATATAATATACAGTTTTTATATAATTTATCATCTGAAAAGAAAAACTTTATTAGATCGCACAAGAAATTATATAAAAAACTAAATAAAAGCACCTTGTCAGTCATTTTTAATGAAATGTGCATATATATATATATATATATATATATATATATATATATATATATACATATGTAGTGTAAAGAATAATAAATTGGAAAGATAAATCAGTGAGTTATGTTCAAATTCCAGAAAAGTTTATTACATTCCCTTTCACAGTAATTCCGTCACAAACGGTATGGATCTATATCTTCATTATCTATATACACACATATCTGCACACAAGGTTGATAAAAATCTTAGTAAAAATCAAATTATTTTTTGTGAAGAACTTTTAGTTATATATATAAGTAGGTGGATGACAAAATGGAAAAAATAGATTATAAGTGACATGTTTCATTTAGATTCATAATGGTCTTATTGATGGAATCTGTTTTATATATATATATATATATATATATATATATATGAAGGGTAGGGAGAAAATACAGCAACCACAAGCTACAGTTTACATTAGAAGTTAAATTTTGATATCTGGTGTACCTCAATGTCTAATTTAATGGTCTTATTCAGATTGTGTTTTTCATTATCACATGTTGCATCAGCATTAGTAGATACTCATTTTTCTTGGCTAAGTTTTGAACACACATTTCTGCTGATCTTATTGTTATTAACTCAACTTAGATTTGGTACAAGGCTACAAGCATGGATTGAATTCCCTACACAGCCATAATGGTCAACCAGATTAACTCACTAACATTTAACCCACATTTTTCCTTTTCTCTAATGGACCTAATCTCTTGAGATATGTAAATTATTCAGTCTTTTTCACTGACAAATAATTAACAAGTGTAAAATCATGCAAATAAATTTCTATGGATCCTGAAAAATTCTCCTTCTTAATCATTTCATGTTTAGTACCGCTTCCAGTTGGCTGATTTACTTGAACAATCTAGTTCCTGATCTATTTTCTCCAGTTGATATATTTGACACTTTTATTTCTTTCCTTTGGATTTTGAATTGGTTCTATTCAAAAACTGAAAAATGTAGTAAGCAATAGTTATTGAATTTTATTCTGATGATCACAAGACAAAGATATTAGCTTCCTCTTACAAAAAATCATTTTATATAGAAAATTGATTTTCAATTCTTTAAGGAATTTTATGTCTGAACCAAGAATTAATTAAGTTTTTCGTTCTGTACTTTATTTTTGATAATAGGTTAATAAATGTGTGGATCAATAAAAATGTGAAGGATTACTTTGCCTGGGAATTAAATACAGTCATTTATTCTCTGAACAACAATAACATCAGAGGATTTGTAAATTAATAACCCCCTCATAGTTTTGACAGGTTGTTTATTTTAAATAAGAAAAGAAATGACAATTTTCCATTTTGGTTATTTGCTTTTATCTCCCTTGAAAATCATGTCTGTACATGCTGTTGCTCTAACATTATCATATATTCCAGTTGAAGATCTTTTTTTATGGAATCTTTGTTAATATATTTTAACAAACATTTGAGACATGAATCTGTAAAATTTTCAATATCATATATACTCATTTATTGGTTGATCTCATAAGTTACTTATAAATTTTTTTAGTCAAGAAATTAATTTCATCTGTTATACTATTTTTTTTTAGGGTAATGACATGACAAATTAAGATAACTGGGCTCAATATTTTATTGCATATAAAATGCATTCATGAATCTTTTACTAAAAGTTCTATGAACTGAGGATAAGTAAGAGTGAAACGCCAAAGGCAAAATGCTTATTATTTATTATTATAAGACTGAAGCAAAAAATCCTATATTTATTCAAATCATTTTGAAGAGAATGTTATTCTAATTTCTTTTTTAGACAGTTGAATATTTCCATGTCAGAAACTTAGTCAATCTGAGCCTTTTTCATTGTGCATAGATTTTAATATAATGAAAATATTACCCATATTGACTCCTATTTGTTTACTTAAAATTTGACCTTACACACAGTATGCTAAATGTATATTCAGCTATTGTTTCTCTGAAAGAAATCATTTTTTATTAATCATTGCTATTTTAAGATAATTATAAAATTGAATCATGGCAACAGGAAATGAATTCCAAGTTTATCATTTTGTCAATTTCTGTATTGACCCAAAGTGATTTATTTCTTTCCCTCAAGTAAAATATTGAGATAAGTTCAGGAAACAATGGATTTCATAATTAATCATTGGCTAAGTTAAATTTTCCTCCAGGAAATATTGTTTGTTATTGCCCATTGTAAAATGGTGTATATACCAACAAAGGTATTTATAAAGTGCAGTTAAACAGATTTGAAGAAGACAAAAACTTTGTACAAACTTTGTCTGAACAACATTTGTCAAGAATTGACTTGCCTTCCAAAAAAATGCTATGAACCAATAAAAATATGATTTTCTCAGTTATAATTTTTATTACATGTCTCTGAGGGGTGGAGCAACTTTTCTAGAGATACACTTTAAGCCTTTTGTTAATATATATTTTTTACATTTAATAGTGCACTGTATTTTTTATTCTTCGTTTTTTTATCTCTGATTTTTCTTTTGTCTTTCAATTCACACTTGACTCACTCATTAAAATAAATGCAGAATAATAACAGTGCACTTTTAAATAGAATATATAAATAATGTCTTTACATTTAGGTGACTGAGTTTGCTTAACAATTGCCCACAATTATCAGATGGAAATCAATCATTTAAAATTAATGAAAAAGTTGATTAACTAGGCCAATGTTTCCTTATTCCCATTCAAAGTACACACATTTATCTTGGCCTCTCTCCCACTTTTCAAAAACCTGCAAAATCCTTTTTTGAGTTCACCATCAGCTGCCTCATTGGATTCTCCTTAATCTCCTATTTCAATGCAATCTTAATCTTGAGAAAATACAGAAGTCATAAATCAGAACTGTAATATGGCTGCTAGACATGGATAATGTAGTGTTTTGCCAAAAACCCTATGTAAAATGTGAATTCTTGTGTTGTCCATTTCACATTTGTATTTCTTAGACAGTCAATCACAAGTCCCTTTGATTGCAGCCTACATATGTTCATTATTTTGAGGTATTCTACTTTCAAAATGCAGATGGTCTGCTGAACAAGTTTATAGCAGTTCTACCAAATTTCTAAAATTGGTTCATGACTAAATAATTTGGGGATGACCAAATAATTTTCTTGGAGCAAGACACTTGTTCTCACCCAATCTTTAGCAATGATTCTTATTGTTTGCTAAGTTGCATCAAAACTGAAACTATTTCTCAAGATATTTAAAATGGTTGGATCATTTCTGGACAAGCTATATGCATCATTTTATGGTCTTTTCTTGAACAACTTTACCCAGGTAGTTCAGCATATTGGTAGAGTAAAAGAAAATGACAAATATGATGAAAAATGGAAAGTTCTGAATAAAAGACAAAACCCAAAACAAATTGGTGCTTTTTTAAATCTTGAGGCTTCGAATCAGAAACTATCTACTGAGATCGTGGAAACACACATACACACACATTTGTATAAGCCCTTTAGAATTTACTTACTTGTGCATTATACTTTATTCCATCACTTCTTGAGCAATAGAAAATAGAGAGAGTAGATTAATCCAGGATAGATTTTCAGTTTTAAATCCATGAATGTCCAACTTTCCACATGTGCCTTAGTTTGAACTTTTTCTTATAACTAATTTCCACCCTGATATTTGTAAAACTACTTCTCTCATCACTCTTCCCAACATCCCTCCCACATCCATACCTATACAATACCTTCTACCATCTACAATGATTAACTACTACCAAACAAATTGTTGTCAAGATATAGAAAATGAGTCATTGCTTTTAACTGATAATTATTAGAATAAGATTATCTTTTATACTCAATGCAATAAATGATTTTATTATAGCTTTCTTACCTCTTACTCTGTAACTTTCTATCTCAAGTTGCTCTTAAGCCTTGTACATTACTGTAAAAAATACATTTAATTTTAGATTTTATTTTGTATATACAATATATTTTAATTTTAATTATATATACATAATATATATATATATATATATATATATATATATATATATATATATATATATATATATATACATACACTATAATATATACAGAGTGCATAAGGTGTTTGATGACATGTGATTATGTATCTGCAATTATTTAATAATCAATTATGTGCTTTTATCTTTTCAGAGCATCAATAGCAAACTATCAGCTAACACATGAGATAGAACAGCATGGTGTAATTGTTGCGATATGCACAAAACCCAGTGATGTTGACAATGCACATATTTTGGTAGTCACCAAGTAGTTTGTGCACAAAGTTTGGAAGGAGATGGACACTTCCAGTGGTGATGTGTCACCTGTGGTGAAGTGAAAAAGTATTCAGAAAGTATCATGACACCACAATTTGTACAGCAGAACATTTTTTCTAATGCAGGACAATACTGATGCAAATCTCAGAATGTTCATGAGAGCCTTTACCAGAGATATTCAGGTGTCTGAAGGTACAATCTGCAATGTGGTACATGACGAGACTCAGTTCAAGTCCTACATGATGAGGATAGGGCTGTTTATGTCAGCACACATACAATAAATGGTCACTTTGAGCAAAACAATTACTGAACAAAATTAAAATATTACTAAAACTGACATCCAGAAGAACCTCACATGCTCTGTTTTTTTGGGTGGTTTTTTAAGACAAAAACATTTTTTTGAGCAGGATCAAAAACCGAACCAGAGAAATGGCAGGTGTTTATTTGTGGATCCTTCTCATGTCCCCCATGTTATGCACACAAAATTTCCCTGATGGTTTTAGAGGTGGTGAGTAATGAAGTACATGTAATATCACCCCACTTCTTTGGTTGAATACCTGTGGCTATAGTGAGATGCTGGAAACAGTTGTGAAGCCCTGGATAGACTTTATATGTGATGGAAGGCCTTATTTGTTTCAGCAGGACTCTGCACCTGCTCATGAAGCTGTGATGATCACAAATTGAATGACAGCCAATCTGCATGACAGCATCACACCAAACATGTGTCCATTTAACTTGCCAGACTTAAATCCCCTTGACTATTACATATAGGGTATTCTTGAATGGGAGACTAATCAAAATTTCTACTATATGACTGATTCCTTGAAAGTCACCATTGCCTGAGTAATGTCCAATATTAATACCAACCATGTGATGCATGCATGCCAATGATTCTGGTCCCACATTGAAGCCATCATTGCAGCTGAATAAACATGTAATCCAACCATTACTGAATCTGTGTACCAAGTTTTGTATCAATAAATTTAGTTTTTTGTAAGATGTGGTTGTTTTGCTTAGTCTTCAGTGCAACCTCAAATACCTACATGCATATATAATATATAACTGTGTTTGTGTGTGTGTGTCTGTGTGTGTGAGTGTGTATATATATATATATATATATATATATATATATATATATATATATATATATATATATATACATATATATATATATATATATATATACATATATATATATATACATATATATATATATATATACATATATATATATATATATATATATACATATATATATATATATATATATATACATATATATATATATATATATATATACATATATATATATATATATATATATACATATATATATATATATATATATATATATATATATATATATATATACATATATATATATATATATATACATATATATACATATACATATATATACATATACATATATATATATATATATATATATATATATATATATATATATATATATATATATATTATGGAATAGATTGTCCAACAATTATTTAATATATATTCTGTTTATATGTTATTTTTATAGATATAATTTAAGTAAATACTCTGTTTTTTAATTAAACAGTTTGCCAGCCTGAATGTTTGAGAAATTTCATAGAAAATATGCTCTCTCCAACAGGCATCAAATCTGAAACTCTAATGAGAACTGCCATTTGATCTGATGTGCTGTTAACCATTCATATATTCATACTATATATAAATATATACTATATATAATTGTATAAATGTCCTATACTTTTTAATTTTAATTATGCTATCAATATACTATACATTTAATTTTGTTATTAATTATATTATTCTACCAAATCAATTAATAAACTTTGATTTTTTTTACCCATCAATGCAAATATCCATCCAATGTATAAACAAGTTGTAACTGACTCACTCAATCTGGATATCAACCACTATAAACCTTTAATCTACATCAAAGTAAAATTCATCAGATTCCATCTTTTTCTGTAGAATATCTGTCAAGAAAATGAATTAGTATCAAAAGAGCTAATATATTGTTTTTTTAAATAAAGCTTGGATAATGGAGATTAATCTGTGAAGCCAGGAAAAATGCACAAATGGTCAGGGTATTGCCAAAAACAGTTATTAACAAGGATGATACTTCTAAATGAATTCAAATAAAGTTGACTACTTCTATAGAGATGAAGATATTATTTCAATCTCTTTAAAAAAATAGTCCTCTGGTCATCTATTTTGGTAAAATCTATCATTTCCACATAATCTAAATAGATAAAATCAGAACTAACACAAGGTTTGTTTTGCATGATCTCTGAGTAATTACTACATTTTAATGTCATATATGCACTTTTATAATGAAAAATAATCAAGTACAAGGAAAAGGATTTTCCTTGTAGCTTGTTTCCACTTTTAAATTAAAATGTCACAAAAGCTGGGTACCTTGATTCTTGCAGAAGAATGTTTGTAAGCATAGACAATTGACCTTTATTCTTCAAAAAAATACAACTAAATCTTGTATAGCCAAAAATATGAGGACAAACAGAGAATATTTTATTTGGATCTTTATTTAACAAGACACTTTTAAAAATACAGTTGTATCTTATATAGCCCAAAATATGGCAAGAACACTTTGCCTTGATAAAGAATTCTTTACTCTTTATATGAAAGCAAAACAGACAAAATTTCATTTGAATTTACATTCAACCAATGGCTGATATCAAATAAACTAAATTCTTTTTTTCAGTTATTTTTCAATATTCATTAAATTTTAAGCTTTCAGAAAATTGGATCAACTTGTGCAAAAATAGTGTATTCATCTTGACAAAGAAGACAAGAATTACTTATGTCAGATGGGAATTATGTATTCGTGTCTTTCAATAACCAATGAAGGCATCAGGTATATTGGATGTGAATAGTGTATTCATACTTCATCATAAGTAAAGTTATAATTTAACTGAATGGCATTCATGACAGGTTATATAATATACTATGACAAATTTTTGTAACAGGAAATTTTCTTTCTCTGATGATGATGATGATGATGGAGGAATTAAAAAGTTTTACTTAACAAGTAAAACGTGGATGAAGGTCAGAAATTCTATTCCAATTTTAGATTTTCTTCTCATTGCCTTACAGATGTTCGATAATATTTTACTTTTATATTTTGTAAATCCATTGAATTGTTTTTTTTTTCAAAGAGTTCAATTAGTGAACAAAATCTCTGCATTTTGACCATTTCTTGGCTGTGAATTTTGTTTATACTTGATATCTATTGAATGAATGAAAATATTGAATTTTACTAATTTCTATTCATTGTGAATTTCATAAAAGGAACTGATTTTATTTATTTTGCTTATTGATCAACTTTTAAATTTATAACATTAGGGTGAATAGATTACAATTTCTACAGGGAGATTTTTTTTATAGTGTCTATTTTTCTTTATATAAATTGCTTTTTAAGTTTTGCACTTTGTGAATTATGGATTGTGGCAAATAAAGTATTTTATGTATGTTTTTATTTTTGAATTGAAAGACTTTGTACATTTAAGTTCCTTTAAATTATTTGGTTTCTTTTCTTCAAACCTCAAGTTTGTCTAGCCCTAAACACTTATATTCCCAATGTTTATTTCTGCAAATATGCCATCATAATTCTTTTCTCCCTTTTAATTTCTTTTAGAGAATTTGTTTAAAGACAAAGTGTTTGTAAAATCCTCTATTTGAAATAAGGAACCTGAAAAAATATTGGTTAAAAAATACATATATTACTAATGTCTCTAATTAAAGTTCCATAAATTAGTAGATCTCTTCAGTATTGGTAAAGGCCAATACTGAAAAGATCTACCAAATTATGAAAGTCAATACTGGAAGGAACTCCCAAGTTCTTAATTGAGCATCAAGAGGAAAACTTTTAATCTACCATTTCCTAATTCCCGGGTGAGCTGTTTTTTGCATAAGTCATCTGAACATCCGCTCTTAGCCAATCAGGAAATCCTAGCCTACAAGAATTCCTGTCATTTATCATTTTACAACCAAAATAAAAAAATTCTGTGTAGGCAAAATTTATCATTAATTACTGAAGTTTATTAATTCATCATTCAGAACAAAGTGGTCTCTGTCCCTAAAGTAAAAATCAAATGCCCTTAAACATTTTGAAACTTTGGTAAAAAATTTTAAAAGTTTTGGGTTTTGCAAAACTTTTTTTTAATTTATTTTCCATTTCAATCTTCATTATTAATAAGCAAGTCTATTTTTTAGTAGAAATATCTTTCAGTTTTTCAGTCCAGAACTAATTTTATACATAAAATACAAGTTACTTAAATTTATTTCCTATGCTTTTCATATTAAACTTATAAGATTAACTCTTTTAAAACTGACATGGTTTCAAACAATAATTCTTTTTTTCCTTTTGATTGAAGGAACTTCTCCCCAACAGAGTGGATTATTTATGCAGTTCAAGCCTTCATACAGGAAAAAAGTATTGCTCTATTTTACAACTGAAAAATCACTTAACTAACCTGTTTCAGTGTAACAGAATATTTTATAACAAGTTCACATGTGAATAAATAACAGAATATCAATATTTGGCCACTTGATCTGTTGGCAATGCTATTGTTAAAATGTTTAACAGCACAAGGAACTATAAAAGAGATATAATCTTGTACTATGCTCTACTATCAATCTCCAATGATGATTAAGATACTTGGCTAACATATGCCAGATAACAGAACAGGATTTTAGTTGTCAGATCAGGCCAGTAATTCTATTTTCAGAAGCACTGATTAATTTAAATTTTATTTCAAGGAAAGAAGCAAATACTTAAGAAATTATTTCTCTCAACCCATATTCATCTTTTATTATCTTGTGTAAAACAGAAATGAAACCAGGTTATAAATGAAAAGCTTCTTCCTAATATCTGCTGTTTGCTTTCAATAAATCAGTCTGACTGAATCAGTGAGGGACTTGTAAATAGCCATACAAGTTGATTCATTCACCAAAACTTGTAAATATTAAATCGGACATATTTTTAAAAGTAATTAAAGCTAAGTATTGACATCTTTCTTTAATTTCGATAGCTTTAATTAAATAATTTTTTAAAAATGTGGTTGTATTACAAAAAGCCAAACAAAACTGATGCCATTTTTGTTTTAATTATCCTTTATTTTCAAATGAATATTTTTTGCACAAAAACTATCCTGATGTCTCTGGTGATTTAACATAAAAAAATAGATAGATTAAGCTTGTTTGTTGTTTTTTCATATGGACTTGTGAATATATAGCTTACACAGAATGCTTTGTTTAATTTATTAAGTAAAAATACAATACAAATTTCTTATTTTCAACATCAACTTTATTGAACAAATATTGTTTACTGTTTTCTTCCACTATCCTCTACCAGGCAGAGTCATAATTCCATTTTTTCCATTTTTCCAGGAAATCTTTTCATTCTAAGTAAAAATCACTTCTAGGTACATTTTATAGTTTTCCAGGGAATTAAAAGGTTTTGTTTTTTCATTAAGAAAATTCTCTAAAGACTGAAATAAGTGGTAATCTAAAGGTGAAATACTTGGGGAATGTGGTGGATGAATGAAAATCTCCCAGCCAAGCTGTAACAGTTTTTATCTAGTCACCAAATAATCATACAATCTAGTATTATCCTAATAATTATGCCTTTTCTATTAAGTAATTTAAATTATTCTTCTTCTATGTGTAGTGTCTATTCAACACATTGGCAGTCATGGCTCTCCACAATTTCCTGTCTTTTGTAGCACTTAATAAATTTTTACTTTTTTTAATTGATCTACTTGAGCAGTACTTGTTTAGAGCAATAATTTTTGTTCTCCGGAAATATCTCATAGTAAAAGACTCCCTTCCAATTCTACCATATAAACAGCATCATTTTCTATTATTGATAACTGTCCTTTGGTATAGCTAGTGGTGATTTATTTCCCTTATCAAATAATCTCTAGTATTTTACATTGTTGTATAGTATCCACTTTTCATCAATTTGTTTCAAACCCAGATCATTTTTGTCAGATTTTTTTTAATCTCTTCACTTTAATCAAGACAATAATGCCACTAAGATGCAGGGGATTACCTGCAGTGAAAGAAAATGAGAAGACTTTAGAAGACAGAACTAGAAACCCATTCCTAAACAGGAAGCAAAGGATAAAACTTTACTCCTGTTCAAATATTTTTGTGTGCTTGCGTATGTAGCTTGCATTTTTACCTTTATAAAAATGAAAAAAAGTTTAATATTATAAAAATGTTTTTTTTTATTTTCTTCCATCTTCAATGTTAAAATCAGTAAACAAAAATATGCCAGTTTTGATAATTTTAAAATAAAGTACAGCTAATACAATACACATAAAAATGATCTTTTTGAATGAACTTTGTTAAATACATCTATTGACATTTTAACAACAAAAACAAAGCACTTTTAATCTATTCAGTATGAATATTGCATATTGCAAAAATAATAACAAGCCAGTATGCCAGAATTTTTTTTTAAATTACTCGATTAAATTAATTAATTATTAAAATAAATTAATTATTAAAAATTACTGAACAGGACCAAACTTGATATCTATTTAAGTCAATCAAACTTTATAATGATTTTTCTTCTCAGGACATTAAATGAAAGATTGCAAAATTTTTATACATTTTATCATCTTTCCTCATCAGCAAAAGAGGTTTAGGATGAAAAATATTGATTGAATATTATGAAAATTTAATCTTAACACAATAGACTAAGATTTTAATGAATGTGTTTTTCTTTTTCTTAACAGATTAATCAACTTGCAAGTGAAGAGATTCAATATAATTCTCTTTCATTATAACTCCAATGCATACAAGCTAATGGTTAAAAAACAAGGCAATTTTTTATACTGAATTTGCTTTTTGTTTCTCATTTTGATTATTGCAAAGATTAATCCAGCTATTATGTAATGAACCTTGTAATTGATCACAGAGTAATATAGTTTTGCTTAATTTGAAAATCTTTCATTATTTATAAAACCTTTTTGCTTAATATGGCATGTAAGCAATAGTTGTTTTGCTGAGAGATTGGAAGTAACCAAAGTATATTCATAAGCATCAGAATTCTAACAAAAATTATAAGGAAAATATACAGAACTGCCATGTTACTAATAAGCTATCGTTTTGTCAGATAAAAGTTATAAAACTATCCTCACCTGCTATGATAAATCTTTCCATTTATGTGAGAACCTTTCTTACAAATGAACCAATAAGAAAAGCAATAACTCTACCTATGATGCACTCATCCTGAATTTAAGGAAATAAATCAATAATTCTTTAATGGTTATTGTTAATTTTCAGAAATAATTAAATTCACTCTTTTCACACAATTGGACAATGCACTCATTGAAAAAAATCAAAGTTGCACTCATTATTATGATCACACAAATTGCTTAAAAGAAGAAAAATAGAAGGCAATGTTTGGTTGTCTAAAATTGGTCATTCTTCTTTTGGGAATGAATAAAGAAATTAACAAATAGACAAATAGACAGGAATATAAAAGCAAACCATTTTCAGTGGGGCTTCAAAGCTGTACTTGATTAACTTTCTGATAGTTTTGCATCTTTGTGTGCACACATGATCTTAGAATTTATCCATTTATATCAATCAATGATATTTGAAAGAATTTTGAAACATTTGAAGTAACATATACAGCGGGTAGCAAAAGTATTTAACACATTGGGTTTCTTACATATCTCAAAAAGATCAATTTCAACAAAACTTATAGGGAATATTTAAACGAACATTGTCGATCAAAACATAGAAGGAAAATTTAAAACCACTGTTTTGAGAAACATTTATTAACAATAAATAAAATAACCCATATGCAAAAGTATTTAACACCGATGCAAATATTATGCTAGAAGAGACATGTCGTCATGAATCCTAGCCATACTGATATGATGTGATATGTCGACCAATGACAGCACTGCACAACACTCAACTGGCTATTAGATAACAGCTCTGAGACACTGCAGCTATTCTGTTGCCACTTCTGCAAGAAAATGGTGAAAACAAAAGAATTGTCGAACAACATGTGCAAGAAGATCATAAAGAATCACAAGATAGTAAGGGATATAGAAAAATCCCTCAAGATTTGAATTTGCTTGTGAGTACAGTTGGTGCTGTTGTTCGAAAATGGAAAAAATTCGATACTATTGAAAACATTCAAAGGAGTGGTCGTCCCCGTATCTTAAATGAGGCTAATGAGCGATACATTTCCTGTACTGTGAAGAAAAATCCATTTTCAACTCGTCGAGAAATTCAGAATGATTTGAAAAATGCCGGAATTGAAGTTAGTAAAGATACAATTAAAAGATCACTGAATCGTGCAGGTCGCACTTCAAGATCACTGAGAAAGACTCCATTACTGAAACGCCGACATGTACAAGCCCGTTTGAATTTTGTAAAGAAATATGAAATTGAATCTAATGATTTCTTGGAGAATGTAATTTGGTCGGACGAAACGAAAATTGAACTTTACGGACAAGACATGCGCACTCATGTATGGAGGAAAGAAGGAACGGAATACGAGCCAGCAAATACCATCCCTACAGTCAAACATGGGGGTGGAAATATTATCATGTGGGGTTGTTTTTCTTCAAATGGAGTAGGAAAAATGAAAATCATCGAAGGAATAAAATGAATGCTGCAAACTACACTCAAATTTTGTCAACTCAACTCTTGAACAGTGCCACATCTTTGGGACATGGTCGTGATTTTGTATTTCAGCAAGACAATGAACCGAAGCATACTGCTAAAACAACTCAGAATTGGTTTAATAAAAATGACATTAATGTCCTGGAATTGCCAAGCCAGTCACCGGATTTAAATCCAATCAAAAATTTGTGGAAACTATTGAAGTTACGAGTTCATAAAAGAAATCCATCGAATTTAAACAAATTGAAGAAAATTTATGAAGAAGAATGGGTCAAAATACCAACAAGTACCTGCAAGAAACTAGTCGAAGACTATGGGAAACGACTGGAGGCTGTGAAGCAGAACAGAGGCTACTGTATTAAATATTAGTAAAGTGTGTTAAATACTTTTGCATATGGGTTATTTTATTTATTGTTAATAAATGTTTCTCAAAACAGTGGTTTTAAATTTTCCTTCTATGTTTTGATCGACAATGTTCGTTTAAATATTCCCTATAAGTTTTGTTGAAATTGATCTGTTATTTTTTGAGATATGTAAGAAAAACCAATGTGTTAAATACTTTTGCTACCCACTGTAAATACAGTGCTCAAATATTCAATTCTTTATATAAATTAATATAAAAACCCTTCATTTTGTATTTTGAGATAATTATTTTACAATCTTAACAATTATTATACTTAGAAAAAAACAAAGCATTTCCTGATGTTTGCAGTTATTGGTGGGCTGTTAGGTATTTGCATTGGAGCATAAAAGAGTTAATTCTGTGACTTTGTAACAGACTAAGTTAATCTCATAAAATATTCTCATTCTTTCGATAATTCTTTGTCTTTTAAATTCATTTTATTTAATTTGAATGATATTAAATACAATATTAGCACAACAGCTGCAGATAGTTTAGTTCAGATTGGGGTCTAATTTTGCACTTATAAACACTGATGTTGGTCACTGGATGTTCTGTAAAAGTAGTCTTGTGCCAAACAATACAGTAAATGATGGTCCACATCTGCAGTTTAGAGAGATATGGGATGAAGATAGAAATTCCAAATGAAAAACTAGAGTAAGGAGCTTGATAGAAATGGTAGGCCAATTTAGAGAAAAACTCATAAAGGGAAAATCATTTCCCTGAATCTTGCCATGATGTTTGTCTAAAATCAAACAGAAAAATATAATCAGTTCTCTGTATGAATGGCTGAGGTTCAGATTTCAAAATAAAAAAATCTCAATTTAGTTTCTTATATTTATGAATCTGTTGTCTTTACAACATAAATTCAAAATCCATCCCCAAGATTTCAGTCTACACAAATAATAAAAAACCTGATTGCTCCTGTTTACTCACTCTAAGAAAATCATCTACGCATCATTCAAAGCAAGTAACAATGTACTTTCCAGAAACATTTTCTATCTTCACACTCTACCTCAAATGAATGATATTATACTTCTGGATGCTAACAAAACTTTTATATAGTTTTTTTTTTTTTTGTAAGTATAAGATTTTTTCTTGAAGTTTGTAACTTTTTTTCTTTTTTTAATTTGGCACATGATTAGATAAATCTTGTTTATTCCAAAATCAATTTGACAGAAAAAGTGATTTCCTCCTCATCCTCTTAATTAGCTTATTAGTGTCATAACAAAGTATATTTGAAAGAAGAGCACTTGGCAATTGTATTTCCAAACTTCATTGATTGATCAAACACATTAAATGTTTATTGTGTAAATTGATATTCAAAGAAAGTTGTATTAATAGCTATTCATGTTAGATACATTACCTATAATTCATAACAAACTGATATTAATCCCAAAATATAAACACTATTTACTGAAGAAAAACTTTAAAAAAACTTGAAAATTGTTATTGTTGGTAATATTGGAATGACAGGTGGAGATACATGTATCTTATCATATCAAGATAGCATTTGTTGGGTAACTGCCCCCTTATGATAATCATAGGTGGCATAATATTTGAAATACTTTTTTTCCCTTTGACTTTTTGAGTGGAAACACACGTTTCTTTTCATTTTGATAGACACAAAGCATGTAAGTCCTTCAGAGATACAGACTGAAGATTGTATTTAACTGTTCACAATTTCAAATTCATTTCTTTCTTTATCTTTCTGTAATGTCTTGTTAATATATTTATTAATTATTGTTTGTTTGAATTCCATGTTTTGTGTCCTATTTTTTTTACTCAGACTCACATGAGTTTACCAAATATTGTTTGTGGGACAAATTTACCAGGAAGCATGAGAGGATAACTTCCATTTCTGCAATACATTTCTATTAAGTGTTGCAGAAATGGAAGATATTACCATTTTATACTAACATTAACATATATGTACAAGCATGGGAATGTCCACGACATTTGAGAGAAAGCACTTTAGCTATGTATTTGCAGAAACTAGAATTAGACAGTCATGCAGTTAACCAAATACATATTAGCAAATATGGAAAAGAAAAGTGAATTATGGTTTTAGTTCAGAGTTGATATGGTTGACCATTGAGTCACCACTGTAGCTACTCATGAACAGCAAGAGAAATTGAGGTTCAGAATAGATATATTATCATTCTGATGACTTGGTGCCAACTGGTGAGATGACTTACATTTTGCACCTCTAGCCAGACTGTTACATACATTTCTTATTCTTTGGCATATGCAAGAATCAAAGGTAGAAAATTAAGTTTTGTAACACTACAGTAATAAGATTTTTAAACATGTGTCATTTCACCTTTGGTCATGTAGTTTCTACATAGGGTAAATATTTTCACTATTCCAGTATGAGTATCCTCTGTAGTGGAATGGAGACCTTTAGCCATAGAAGCTGCTGTCAGTGTTTTTATTTTTTTTTAATTTTGCTTACTCTGGTATACAGGACCCAAACATTTCTCAATGTACCTGCCGTTTCTAAGGGGTCACCAATAAAATGTACTGAGCATGCTCATTACTGCTCAGCCCCAGTAATGTGATAGGAACCAGTGCTTTCAGTATAACTTGAAAATAAGACTTCATACTATGAATGTAAAGTGTAACTTGAAATGGAAATCACTAGTTACCTGTTTGTTTATAGGAGGTTAATTCAAGTTCAGTCTCATTGCCTTCAGTCAATAACTGATATTCTGTCCATTTCTGAATTAAACAAAATTATACTGTTTGAGTATACGCATTAGACTGAAAGATGCTTTTAGACATTTTCTCATCTTTACAATATGCATATATGTTTTAATCATTCCACACCAAGCAAGGCAATAAAAGCCATGGGAAAGTGACTGAAACCAAAATGCCAGGTCAGGACTGAAAATATTGCAGATTCTTTTGATTTTGTCAAGAATCTCTAGATATCAAACCAAAGCACTAAACTATATCTAGCAGCAATATTCAATGCAGAGACAAATGGTAGACTTATAAATGTGTAAGATAGATCCTAGCAAGAAAAACTTTCTAGTACAACATAGTGAACCAACTTTCCTTTCAGCAACTTAGCAATTGATTCAATATAATCATTCCTCTTCATGTTGGAGGAAAATGTAAAAGCTGTTAGTTGCATTTTTGGCATTACTGCTCATTAACATGAAAAAGTATCTGTACTGCAGTGATCAGCTCCCTTTCATAACAGAAGAATATTAGATAGAGTGTCAAGTTTTGATACTTTTCTTTTCAAATAAGTACACATCTAGTTTGTCAGCAAATACAAAACAATTCAACCTCTCATATTTTTCTTCCCTGTAACAAAAAAAATTCTGTTGCCATTTTAACAATCCAAAAAGCCTTTTATCAATCGGAATAGAATATGACATCCACTGTTGGTCTGTCCGATGTTCAATCCCCACGGATGACCATTGAATGGATCACTTCAATCCAAGCCTTGCTTTGCCCAATGTTGTGTTTGATTGAGATCACAAGGCTGGCAAGGATCAAATTGTCGGCAGGAATCATTGAATTGGTTTGGTCTGGACAGAGTGAAGTCACAAGTAAAATAAATAAATTGTATAAAAGAAAAAATGTTTTATATAATGTTTCTTGTACAGAGATGGTAGTACAATTATCAGTTCTTCAGGTAGGAATATATATTCTTCATGCAGAGTTGTCGACTCTTTCCTCTTCGCATACTTTGTGATACTTTGTCTGTCGTGAGTAAGTCTAGACAAGGCTTTTGGAATGTTTGGAAGTTGGAGGTCTTCTTCTGGTAGGAAATCACGTGAGATCAGATGAATCAGCCATCTCTCATCTGGCATCTGGAACAACTGCTTGTTGGCTGCTTCCACTTTCTGTTTATATGGACCTCCATCCAAAACTGGCATGGAGTCTGATGTGGTCTGGTGTTTCAGTAAATCCCCTAAACCCTACAAAGTGCCCTTTGTCATCTGACTCTCGGGAGTGGGGGGGACATTAATTGTATGTCCAATTTTGGGGAGATCCCTCCTCCTAAGAGTAGTGGTAGCAGAGTATTGATCCACCTTAACTCCCTCCTCCTCATATTGGCACCTCATACCAATACCACCAAATGGACGTAGGCAATTCCTCTGTCCTACTTGATATATTACCTGGGTCCTTCAGTTGTCATTTTGACAAACTCGATTTTTAGCCTGCATAGGTGGAACAGGTGGGGCTTACTTATAATCATTAATTTTAATTATTGCTCAAAATTTTTCAGTGAATGGTATTCCTTAATCCAAACCCCATTTTCTCAGTTGGACATTCATCAGGTGTCCCCATGACAGCTTTCTTAGCAGTTTCGACCTGTGATACTTGGGGCACCACTCTTATCTAAGGAAATTTCATTTCTTTAGTGATTTACCCTTTCCCTCTTTTTTGACAAGGGATATAAATCAATTCTATAACTGTGTTTTGTTCTCAGAAACCTTAAAAATATTATCAGTTCACTTCTCCTTGGCAAAATCCCTCAACCTAGCTTCACCCATAAAATCCAGAAATTTACCAGATGGCTTTTAAGTATACAAAGAATCAGAGGCCATGATTTTCTTTATCTTTTTGATAGACTTCATTTTTTGGGTTATGGTCTGCAGGGAAATTCCATATTCCACACTTTAAATGATTATCAATCAGTGTCACCATTTTGGCCTTGTCTTAGTAAAATCATCCAATGTTATTGCACCACCTCTCCCTATCACTCATGGATTTAAACTATCCAGATGGCTTTTTCAGCTAAATTCCTCAAAATAATAAAGCTGTTTTACTTCAAGTCAGCCCTATTCCCTTTTTTATGTTTGGGAAACTTTCTGAATTTTAACAAAATCGTGGCTCATCTCTTGGCATGTTTATTGGGCTATTTCTTAACTCTTCCAGATAGTGCTACAAGAAAACTTCTATTATGAATTATGAGAGAAATCATGCTTACTTATATAAATATTTACTAAGTTTACAATAGCATAAGGCTAAATAGTAAGGTCCCCCATGAGGATCAGTGACATTACACGAGTGAATTGCTCTATGCCAAATACTCTTGTTGTATACAAATATATCTGCATATATGTGTGAGTATATATAAATGTTTAGAAATGTCTGTGCAGGAATATTTTTTAATATGTTTGTGTATAGCAAGCATAGGAACATTGAAAGAAATTCTTATCAGAAAAGATTTAAACATTAAAGCACTGAAAATTACTTGAGTATTGTACAATTTATCAAACATGTTTCATCAAATGTCAAGTTTGTCATTTGTTTGTAGATGTCATTCACATGCATTTTGACAGACTTTAATAAAAAGAAAATTGGTAAAAATAAAAGTTTTCAATTCTCAAAAAATAAGCTTTTTCTTTGAGAGGTGAAATGTTAGAAAAATCATGGTCGTTGATTTATTCATTTTTTTCACTAAGTATATTCAAAATAAAGTTTGTGACCACACACACACACGCACACACACACTGTTAACACATGTATACTTGACATGAATAATGTTATACATATAAATTTTATGTCTGTACAGGAATTGTCTACATGCAAACATGTATATCAATATACAGCGAATTGTGCATGAAAAATACACACAGACTGAGATAAAAATGACTGAACGCAACATGAGGTCTTTATCTATTTTCCATGATGATAAGTATCCACAGATAGATGTGCAAATGATTGTTGATTTTTCTGCAAGTACTGTTAACATGGTAAACGTTTGTGGCACAAAGAACGGACATTGTGGAACACTTCCTTCCTTTGGGCAGACATCATCAAAAACTGTTTAACCAAATGTCTTATAATGAAGTCCAATTCAATTAGACTTTGTCATTTTTCTTCAATGCTAACAACATGGTGGCTTTTCACTTGCTTTCAATACAGTTGTATTGTTTATCAGTCAATATCTTTCTCCGCCCGAACATGCAGAAGAACGTAGCAGCTTTCCTTTCTAATTAATTAATCAAAAATCTCCTGCAAACATTCCATCCACCTCAACTATAAGGGAAGACCAAAAAAAATTCTTGTCATTTAATAAGAAGAGCAATTATTTTCCAGTTTTTCTGTTATCTGACTACAATATTGACAAAGTTGACAATAGCTGTCTTCGTATTTTTTAAATCATAGGAACTGATATAGTTCTATGATACATATCTTATTTATGATTATTTTTCTATGATATATGTCTTATTTATAATATCAACCAAAATGGAATCAAATTGCAAAAAATTTAATTATATACTGATCTCAAACTTTGGATTTTTTCAAAGAACAATTAGAAAGCAATTATTATAATCTAGTAATAAACTTACATTAACTATACTTGGATTGATGTACATTTAAATCTTTTGTTTAAATCTTCTAAATTCATGTTATTTAAACAACTGTTTAAAAAAAAACAGTATGAATATTTTATTAAAAAGTACCTGTGGAAAAGTATTTACATTAGTCGGACTATTGTCCTCATCTTTGTCGCCATATTTGTCACAACGTTTCGGCCGTTGTACGCTCCGGCCTTCTTCAGGTGTCCTCAAGGACACATGGCACAGTGGATAAAGGCATTGGTTAGATCCAGTGACAGACCCAAAGAGTGTGAGTTCAATACCCGGTTAAGGCAGTGGAGAACTTTCAGAGGGAAAATCAACAGGAGATAACTGATAACTGACATCCATCAAAACATGGCTCGTGGAACTAGAACAGTCTACCCCAGTGATCAAAATAAAGGGTTCGGTTCGAAATTCCAGCCACCTGAAGAAGGCTGGAGCGTACAACGGCCGAAACGTTGTGACAAATATGGCGACAAAGATGAGGACAATAGTCCAACTAATGTAAATACTGTACATAATACCTCATCTCAGAAATATAGACAGACCTGTGGAAAAGTTTTATGTTATCTAGGGAGTTCTTTAAAATGGGTTCATTAGAATTAAATTAAAAGAAGATTTTAAAACTCTGACTTATCATTGATGATAAATGATAACTACTTTTTACAAGTAGCTCTCCTCTTTTGCATTCTTCTGAATGCAACATGCAAACTAATCACACATGCGCCTGTTTAAAGTCTGTCTCTAACCAACAGCAACAACTAAAAAGGAGTCTACCAGAGGACTGATTTATTCACTTACTGAAAAAGACTGAAATATTTGCAGGTTCCTTTCTAATAAATTTTGATCTAAATTGTTTCAATCTTAATACAATTCAGCTGAAATGCTTAACATTTTCTCAACAACTTTCAACTAAAATAATTATATCATTTCATATCAGAAAAAACGGTTTTTTATGGATTTATATATTATACAAGTTTACCCCTGCTGCCAAATATGTTATGTCTTTGATATTTGATAAGAACATTGCAATCACAAACTTACTATCAATTTATCTGTGAGCTATAATTTAAAACATAAATAAATTGATTTTACTAGGGTATATAGCTTAGTACAATAAATTTTCATTCATTTTTTTTTGTAAAATTAAAAGTTTTATTATTTAACATACAAAATACTCCTGCTATTTTAATGATTAAAATAGAAAATATTTATTTAATAAAAATGCAATATTGTTTTTTGCATATCTTTTCTTTAAGTTTTTATATATACAAGAATTAATTTTCCAGTTTATCCTGCATTTGTGAGAACTATAAACAAATCACAAAGCTAAATGCTTCAAAAAATTTGGAATTTAGCCCAGAAAGAAATATTTACACATGGCAGTTGTATGTTGCATGTTTAAGAGTAAGAAATTCTTAGAATTTTTTCTTCACTGTTAAAAAGGAAAAAAAGGAAATTTTCTTAAAAAATATTGTTTACCATCAAGTCCTATAAAATTAAATTAAAGAAATTATTAAACTGCAAAGTAGGGTTTTTGTCAAAAATATTTTCCAAACAAAAAATGTTAGTGATGACTTTGACAATAGTAAATACTGTGAGGATTTCAACATGCATCAGCATGTTGTGAAAAAATTCTAGTAATAAAAGAATTCTATGTCCACTATGTAATCAGAATCTGTTATCTGTGTAATGGACTCTTCTGTCAGCGTAGAAAAAATGTTACACACACATACATGCAAGATCCTGTACCTGGTGTGTCAATTGCACTGTTTTTACAGTAGAAATTGACTAATTATTATCGTATTCAATATGTTGTTTTCTTTGTTTATTTTTCAGTTCTCATCAAGACATAATGGAAGGTATATGAAGAAAGTGATTTTTGTTAAAATTTTAAAATAAGTTTTAATTTTTATCATAATATATTTTTTTTATTAATTTTAATGATTTGACTTCAGTTTGCAAAAAAAAACAAAAAACAATTATCTAATTGGTAATTATAAAATATAATTTTTGTCAAAAATATTTTTTTCTAAATATCATCACATCAACAAAATTATTTTCACATTATTCCCCTAATTCACTTGAACATGATAGAACTCAGTAAAACTATTTATTTTGCGTTGGCAGGTAACTGCTGTCTCTAATCTTTCTAAATGGGAAATCTTGAAAACTGTTCCAAGCAAAATGAGCTTCATAAGTATAGAAGAGAATCTGTAAATGCAAAACAATAGGAACTCTCTTTGCCAAGCTCTCAAGAATGATACCTTCATATGACAGCACCAAGAAAGTGTGTTTGTGTGTGTGGGGGGGGGGGGAGAATTAATCATTAAATAGCAACATTTGTGGATTTTCATTATACTTGCCCATAATGATTTAACCATGTATACTTGTGTGTGTGCGTGTGTGTGCGTGTGAATGCTTAGGAGCAGTGATGCCATTTTTGGATTTTATGATACTCTCTTTTCTGTTAAAGAAAATCGGTATGAAAAGTGCAGTTATACTTTGAATCAAGAAGAGACAGTTGAAATTTCTGGGACACATAATGAGGAAAGGAGGCTTGAGGAATACTCACAGGATACTGAAGACAGGAGGTGCAGAAGGAAGCAGCTAATAACCTACCAAATGAGTTTGTGTGAATGGGTGACAGGAACAAAGGGGAATTGTAACTATTGATTGGAACTAGAAGAGACAAGCAGTTGTGGAGAGCCATGACCATGTCTTGAAGGAACACCATATGTAAAAGAAGATAAAACTCTCTGAACCTACAGACAAAAGAAAAATATAGTAACGAGATATTGTTCTCTATTTTTTAGCTTAGTTATTCTAAATGACAATAACAATTTAAAAAAAAAAACTAATACAAATATTTTGTTTCTGTTGGAATCCATTCTTCCACTGGATGTGAAAGGAGCAACACCTCTTATCTCAAACCCTGGATGAAAATGCAGAGTCATCTCCTTAAAGTGTTTTTTTTTCTTCATTTAAAATGGATGAAAAATAAAACAAAAGCAGTGACAAATGGAAAAGAATTGTTTGAAAATAAAGAAAAATGTAGAAAACAAGAACAAACAAAAAGAGAAATGTCTGAAAATATTTTTTTTCTATTTAAAAAAAGAAATAATGTAAAAAGGTTTGTGATTGTCAAAACTACTATTTATAGGGCTAATCAGGATTCATTTATTTAAAATTCTTTAGTTTTCTTTGAAGGTTTGTAGAATTGAGATTAGACAGGGGTAGGAAATGACAGATATGAAGGGGACACAGAGAAAGACATTTTGTTTTTGTTACTTTCATTTTGTGTATCCATTTCTTTTATTTCTATTTTGTCCATCAAATTCTAAATACTCTGTATCTTATTAATCTTTCTCTCTACCTCTCTTTGTTGCTTGATTCATTCCTTTTCTCTCTCCTTACCATCTCTATCTATCTATCTATCTATCTTTTATTACATTTTTATGGTTCTCCAACTCTCTCTCTCTCTCTCTCTCCCTCTCTCTCTCTCTCTCTCTCTCTCTCTCTCTCTCTCTCTCTCTCACTCACTCACTCACTCACTATAGCATTTCCTTTTTCCTTTCACACTTTTATTCTCTCTCTTTGGTGATCATATTTTGTCCTCTCTTTCATTTCTGCCTCTTCTTCATTTAACTTTACCATTCTTTCTCTTCCTAATAAATGGTCCAAGATTCAAAACAACCTCTCATATCTGGCAAAAGCTTTGGTTTTCATTCTCACCCAGCCTCCACCACTTGCCAACTCCAAGACTTCAAGGTGGCAGTGGTAACATTGGCAGAGGGGTGGCATGTCACATCAAGAATTATCATGGAATCTCTCTCCTCTCCCTGAGGAATAAGATGGAGATGAACAAACTGATAACTCAGCCTGTCTTTACATGGTGGGGTTGACTCCCCAAAAGTCAGTCCTGTTTGGCTGCTTCTCCTTGGCAAGAAATTCTCTCATTTTTTGCTCATTCACCAAAGGAAAATGAGCAGAGCATCAATCAATATAGCAAAAATCATGTTGTGTCAATGTGAGAGCATTAAAGGAAGAAAGAGTTGTATAAATGTAGGAGACATTTACAAAAGTAGTTTAATAATGCATCAACTCCTCTATAAGGTTCAAATATGATTTTGTTTAGTAGACTTTGATTGAGTTTACTTACATAACTGAAGATGAATTGTGATTTGCTAAAATTCTGGATGGAATTTTACGATTGTTAAATCTTGCCCAAAGGTGAACTGGTAGCATGTAGAATCAGTTGTATGAGGATTTGAAAATACTAAGGAGGATAAATAGGAAAGATATAAGAAAGAAAGGGAAAAGTGAAGATAATGAAGGGACAAAAGAAGTTTTGTGAGTGAAAGATTAGAAGAGTGAAAGATGAAGAGAAAAGGAAGAATGACAGGTATTTAAATAAAAAAGACAAATTCTCTCTGGCTTAAAAAAATGATGAATGTGCATAGAATATTTTGTGAGAGGAAAAATTAGAAATTGGAAAGGGA
Organism: Acanthosepion esculentum; assembly: GCA_964036315.1. Taxonomy (NCBI): domain Eukaryota; kingdom Metazoa; phylum Mollusca; class Cephalopoda; order Sepiida; family Sepiidae; genus Acanthosepion; species Acanthosepion esculentum. The sequence goes on from OZ038482.1 coordinate 69,759,205, forward strand.
GAAAGAAAAAGAAATGAATAATGTGACTAGAGGAAAGGAATGAAGAAAATAAAAGAGGGAGAAGTAGATAACAAGAAAAAATTATAAAGTAAAATAGAAAGAGTGAACACAAAGTTTGAGAAATTTGTTTAAAAAGTAGTTTGACTTTTAAAGAAGAAATGAACAAAAAACCATGTTGGCATTTGATCAGCAATAAATACAGAAGACAGTTTTAATATAAATAAATAAAATGTCAAGATGTAGCAGTGTTTTATTCATTTCTTAGCATCTATTCAACTTCCTTTCATCACCAACATTTTTTTTTACTTCCAACAAATTCATTTTGTAAATAGTTTTTCAATGCTTTTTCTCTCTAAATGTTTGAGAGAATTTTCTTCAGAAATCTAAATATTTGCATTGGTCCTCTTAAGTGTTGTAAATTTTGCAAAAGTACAAAAATGATCTATCTTAGAAAGCCAAACATAAACTCTTCCCCACAATTTTTTCCTTAATTATTGAACCATTGTAGTCAGCAGCATATCAAACAGTCATATCTCTCCCCTTTGGCTGATACCATATTACCCCTAAAAATAGATACAGCTAAACAATTAAACCTTTTCCATTTTTTTATAAACATGACTTAAGAAATTTGTAATGCATGAAAAACTTTGAAATCAGTAATGGCTGATCATATGTGGAGTAGATGTGAGATCACCAATGTCTGTAGGATAAAGTTAAATAACTAACAAGAGGACATATCAAAGTATAAGGCAGTTGAAGGAATCAGCACATATGCAATGTTGAAACTATGCAATCAGTAGGCCAAGAAGAGATGTCAGTATATATATATATATATATATATATATATATATATAACTTATGACTATAAATGTTATTTTTCATTGGTACATGTGTATGAGCTGCTATCCATGTTTTTTATTTTCTTAAATAATGAAGTTAATAACAACTGGCCTAGATTGAGAAGTTTGTTATAGTCACCATCAGTGATGATAAAAAAATAAGGATATTTCAACATTCTAAAAATAAACTTGTCATCAGTGATGATAGAGAAAAAGGATATTTCATCATTCTACCCTCATCATTATAAAAGCGATCCTTCCACCCCAAGAGAGTCAGTAAAGTAGAAGACAGTAGAGTAGTGTAGACTAGGGTACTCATAGCAGTAGTCAGTAGATGAGTAGACAATTAGTAGTAGCAGTACAGAAACACATGTCTAGCCAGTGCTCCATGAAGATCAAAAACTGATGATTTCCAAATGCCATCTTCACAAACAAAATTCTTGGAACCAAACCAAGTAAGCACTGACTTTTAAACAAAAGAGACCATTTTTACACACACCATACCAATATTCTATAATCCAAATCACAAAAAGAAAATACAAATACTTATTATTCATGTCAATACGTGTCTCAAATTTTTGTTGTTGTTATCATTGTACATTTTATGCATTCTAATTTCTGTCATTTATAATGACTGAATACAAGTTACAAGTTTCACTAAAGAAAAGTTGTGCCTCCAAATAGGATATGGACCTGTATTCCTTTTTCCATCAAGGAAACCCTTTCTGAAATGTGCCACTACCGGTTTGGCCATGAAAGACCATCTTGATAGGGTAAAGGTTTGAATTACTTATATTCAGAAATGCACATCTCTTTTCAGGACACTCTATGAATCTATATCTGCTAGCTTCATTTTTGTATCTGAAACATAATAGTATAAAAATTACTATTAATCAAATTTTTTTGATCCAACATTTTTTCATTACTATCAATGTTATTTTAGTGGGTACATGTGTTTGAATTGCTATGCCTGACTTTTATTCTTTTAAGCACTGAAATTAGTAACAATGCACATAGATCAAGAAGTCCTACTAAAGGCAAATTGTGCCTACCAAACTGTGTTATTGATAATAACAACAAACTTGCTATCACATAGCATCAATATAAAAACATTATTCTGTGTTAAGCAGACAGAACTGGTGTAATAAGAAATAAGAATGTAATGTTACAAAATTTAAATGTCTACCTTTGAGTTAGATATAATTTATACACATGTCAAAGGGTAAGAAATATGTTATAGAGGTGCAAAAATGAAATTACCTGACCAATTGAAGTCAATTCATCATAATGTATTTCCAGACTCCTGTTTTCTTTCGCTTTATATGGCTGAAGCTAGTGATGACCAATTCAGTTTCCCAAATAAGACCTTGATTCACATCTTTTTCATCTCTGCTACTGTGAACTGTTTCATTGAATGATCAAATTATCAGTGCATTCGTGTACTGTAAATATGTAGATACAGAGTTTTCTCTCAAGTAGTTACACATGTCCTTGACTGTTTTCACCCATAAACAATGTGTAACTATATCACATGTATGGTAATGCTTATAACGGGATGTCTAGGTAAATTTATCTGCTTCAGCCATTCCAATAAGAAGAAATGTAGGTATAACTGTTGCTAGTTTATTGCTTAGACGATCATCAGGTTCCTGATGATCACCTAAGCATGAAAGTGGCACTTATACCTACATTTCTTATTTACTACATATATATATTATAAATAACAAAATGGGAGAAACCTCTTACTGACACATTTTCTTCTGAGAAGTAAGTTCTTCAGAATAAAAGAATGCGTATGTGTGATGTAATGGATAGCCACTTGGAATGAGAAATCAGAGAGCTAAGTTCTAATTCCAGTTGGGTTCATTGCAATCACAAATGCACAAAAAGCTTTGGGAAAGGAATGGATCCATCTCTCTACCCCATCTATTGGTTATCTACATGTGTCTGGATAAATCATTATTATTCTCAAAAAGTTGTTAATGCAATCTTTACTTGCAAAAAAAGAAAAAAAAATTATTCTTATTATTATCCAAGATATATTTTGGCTTTAAATAACCCACAAGTGTGGATAAACCACAAAAATTAATTAATCTTCAGATTAATAACAGTTGTATTGATGATATCTTTCTTATTTATAAAAAGTGGTGTGCATTCAAACATGTTTTATTGAGTAATATAGACATATTGTGTCTACTTATTTTATACTGATTCTTTCCACTTGTCTAATCAGTTTATTGATGTTAAAATGAAATTCAAGGAATATGCTGTAGTTTGTTTTTTAATCTAAGTTCATATGTTGACTTGATGATCACAACATTATCAAGATGTCTTATACTTCATTTGTCACAAATAAGTTCTCTTGCATAACATTTAAAAAAACATTCCTGTCCACCTTTACAATACAGGAAAATACTTGTTGACTACACCACAAAAATAATAAATAAAAACTTCAAATTCTCAAGAACCCCTAAATCAAAATCAGCCAACCAACACTGAACAAAATTTATTACAAATATAGCAATAACATATGAAAGTGCATATAATATTTATGCCATTTTACATTTCTACCAATTTCAGGTCAGATCCCTTATATTGAAATGCTTGTTTTGCAAAAAAAACTACAATGGATGAATTTCAAATTTTAAAATAATGTTTTAAAAAAATCACCATCTCACTGGAATGCAGATTTTATTGCAGTTACAAAGAGTTTGCCTTTGTAATTTACCCCTGAAGATGATCTTAGAATAAGTTGAAATTATTTGAGTTAAAAAAATACAGCACCTTCTTTGATGAATTTCATCTTAACAAGAAACCGATCAGATAACTGGAAAGGATCAGTATAAAATATAATATGTCTGTATTATTCAATGAAACATATGTGTGTGTGTGTGTGTGTGTGTGTGTGTGTGTGTGTGTGTGTGTGTGTTACTGTTTTTCACCCAATACAAGAGCCACTCAAGGTATAGGATTACTGAATGTGTTTTATGGACATGAATGAAGTTAGGAAGTGCAAATTACAAGGATATGTAGAATAGATAACAGCTGACTCTAAACTTAAAGAGGTTAAGGTTGTAGTGATTGAGGAAGAATCCTTTTGGGAGTCTGTTCCACAAAGAACCAGTTCTTGGGAAGAAGCTGTCTGAATATAACTTCCTTATTAACCAATGGAATATAAAAGGAAAAAGGAATGGTATGGTGGCTCTTAGCTGTAAAGGTGGTGACACTAAAAAATATAGCTTGTCAGAATATTTTTCATGGAAATATCGATAGAGTAGCAAAAGGCTTGTAATGTTTCATCTATGGGAAACAGCTTGTAGGGTGGAAAATAATTCATCACTTATACTCTGTTACAAATTAGATCTCATTCTGATTCACCCTACATGTCAGCTGGATGTGAGAATTAAGAAAGCAAAACCTAAAATAAAAAAAGTCATCTTTTGTGCAGAGGCTCCAAGTATCACATCCAGTCCACCAAACAAACAACTTCCCTTTGTTAGAATTTTTGCTTATGTAAAACTTTTAAAAATATTTATTAAAAAAGTAAATATTTTGCTTGCCAAGATATAATGTTGGGAAATGAAGACAATACATTCTTATATTTGTTTTTAATGTATTTATTCCTTCAGCAGCACAAGTGAAAATCAAAAGACAGAAGAGAAAGTGAACTGAGGTTCAGTCCTTGAAGAATGAGGAAGTGTATTTGGCTGTGGTGGTGACTTTCCTATTGTCAGTTTGCATTGAACATTCACTTATATTTGCACAGTATTGTTTCCCTTTTGTTATATTGACAGTTCAATGACTAGGTTCTACTGAAGAAGACTAGCAGTGAGTCAGAGGTATTTGGTACTGAAAAAAATGGTTGCATCACCACTTATGCTTTGTGTGTATAAAAGGGTCACCTACAAATGTTTGTCATATAAGCTGAGGGAAAGGGTTGCTTGTTTGTCATTATTCATATTTTATGGCAAATTTATTCAAACCTATAAATTGAATGAATTCTTTTTCTAACTCTTCATGTGATATTCTTGACTCAGTGTGTTTTTCCTTGTGTATCAGTGTCTATCTTTGGCAGTGTCTTGCCAGCAACAACAACCCTTAATAAACAGACAATGATCGATACAAAGCCTTAGTAATAATAATAATAATAATAATCAGCATCTATTTCTCCACAAGAGAAGAGTGAGTTTTGTATTCCTCTATTCATTAAAACATTTGTCTGCCTCTTTGAAAATCAACAACAGGACAAACTAATTATCAGCTTCATCTTGGCCAGCCTTTACCAACATGAATGAATTTTGGAAATTTGGGATCAGCTGCTAGGACAAAACAAAGGTCACTTAATGCTGGGAATAGATGCTGTAAATGATTTCATTATGTAACTCTTTATAGAACTATTGATTATGATCTAAAATTAGATGCACTTAGAACCAGGGTCAATTAGCAAAACAATAACAAAAAATAAGAAGAAAAATTTTAACAAAAAAGAATTAAAGGAACATTGACTCTATAAATAAGATTTTGACCAATGAGTTTAATACAAACTAATCTTTTATAAACTGAAAAAGTTATGGAACTTGATTTATACATGTTGTTATGCTTTTAGAATAAGAATGGTGAATTGTTTTTGAAAAAAAGACAAAAGCAGAATATTTTAAATGTATTATTTTTTGTATCTTGTGTCTGGCAAAATAAGCAAGAATGTCCAAATTTAAAGCACAAACTGTAGTAGTGCCATGATGAATTCAGTTCCTCACTTGCAAACAGAGTATTAAAACTTTCATTTTTATTATTTTAAAAATGTTAGAATTGTAAATGTATAATCGTCTATGTTGTTCTTTTTAATACATGATTTTTAGAGAAATGTATACTTCTGAAGGCCAGATGGTTTGTGTGAAAATCATTGCATGTTTTTATGGCTTTTTAGGCTGAAGCAGTTGATACTGCCAAAATTGTTTGATTTGTTGCAGATTCATTTTTTGAATACTTAAAGAGGGATTTTATATATATTGACCAATGAGAAACAAGTTTTATTAGGCCATTGTGAAATTTTGTCATGACACACTTTTTCAATAAAAAGGACTGCTATGAGCAGATAAGATGAAAAGAAGAAAAGAATGAGCCTTTGACAAGGAAGCAATTAACAGTTGAGGAAGAAAGCATTTAGCACCGGACACTTCAAAGGACTGGTCCAGGAAGAAGGTCATAAATCAACACAAGGAAATAGACAAATTCTACACCAGAATGGAAATTCTTTCCTGAGAAGATTTCACACTGAAGAACATTCAATTGAACTTTGCAGCAAAATTCAAAAAGCCCTCAAAACAACTTGAAAACATAAAATCTCTTCAAGCTGAGCCATTCCATTTGAGTATTCTGTTAAGAACAAAGGTGGGTGCACTTTGAAAATTTCTGCCCTGGGCAATTTTGTTATTGATTACTCCAAGTTGTTCCCTTTTTTCTATGTTTAAATGGTTTCATTTTTTGTCTTTGAATCCGTGCCTTTATCAAGCAAATTGTAATATAATTTTTCTTGTGGGTAATCCCTTTTTTGTTACCTCAAAAAATTGTTACTCTACCAAAATAGGTGTGCAAAAGGAAATTTTTGTGCAACCTTGTATTGTACCTTTTCATATTTGTAAATTGTAAAATAAATGTGTTTTTCCATTTTTAAAATTTTATGCAGTGGTTGTCTTATTTCCCAATTTTGTACTTATTATTGTGACATGCTGTTTCTACCAACTAAGCTTTGTGTCTGGCACAAAGACTTGCAGTTGGTAGGAAAGTAAAAATTTTATAAGTGAGCATTTACAAGGGAAGATGGTATTTCATGATAAATGGGTAAAGATTGGAAATCAGTTAATTACAGTAAAGTTTATAGAAATGAAAATTCAGATAATTTTAAGTTTTTCATGACAGAATATTAGGTAAAAAAGCTATTTTTAAGTCCATAAAATTGTATGAATAAAGTATAATGTGCATGTGTGATTGGGTACTGCTAAGTACCTCTCTTTCCCACTAAAATACCATGAAGGACAAGCTATCACGCAGACAATACAAAGTTGATTCTTTAAAAATAAAACTTCAAAGACATTATATCGATGACAAAACTTTAAAATCAGGTATAGCTGGAAGAAGACACACCATCAACGTCTATGGAGCAAAGCCAAAAAGTAATAGACATGAGAAAAGCTTTAGAGAATGAAACAATAGAAAGGAGCAATGAACAAGCTATTATCAAGTCATCCCTTCAGCAGATTCCAAATATAGATATCCTCACTACACTGAAGCCATGAGTAAAAAACAAAGAAGTAAAACCTTACTGCCTCAGTATCCTCCAACCTAGAAACTATTAATTCAGAATGAATAGAATTTAGATTTATTTTATATTTTATATTTTTTATTTTTTTTTTATAGTAAGGTTTACAAGGCCAGTGGTAAGGGCACTCCAGATAAAGGTAGTTTATATGGATAGGAGGGAAGATAATTGTTAACCCTTGACTTGAACAGGATAAGAATGTAGTGATAGTGGGTGGGGAGAATGGTCTCATAAACAAAATCAGTGTTAACATAATTTGTCTTTTTTTTTTTAGAAGTTGTGAATCCCAAGTTTGGGCAATGCTGGCTCAGTGGAGAGGTTACTCTGTATCATAAGGAAGAATTGACACAGTGATGTGTTATGATAATCACTAACCAGATATTGAAATAAGAACAACATAAGCCTTTGGATAAAGTAAAAGGGGGACATTTGACATTGTAGAACATTAGCAAATGTAACAAATATTTGAGAAAAGTTGGTAAGTAGAACAGTCAAAATGTAATAAAAACAAATGACATGGAAATTTGTCTGAATCCATTTATAATGAATTAATCCATTCATTATACAATGAAGATACATTAATTTCTATTCACAGAATTAATTAATTATGCACAAATATGTATGTCTGTGTGTAGTAAAAACAGAACCAGTGAATAAACTTATACCAAAGCTTTATTGCACTTTACTCTGACTACTCATCTACTGACAGATATTACAGGATGCTTTTTATACCTCCTAGATCTTAAGAGGAGGTAACTGATGATTTATCAGTACAGTGTGTATATTTCTAAAGAAGTAATGAATTTTGTTTTATTATTTATTAATCCACTATTTGTAGTGGATACTGCGTGTTTTTTGTGTTAAACTTTAATTACTAAAGCTTTAATTGCTAAAGCATTAATACAAAAAAACATTCAGTTTTTTCACTCATTCTGACTGGAAGACATCAACCTAGCAAGCAGACATTAACAGCTTTAATACAAAAATCACGCAGTTTTATCTTTCATTCTGACCTGAAAATGCCAACCTAGCAGATAAAGATGAAATTCAGTATTGTCAAAAAAAGCTTTTCCACTTCATATCAATTCTCCATATATATAAGACAATGTTTGAACAGATTTCAACCTACAGAAACAGTATGAAGGCATGCTGAAAATATCAAGTTAGGAATTAGTTTGGAGAAGAGTTTAACTGCATCTCAAAGACTGGAAGTCTACATGGGGAGAGTTTAATTGTTTCTACAATCCTATCATTAATAAATTTTGTTATTGTCTTAACTGGCATTTTTTTTATTATTATTTAAAAAGTCTATCATTGCTGTGTATTTGTATACAGCTGCCCTGTACCACAGACATATTCCAACCAATACTTTGTCAGCTGATCTGTGTGGATCTCCAAATCATAGTATGAGTAAAGGGGTCAGGGATGAGATGTAAGTAACCAAATGACTCACTGGGGTATACTATTACAATATACATAAAGAGAGAGAGAGAGAGAGAGAGAGAGAGAGAGAAAGAAAGAGAGAGGGAAAGAAAGAGAGAGAGGAAAGAGATAATCATGTCTGGTGTTGTTGTTGTTGACTTTACAGAGTATTGATCCTGTTTATATCTACTGAACTTTACTAATGCAGACACATATAAAAAAAGCAACATCAATCATTCTAGTTTTTCTTGGAGCCAAGATTATAATTAAAACATTTGTTTGCTATAAACAAAAAATCTCCAAAACAGTTTCATGTGTGGAAAAAAGTTTATTGTTCCCACCCATTTACCCAAGTCTGATTTAATGGTTTGACTTTTCAATAGTGAGAAACACAAAAACCACAAACTAAATGCTCAAACCCAGTAAGACACTTGTGATAAGGTGGAAGGAGAGCCTCATGCCCAAAAAGGAAAAAAGAAATTGCCTTCAATAAAAAATCTCAAATAAGTCAATATCATTTCTTGTTATGTCTTCAAAGTCATAAAATGGAAATGGTAGCTACTTATTAGTGGACTATATTCATTTTGTTCACTTTTTTTAATGAAATATGATTTAAATCTGAAACTCACCCATCTCTTCTAGTTGATTCAGCTGGACTCTAAAGATATATTCTTACAAAATTTAACTTCAAATTCTTATCTTTTTCTTTTTTGTTCACTGATAGAGAAGACTTTTTTAAAAACTTGTTTTTGCTTCTTACAATGTAAATATTAGTAAATGAAGTTTCACTTGTAATTTACTTAACAGAATAGCTTCTTAAAATCTCTGAGAAAAAGAAAGTGTTATTTTAAAATTTTATTACATTTTAAAATATTGTTGTAAAAATGTGGATTTTTAGATTATAGACCTTAACATTAAACTTTCAGAGGTGAATAATTAGTTTTAAAAAAGAAATTTAAGTAATTGAATTAAACCATTAGTTTCAGTAATTGAGTTAACCCATTAACTATATATAATAGAAATTTCCATCATTGCAGTTTTATTGCTCAATTGAAAATGATGAAAATTCCTGCCACAGTTAATGGGATCAAAAAATTGCATTTGATTTTATCTAAAATATTAAATAGCCCAGAAAATGTGTACATTTTGTTCTATTCACTGTGTTTGTAGGGAGCCCATTTCTCTAATGTTTATTATTTTATAATGCTGTAAAGATGTATATAATTTCATTGTTTATGTTGAAGTTTAAATATCTGACATGTTTAAAGCAGATAAAATTCAATACAAGTCCTCAGTTTATTACTTTACAAGGTGTATCTTCAGGAACTCTATTCCAATTGAACGCTTTATTTTTTTTTATTTCCTACTAAATCCAAGTTCTTGTGACAGATACAAAACTTAGTAGAAACAGCAAGTCACAATATTAGACACAAAATTACAAAACAAGACCATCACTGTGTAAAATTTTAAAAAGGAAAGACACATTTATTTTACAATATTACAAAAAAAATGTACAATACAAGGTTGCACAAAAATTTCCTTTTGTGTGCCTATTAACCAAAATAACAATTTTCTGAGGTTACAAAAAGAGGATTACCATCAGATATCAGGAAAAAGTGTTACCATTTTTAGAAAAGGGCATGGATTCTGACAAAGATTACACCCCTTAAAAATGGAAAAAAGGGAAAACTTTGAGGAAGTAAAAAATACACAAGGTAGAAAATACAAGTGCACCCACCTCAGTTCTTAAATGAATACTCAAAGGGACGTCCCAGCATGAAGAGGTTTCATGTCTTACACAGGTAGTTGTCTCAAGGGCTTTTTGCAATACTTTGCTGGAAAGTTAACTTGAAAGTTCTTTTGGTTTAAATTCTTCTCGGGGAAAGAACAGAAAAGAACAGAAAGGAATGTTCTGTTCTGGGAGTAGACACTGCCTTGAATCTGATGAATTTGTCGGCTCTTTCTTTTTCCATGTTGATTGATGACATCCTCCACTGGACTGCTCCTCTGGCTTTTGAGCATGGGTGCTAAGGCTTCTTCTTCAATTGTTAATTGCTTTCTTGTCAATGGTTCATTCTTTCTGTGCTGATCTGCTAAAAAGCAGTCCTTTTATTGAACAAAGAAGCTTCATACTGGTTCAATTTAAGTTTTCACAAGAGCTTGAAGAGATTGTCTCTCATTGGTCAGTAAATAGAAACATTCCTTCTCCATGAATTCAAAAAATGAATCCGCAACAAATCAAATAATGTTGGCAGTATCAACTGCTTGAGCCAAAAAGCCATAAAAAATGCAACAATTTTTACACAAACCATCTGGCCTTCAGAGAATATACTTCTCTCAAAAAATAACCTGGACAATTATACATTTAGACGATTATAACATTTTTAAAATAATAAAAATTAAATTTTTATATCTAAGTCACTTCTGAGCAGTAGCACCAATAATGTCACTTTCACTAAAGTACATCTTCTGTGGACTTCTACTACTACTTTTGTTGCAACTTTAAACTTCTACAGCAGACAGCCTCTCACAATCAACTTTTGGGTTGTCATCTTGATTTCACTCTTTATTGTAAATATATTCTTCTGGGGGTTACCTGGTAGTGAATCGTGCGTGTAGGTTTCATGCTGCTGAAGAGTTTATTGTATTTCCTCCTCCTCTTCAGTACCAATTAGACTCCCCTGGAGTACAAGGCCACAGCCTTACATGCTAGGTGTTACTGCTGTGGTTTCTGTTGCAAATAGGTTTTTACAGGGTGGTGCTGCCACCCCCAACACCTAACCTGTTTTGAATTCAGATTTGTCCTTCTCCTATACTGGTTATTAATGAAAGCTAGGAAGTTCCGTCTGTGTTGCTGTTTAACCCAGCTGTGGGGAGAAGAGATAAATTAATACTTTTCCCAAATTTATTTGTGTGAAAGTAAACACAACAAACTTGGCTAGAATTTTAACACTGCATGCCAATTCCACTTGCTGTGCTGATAACCTCTATGCTACACTTTTAAAAAGTCTAATAAAAAGAGAGAACATTAAAAAACACACAAATCTTTGGTCATCTGATATTAATTGAATAATAAAAGGCTGCATTTGCATTAATCAAAATTATTGATACTGATTTAGGAAGAGGCTGATCCTGAAAGTTAAACAAAGTCTATCTTTGCACAATCTTTTACATCTTTGATTTATGGTCAAGAGGATACTTGTGATTTTCACCAGCAAAATGAAAAAAAAAAACTCATGATTTTAATCAGAGATAAATTTGTAATTATTTGGCAACAGTTCTAGGATTTTCCCAACAAAATTATCCTGACATCTTAATTAGTTCAGAAATACAAAGCATCTGGTCTTTAGTCAAGTCTTTCATATTCTTTATCATTTTTTCCTTTTTCTGTAGTCAGGACAAAATTGTTAACTGAATAAGGAGACAATGTAAACATGAAGAGACTCAGTTTGATATCATGATTGGGTGTGTTTCAGAATTATTTTTTATGTAAAAATCATTTTCATAAGATCCATTTTGCAAATAAAAATGTCTTTGCTTTTCAATATTGCTAGTAAACTGGCTCCTGTTCACTCCAAATGCCTTGCTGCTTTTGCTATTTATCTTGTTGAAAATCCTATTTTGTAATTCCTGTCTTTAAGAACACTGGTGAACCTTCTGATTCCTTGAATTATTATCCTATCAGTCATTTCTGGCAAAGTACTAAAGACATTCAAAGTTGATTCAAGTCTCTAGTACTTTGCCATCTCACGTCACATGGCATCCTTTCAGATAAGTAATATGGCTTTCATTTCTCTAGGTCAATCACTGTTAACAGTTATTAGGCTTTAGATAGAACAGCAAAACTCAGGCTGTGGCTTTAGATATCTCAAAATGCTGGGCTTCTTCACAAGTTCAAGAGCTATGGTGTTTCTAGCCGAACATTTCACTTAATCCATTTATTCTTATCAAATCATGTAATGAAGGTCATATTGAACAGCCATGATTCTTGATCATTTCACATTAATGTGGGGGTCCTTCAGGGCTCTATCCTAAGACCTACATTGTTTCTTATCATCAATGACCTTCCTGCTGTCATCAGTTCCCAACGAGGTATTTTATATTGATAACAACTATTTACTACTATCCTAATAGTAAGGTTCAACAAAGTAAAACTGGCAACTGTTCCCAAAAATGACCTCCAATCAGATGTTATCCTGGGACAAGAAAATATTTGTAAATTTGAATGTCTCCAAAACAAAACTGCTATCTTTTAATCATCATTAACCATTTTTGCTGATGCTAACATCTAGGAGATTAACTTATTGCACTTTATTGTTGTCACATTTTCCACTGACATAAAGTAGAGTGATTATATTGAATCAATTATGAGGTCTGCTGTTAGGAAAATTGATCCACTGTGTCATACCAAACACCTTTTTCTCAAAAGAATCCATCTTGCACATTTATAAACCTACCATTCATCTGTGCATTGAATATTACTGCAATATCTGGTCTGGTGCTTTTGCTATAAATCTCAAAATTCTCAACAAAATCCAAAAAAGGTTCTGTAATATTATCGGTTCTGATCTGGCATCTAAACTTCAGTCATTTTCCCACCGCCATGACATGAATTCTCCTCTATCTTTTCTACAAATATTTTTATGGCAATTGTTCTAATGAGCTTTACTCCTTGGTACCTCAACCGCCTGAATTTAAACATACTACTAGATTGGTAAATGGGTCTCATCATTTTACTGTTGAAATGTCTAAATGTAACCATATATTCTATTCTAATAGTTTCTTTTCTCATACTGTTTCACCTGTGAAACTTTCTTCTAGTTTCATGCTATCCTGCCACCTATGTTATTCAAAAATTTAAATGCAACATCAATCAACATTTCCTGTCTTTCTGAATCATGTTCTTTTATTGTCCTTTCTCATCACTAAAGTCTTCTCATTCTCTTTCCCTCCCAGTAACATCTTGCATCTTAGTGGTATTATCACTTTGCTTGGGGTGAAATGATTTTTAAAAGAAAACAGTACTTCATTTAAGTGTTACATTTTATATTTGAATGTTTTATTTAAGGAATTACATTCAAAACTTGAATTTCTGGTATTAAAGATTTGCATTCATTTAGATAAAAAAGATCTCTAATAAGCCATAGTTTGATGCATAATAAAATATTATTAAAAAAAACAATCAAGCTTGAAAAAACACTTTTTTTACATTCTTGCACTAACAACATTCTACACTTTTAAAATTTACATAAAACCATCAACCTCTTTAGATTATAATACTAAACACTTTACAGGAAACTAAAAAATTATTTTGATCTTTACCAAACAGATCTAATAAAATCATATAGCAGTGTACTTGATTAAAATTATATAGTCTGTTATTGGATGAAGTATTGAAAAATTTTATATTGTTTGTTAGTCTCCATTGTCCAGGATTGTGTTGTTTGTTCACATTCATAAAATAACATGATTTGTTTGATTAGAACATTTTGGCTCCAATGGCTTTGTTTTCAGAGTTGAGCTACATGGCCAGCATAAAGCTAAGCTTCAAATTCTTTATAACTCATAATTTTTTTAAATATTTTCATTAAAGGAATGCTTTTTTTACCCAAATTGATATATAAAAAAAAGAGTAAAAGAGAAAATAAATGAGAAATATGGAGAAAAACTATTTCATTGATTTGTAGGTTAGTAGAGTAGTGTGGTATCAACAAGACTGGAGTTAAATAGTAAGTAATATACATAATCTTCTTAATTTCTCATAAAAAATAAAGCAGTCACTATGGTTAAGATTAATGAAATTAATAAGGACATCAGGTTAAAGATTGCGACTGCCCACAGTGAGGAGAAATGCAATAATGTCTTATGCAAGCCATTTCAACATTTGAAAGCATAACCAATAAATTTCCACACTATGACAACACCTCAAGGACATGGGAGAAAACCTAAAGTATCACATTGTATAGAAAGAAAAGTCCTCAGAAATATCAAGAAAAATCCAAGGATTACAATTTGGCCAGTTTGAATGAATCTGATATGAAAGTATCTCAGTAGATGTTCCATCAAACTTTGCATAAGGCTGGCCTCTATGGAAGACTCCAGTGCTCCAAGCAAGGCATGTAAAAGGTCATCTAGTTTTTGCTAGATGTCATCATGATAAGCATTCAAATTCTTGATTACCTATTCTTTGGTAAAAGGAAATAAATATAAACCTTTTTTATTTGGTGCAAAAGGAGTGAATCATTCAACCTAAGTTACACTTTCCCAACAGTTAAGCATAATAGTGACAGGCTTATAATATGGGTATGTTTTGCAACCAGTAGGAATGGTATTTTGTCATGAAGAAAGAATTGTATATTCAGATATTGAACCAAAACATCAAGCAATCTAAAAAAACTTGGACTGGAGCATGAGTGAAACTTTTAACAAAGCAATGACACAAAACACATGTCAAAAAATGGTTCATGGACATTAATGTCAATGTTTCAATGGGGTCAAGCAAGCATTCAAACCTTAACACAAATGCAAATTAGTGGAGAGAGCTGAATACATGAGTATTGACAAAGAAGCCCTCCATCCTTAAAGAGCTAGAGACCATAGCAAAAGAAGGGTGGGACAAAATCTACTGAGACTTGGAATCTTGTGATGAAGTATGAGAACTAGTTACAGACTGTGATAGCTAATAAAAACTTTACAACTGATTATTCATATATATATTATTCAGGTATGAACAATTTTAAACATGCTTTTTGTGATCAAATTGTAAATAATACTTCAGTGAAATGCAGTTTTTTTCATATTTTTCATGTACTGTTTCTTTCAGTCTTCTGCTTTCTTCATATATCAATTTAGGTCAGAAATAAAATAAAAAATCCTTTAATGAAAATACTTTGAAAAATCATAAATTTTGCAGAGGTATGAATAATTTTTCACTTAACTCTGTATATTCTCATAAAGATGAATCATTCAAGAAAGATAAGGAGAGGGTGCCATATTAATATATTTTTACAATAATCAAATAAACTTCAGCAGCCATATCAAAACAATAGCTGAACAAAAGTCATCCCACAGAAACAGTGTGTGTGTGTGTGTGCAGGTAAATAGATAGATACTGAGAAGATTTAGTGGGTAAAAGATCCCTACATTTGCAGGTAAAGTTTCAAAGTTGAAACCACAGGTGGAAGCCTTAAGAGTTTGAAATGATAAACTTGGCCTATGATGATTATAATAATTTGGAAGGTGTAGTATCAGAATGGTTAGAATTGTATCTTGATATGCATAATAATAAAAGGTAAAGGATGCCTGAAGATAATATTAATATGGAGGATAAATGATTTCACAAGATTATTTGAAGCTGTACAAGTATTAAATACAATGAGACAAGGATTGGGTCAGACTTTGTATGATACTGAACTTAACAAAGCTTACAGAGGGAAGACTCTACTATTAGCTGAAGAATTCACTGACATAATATGAAATTGGTTTGTGAAGGAAGAGATAGCTATAGCAACACCCACATCTTGCTGAGCTAAGAAGAAGCCTAAAGTTTCATAAGTTGTGGATGTTAGAAAACAAAGGATTAATTTGCTATAAGTGTGTTAATGACAATTGCATACGAAAAAATGTCCCTTCACAAAATTTGGGAGAATGAAGCAGGCTTGGTCAATCTGAGATGGGTTTTATCAGCACCCCCCCACCTCCGTGAGTTTCAGCTGAGAGTATGGTTAAAAGGGACAAAGACAAAAGCATTGCCCCACTAAAGAAGGTCTCTCTCCACTCTTGGCTGAATGTGGAAAATCAAAAGTGCATAAAATATATGATAGTATAAGCAATGTCCCTATCTAGTTTGAAATTGGAAAAAATACCACACCCCAAAACAAAGGAGCAATCCAAGAAAGAATCAGGAGAAATGCTCAGAGAATGTAAATAAGGTGATGGTCCAGATATGTGTTGGTAGTCAGTAAAATAAGACAGATGTAAAAGGTGTAAAAGGAGCCATACACAAAACACATACTATAATTGTTGGTATTGGTGGGTGAGGAGGCCACTATTGAAAAAAATGTAAGGAATTTGCCTGTTGGAAATGTGAGAGGAAAGGAAATTTGAAAAGATTGTTTCCAGAAAGATTGTAAAAAATCCACTTGTTCAGAGGAGGGGGTTGAAAGGGGGCATTTTAAGAAGAGAAGCAGAGGAAGGAAAGAAAAAAGAAGAAGAAGACAGAAAATAGGAGTAGGTCAAATGAGCAGAGATCAGTGTAAAGAAGAAGAATGGGGGCAGTTTAGAAAGAGAGAGGTTCTAGAGAAGAAGCAGTTCAATTTGGAAACAAGAAGAAAAAGGAAAAGAAAGGTGAGAGAGGTTAGAGTGTATGATCTATTCATAAGAAGAACTGACATGGTTTCCAGAGTACAGATAGGAGGGTAAGACTAAGAGAGCTTAACTGATATTAAAGCAGATGTATCAGTGATGGATTTAGAAGCTTTTAGAGAATTGAAATTTAAAGGCAGAAAGCTAAAAAGGTCAGGTTGAAAAGTAACTGCAGATAAGAGGTACAAAATGAGAATAAGTGGATGACAATAATTCCACTTGAAATAAAAGTAATGAAAACCACTATGAAAATGTATATAATTCCTGAATAAAGCAGAGGGGTTGTCTTGGGTTTGAATTGGTTTAGAAAAAATATAACTTTGATTGATCAAAAATAGGCTGAATAGAAAATCCACTAGGTGTTCAGGCATATGAGGAATTTCCTTTTCCTCTGCACTGCCATGACCTGTCAAGGGAAATGGGTTCCCATTGGAAGGAAGTGTAGGGTGATACGTCAAGTAATCCCAGCAGATGTAAGAAGAAGTGACTGTATGAGAATCTATAGTAGAAGGAGATGGCATCAGTAGAATTGCCATGTTAGCAACTGTAGCCAGTAAAACAGTGAAAATAAAAAAATGATGTTAATTGGGACAGAAGACTTAAATGTTGGAGTGGATGTGAAACTACAGTATTGTGGGAACTTAGAGATTGAAAATATTAGCATTAGGGACAAAGAAGAAATCATACTACAGGAATATGAGGAACAGATATTATGCAAAATGAAAATAGATATTGAAAATCCCCTCAATAAAGCTGAGGCCATATTGAACCCAGCTCCATAAAGAGGAAGTTGATAGAATAAATAGTGAAGGTGTTGTTAGATGTGAAAATAGAAAGATCTAAATCTCTACCAGTTGATAAGAAAGATGGCAATCATATGTTTTCTGTAGACTTTCAAGTGTTGAACAATATTATGAAACCATTAGTCAGTATCTACTTCCTTTGATATATGTATATGATATACTTTCCTTACTGGATGGAGAGACTTACTTGATCACCCTCAAATTAAGGACATGCTACTGGCAGGTAGAACTGAACAAAGTAACCAGAAAATAACCATGTGCCATTGTTCCAATTTATGATTGTTTCCTCCAAACTGGCTAATGCCCCTGCAGTTTTTCCATCACCAACGTATGTTGATAATGTTGAGTGGAATGGAAGAATTCTATATGACCTACATAATGACATACTGGAGTTTGCATAAAGTGTCTATGGCAGTTGTTTGACAATTTAAAAGGACAGAGGTGGAAACTGTTACTGACAAAAATGCCAAAGAAGAAACAAAATAGTTAAATCATGGTTACATGAACTTTATCCTGACCTGTTGCAGTTTCATAACTGGATTCTGTATATGTACAGCAGAGGAAGATCATGAAATTAAGTATGTGGGTCACTTCCTGGCAAAGGTTGTTCTGCATTAAACAAATTCGCACAATTGGCACTTTCTTCTACACTGATTTTGTTTCACCTCTACTAATCTTGTAAACTCAAATGGCAATAGGGAATGGATGATGGGAGCAGGTTTTAGTGAATCTGGAAGCTTCTAGTCATGAACCTGCATGCTGGCAATGAATTTAGTCATCAACACCTTCATCATAAAGGAAGCAATCAGCAAAGAAGAGATTAAATTCTTGCTATGATTTTCTACTAGCCTGACATTGTGCCTAACTATGGTCAATTCACTAGTTGCCTATAATAAATCTATCAATAAATTTTTTATATGTGTGTCAATTTTTGTGATCATATTAGAAGTTATTTATTTTTTAAATTATAAATTTTTGTTCTTTGACAATGAAGAGTTGAAAGTCTCCAAAACCTTTTATCTCTCCTCTAACCCAGAGACAATAAGTTGAACTAAAAGTGAACACTGAAGAATTACAGAGAAAGTTAATGTCACAAGAAATTAAACACCACATGAATACATCTTCATTTACACACCTTCTTTCTGAAGCACTGCAAGCAAGAATTTGCAGCTTGACTGAACAAGAAGATAAATTATTTGCGTATCCAGGTAAGAACTAAGCAGACAATTTGTATTACTGGGAAATTCAACCTGAGATATGTATAGTCAAATGAGGATAAGATTCCATAATTTGAAATTGCCTCTCTTTCTCTGGGTCTTTTAAATCTGTTCTGTGAAAATTTCCATCTAATATTAAAATATGACTCCTTAAGGCTAAAATCAAAAACAATAAGACAGCAAATGTTTTAGGAATTTGCATTCTCTTTTTCAGGTTTCTTTTTATAAATAGACTGTTTTTTTATATTTCTGTTTATAAAAGGAGTTCCTTGTGGTGATTATGAAATTGGTTTATGATTATTAAGAAAACATGCACAAAATCAATCCTATTCTAATAATATTTGCTAAACTTATTTTACATGGCAGAAGGCCTAATGATGAGTAATAAATTAAAACATTGTGCTGTGCTTATTTAATAACTTGATTATCAGTACAGTATTTAAATTCTTTTTCTTTTTTTGCCTGGGTTAGGATATCAAATACTGGCATAGGGGAGAAGTAATAATATCTGAACCACCAAACAGAGCAGTTCTTTTGTATCTTTTTGAGATAAATTGGAGGCACACCATCAAGATCAGTGGTGAATTAGGCTGCAAACATTGAGTCAGAATAGAGAAAACATTTTCATTTTCTGTTGTTTTTGTTTAGTCATTGTACTCTCAAGATCATGGGTCTGGGATTTTGTGGTGTTTATGAGGAATTCTGTTAGAAACTGTTGATAATACCTGCATGCATATCAAGGACTTGTCATGAATTGAAAACTTTTCATTTATTTTTGTCTTGTAGAAAATAATTTATTTAAAAAACTGAACCACCCACTCTCTTCTGTAAAGACACCTAAGCTTGGTAATTTTATGGATGTTGACAGAAAATAGGACAACAGCTTAGGTGTATTTACAGAATAAAAAGTAGTTTTTATTGCTTCATAGAATTCACCTATGCTTCAAAAATGCAATGTCAATCACCACTATGTTTCCTTAATTCTTATTCTTTTATTATCTTCTCTCCTTCATTTTTCTTCTCAGATTCTTTCATACTAAGTAATCCCTACACTATTTACATTATTCAGACTATTGTCCTCATCTTTGTTGCCATATTTATTACAACGTTTTGGCCGTTGTACACTCCAGCCTTCTTCAGGTGGTTGAACTGAACCCTTTATTTCACTCACTGAGTGAAATAAAGGGTTCAGTTCAACATTCCAACCACCTGAAGAAGGCCGGAGCATACAACAGCTGAAATGTTGTAATAAATATGGCAACAAAGATGAGGACAATAGTCCGGATAATGTAAATAGTGTACATAGTACCTCATCTCAGAAATATAGACAGATACTAAGTAATCCCTTGTGACTTTATGTTCTTTATAACCTTGTTTGGATGGAAATGGTTAAAAGAAATATATAATTTTCCATTCTCATATACATTTCTTTTAATGATGAATAATATTTGGAGAGGCTGGGAGGATTTCCATTAATTTAATATCTTTTAAATCTTTTTGGGTGTTACAAAACATGAAGAGTTGGAGATGTGTTGAAAATTACTATGTAATAGTAATTTTCAACATGTCTCCACTTTTTGATAGTTTTTTTTTTTTGCAAGGTGGACAATAATCATCTTTGCTGAATGTGATGGTACATTGTGTTGCATTAATATCTACTTTTGAACTTAAAGCTTATGAGGTGTAACTTTAACCACTCAGAATATGTCTTGTTCAAGAACTTCAAATAATTATCAGCATTTACCTTGATGCCATCAACTTTGAAGTGAGGTACTAATTTTATTCCACCTTACACCTGTTGTTTTCTAAGTCATTTTGTTTGACTATTTCCATGAAGGGCTCAACCTCTAGTCCAGCTGTTAGCTCTAAATTCATCACAAAATTTTACTGTTGAGAAACCATTTTTTTGACCCAGTTTATAAATTTCTCTTTGTGATGTTTACTTGAAGGTGGTGGTATTGTAACTTTCATCTCTAATTCTAATGTTCTTAATATCATGCATTTTCCTCTTTGTTTACTATCACATCAGCTTCTTTAAATATTTGCTTGTTGGTCAATCCACTATTGTTGGTTATTACCCTGTTAATCTTTTTCAAATTACTTTTAGTAACATTCTTAAAGCCATTTTTTCTTGTTCCTATCTTCCCAATTTTATTAATTTCTTTTTTGATTGTTCTATCATCTCTGTTCAATTTTTCCTAATTTCCAACATTGTCTCCTTATCACCCAGTAGCTTTACCATAACTTGTTTCTCTTTTGAAGTTACATTTTTCTTAAAATTCATGACAATTTTATACAACTGAAATTAAAAAATAAATATACGTAAGAATTTTGTTATATGTATTTATTTACAATATGATAAATAACCCTTAAGTTTCATAATAAAATATTTCACACTAGCAAATAAATTATTGTAAATGTTCTTAATGAAGGTAAATATGATGAGCTGAAACTTATATTGTAGCTTCATAATATTCTATAAATTTTACCAGCATCAATTCCTTAAAACCATTTGTATTGTGAAAACATTGTCTTGCAAAATACAATCTGACATAGTTTGTGTGTGTGTGTGTATTGTTTGGAAAGTAAAATCACATTTTAAAGGAGATAAAAACAGATTCTAATGTAATTAAATTTGTTTCATAATGACTATACCTAGTGTCATTAGTAATTACAGTAGATCAGCATAAATCAATTTTTCAGTTGTCAATAAAATTCTGTTGTTTTCCTTATTACTGAATTCCTGTTACTAAGATGTTCTTGTGGTTATATAAGGAGGTTCTGCAAACTTTTTGTTCAGACTAAAAAGTGAGTCTTAAACTAATTTTTGTGTTTGGTCATTTAGTCAAATCTTTGGAAATAGCCAGTCTCAGAATAAATGATAATCCAAAGGTGCTAGGTGAGTATAGAGAGTGAGTTGAAACTTTTGAAGTGTTTTATTTTCTCTCGGCTTCATTTCCTGACCGTGGCCTTACTTTGTTGTGCTGAAGGATAACATTCTTTTTGGTCACTAAAGACTTTTGTTTTGTTAATGTAATGTACCATTTAAAAAGAAGATGGTTACTAACAAAGGTCTGCAGTGATCCAATAAGACAATACCTGTCATGTTCCACCAGGAGTAATAATGGATTTCAGTTTCAGGGTCAATTTGACATAGAGTAATGATAGACGATGACTGCTTTTATGTTTGTAGCTAACACCAGTATTTGTTTCTCATCTCCAATAAAGAAAGGTTTTCCTTCCTTGTCAGCAGATTGTTGCAAATGGTTAATGTTATGCTCAGTTCATTGATGTTAGTTCATGTTGCCCCAAATTAGATTTCTTTCTAATTCTTCATATATTGTTAGACATAGTACATTAAGTGTTTTTTTTTTTAATTTTCTGGTATCTTTGATAGTAATTTCTTTCAGCAGATGCCTTTACAATGTTATTATCCAAAGTGGTTGGTTTCCCAGATTGAGGTTTATCACAAAGACCATCATCCCTCTTTTTAAATGATGTGCTTAACACTTGCTGGTAGTCAATGCACCTGGATGCACAGCTCAAATATCCTTCATTGTCTGACTTGCATTAATGTCTTTAGGAAATGATGAATATAAAACTCATTAAAATCTTTGCCAATAAACTAAAAATAGTGAATAGCCTGAAAGAAAAGACTTTATAGTAGGTTTCATTGTTTACTATTTAACCTTGATTTTAAATTAATTGTTTAGATTTGTATATTTTAAATACAACTTTACTTGCATGTCTATTATATATGAATATAAATTTTTATGTTTTCTACCATTCCTGGAATTTGTCTACCTTGGAACATTTTCATCTACCATTAGTAATGTTAATTTATTATTACTTCTGTATTCTTATGTAAAACTTTATAGTTTTTTTTAAATAGAGAACACTAAAATGTTCTTCCTTCTAAATTTATCTTTTTAAAATTAAATTGCATTTTTCTCCTAAAAACAAAAAATTGGTCATTCAGCTTGTGAAGTCATGAAAAATAAGATTTTGATTCATTTTATAATTGAGTGTTTTGTATTAAAATATAATGATCCGAATTTGATTCTATATTTTCATAAATAACTCTTATTCTCCATGTTTTCAAACTGACTAATGATGAAGCAGCCACAAGATTTTATGATGAAAAGAAGATCCAATATTTATTTTAGTAGTTTTAGATGAGTCATTGCCAAAAATGCTTTGGTGTGGATGCAGCATTTTCTAGGATGGAAACAGTTTTGATATGAACTTCAATTCCATCAGTCACAGCTCAGAATATTTAAAAGAATTTTACTTGAACCAAAGAAGATGGGTGTTGCTCATCATGTGATAAAGTTTTCTTAGATCTTAAAGTTTTCTTAGTCTTCTTAAATTTAATGATGAAAGAAACATTCAAATACACATATTGTGTTAATTTTTTTTTATTATTTGATTCTGATACAAGTATCTTCATTTTTCTTGCTTTTATCATAGCCTATTAGCCTATGGGGTCTTTAACCTTATTTAGATGTTGAATGTGGTTATTCCTGAGTATCATGGAATATTTTCTTTTTTTTTTTACTGAATCTCACATCTCACTGGCAACACTTCACGAATGTGAGAGTCAAAGTTCTACAGAGAAAATAATTATCCTGAATAATATCAAACTGAAGTAGCTTTTTGTATACACAACAAATTCTTTTTTAAAAACATTTCTTTATGCATTCTGTTTAAATCCGGAAATTTATGAAACTTGTTGAACCACATCATCAAACATTATTCCCAATAACATTGCAACTTTGCTGATAATTCTTTTGTGAGAAAAATAGTAATGAATTATTTTGATAAAATTTTAGTGGCACAAGAAAGAAATGCAAAAAAATGATTGAGAATTATACCCTAAAGAGAAAAAGAAATACAATATGTCATCAGCTGATTGGGATTTCAGATGATCCAACAATTCTCTACTTGTTTAGAAACAAGACTAAGACCACATAAATTACTGTCCTGTTCTACTCATTTGTTTCTTTCCAAAGTAAAAGTTAACATTATCTTAGCCAGTCTAATAAATAGTAATATATGGCTGCATTAGAAGTTTCTTTGTCGTACTGACTACAAATTTATTTGTCCATTTTAAAATCTTTTCTTATTGTGGTGAAAATAAAGGAACTCTTTAATCTTTCCCTGACTTTCCAGGACTGATTGATTTCCCTTTGTTTTCGTCTTTCTCTCTTCATGAGGTAGTCGGCCATTTTCTTCTTACGGTTCGCTACCGGAGTAGATTTCTAGTGGAATAAAGCTTCACTCAAGCTATATGGACTCAGCCTTCTTTTACTTCCTCTCAAACCCTTTTTATAACACTTATATATTTTAGTTATATGAATCAAAATCAGAACAAACAGTGGGAGTTGTCAAATATATATGCGTGAATTCAGGTAAGAAATGGCCATGAATATGCAAAAACATGGAGGGTAATGAAGACAGCTAAAGAGAATAACAGCAAAAATACATGAACAGGATGATAGTCAATTGTAAAAAAATATTTGATATTAGAATTTCTTTTGTTTGATAATTGCTTCTGTACTGTAGAAATGAGCAAGAGGCATTAAAATGGAAGCTGCTTGGTGGATAATAGTCACTTCCATAACACAGCAAGAGCTAGAATGCCAAAGTCATTTAAAAGATAACTCCTGCAGTTTGAAAATTAAGGCAAAATGACAAAGTACTGCAGGGAAGGAACTGAATATTAACCTTTACTACAAGTTCTTAAACAACTAAAAGAACAATAATAATAAAATAATTATATAATCTTAATAACAACAACAATAACAACATAAGGTTATGGAAAAAAAATGTCACTCCAGAATGGAATATCCTTTCAGTGACTCCCCACCCACAAAAAAAACTGAAGAATTTTGAGGTTTTTACTATGTGATTTCCTGGTTCCTTCCATTAGCACATTCCTTTAATTACTACTGCTTATATTTATCAAATGAGGAAAATTTGATAAACTAATAAGTAGTCGATAATCTTTCGCACTTCAAGATAAATCCTAACCTACCTTGTGTTTATTCTTGCCATTAGGTGTAAAGGTATGATTTGAAATGGCAGACACTGACAGGCCATCATTAATGGTTGGGAGTCTGGGTAATAAAAATGTCAGCATGATGTTCATAAATTGTTTGCAGTATGCATTAACATTAAATTGAAATTAGAAATCGGGGAGATGAATTTGAATTCCTCCCAGATTTATTAAATTCACTTATGTGCAAATACATTTGGAAAAGGTATGAATCCATCCCCTTCACTTAGCTATGGGTTAAATAGTAGGATTTGATCTGAAAAAAGTTATTGTTATTCTTAAAAACCTCTTAATGCAATATTAAAAGCAAAAAACATGAATTATTCTTACAATCCAAAATATGTTTCAGCTTTAAATACTCTACAAGGGGTCGATAAGCCATAAACAACAAATCAATCAACAGTCAGTTTAGCTATTATTTGACAATAAAAACAATCTATAATTTATACCAAGGTGAACAAATTACAATCATCTTGTGGTTGTGTGTATGTTTGTTTTGCTTTTCTAAAACTATATCAACTTCAATTTTTCTTTTCTTTTTTTTTCTACTGCTTCAAAGCCCTTGTTTATTTGATATGAAATCAGTTGTTTTATGTTGACCAGTAAAGGACTAGGATAATAATTTTTATCTCCAAAAAGATAACACATTTTCATGATATTAGCCTTTTGTTTTTAATGCTCTTTAAATTCTTCAGCCCTCCTTACATATATTGTATCCATTCTTTATAGGTTTTTCTGTTCATAGCATCAACTAAAACAGCCACAGAATTACAGGTTTGAATGTTAAGTTCTCGTATTTGTAATACCAGCAAGTAAGATTAAAATCTGTTCTCAGGATTGACATCTTTCTGGAAATAAATGTCAATAGGTTAGCTGATAGCCTGGCATTAATCTCTGATCTGGTCAGGATCTTAATAGGTAATATAATTTGGAGGGGGGGTACTAGTTTCTATATATATTTTTTAAACTATGTAATTTGGCTTCATCGTTCATTCTTCTTCTTTATTATTATTTTTATGACAAACTTGTACATACAGCTTTTGCCTCTAAGAAAACATGTCATTGTTTTTCCATGTCTATTATTTAATTTCATTTTCAAATGAACAAGTATGATCACTTTTCTTTTCATGCATTCTCCACTAAATCTAATCTTGTTGTTTCACTTGTGGAGTGATTGGCAAAAATGCTTAACAAACGAAATTGATAAAGTTTCCAATAAACAATAAGAAAAGAAAGAAAAAGAACAGGACAAAATAATACTAAGCAAATGCAAACATATATGCAAGTCAAAACTAGACAAAGCAACAGTAATAAGCTAAAAAGTTCACAAAGTAAGAATGGTGTTCACAGACTAAACAGATACAGTCAAGTGATTGTAGCATTCCAACTTCAAATCAAGAAATTATGGAAGAGGTGGTCTATTTTTATTGGCTGGAAAGAAATTACAGCCTGCATCTGTAGAATTTGTCTATAACTTTGAGTGGGGGGGGGATCTTTTTGCATTCATTCCAGTGACTGAAACCAACATTACTTCAATTCATTTTTATCCTGTAACATATGATAAAAGTACAAGAGATTTTTTTCCTTTATTATTTATAACCTTTAGTATCTTTTCATTAATTATTCCTTTCTTGGTACACAATCTCTCTCCCCATCATTCACTCACTCTTTCCTTGTCCTTCATCCTTTGGTATTTTATCACCACCACTTATTCACATGTCCTACTTATATCTCTTCACCACAAACAATGACTACCTAAAAAAGAACAAAGTCTTTTATCCAATAATCACCTATGAAATTAAATCACTGCTAATTAAATCTTTGACCCTTTCCTCTGTGAAATAGCAGACACTCTATCTTGTGCTAAATTGAAAGGTTAATTTAAATTTCAGAAATGTGTATTGCAATTCTTTTTAATGAACCTCTTCTACCTGACAGTGTGTATACTTGACACTATGCCTCCAAACTGTAAATCTTAGCAACGAAATGTTTGTAATGTTACTGTGAAGAAATCTTTAAAGTGTCACGCAGCAAATTTGCTAAACAAATCACCATTTTTATGAATAATCCAATTCTCAAATGGAACTAATTCTGTTTCTGCCAATTTGAACTTCATGCAACATTCCATAAAGTTGGTTTGTTTGAGAATGGCTGGCTTTTATTGGATTGAAATCTCACAGAATCACTCATTGAATGTTGTCCAAACATAATATTAATCCTTTGAGAAGTGAGCCAAATCCACAAGGAGAGGAAGTAGAGAAGCAGAATGTGAATCCAACATGGATGGATGCATAGATGAAGAATGGCTTAAATCAATAATCTGTCTTTGAGTTTCTTCTGGAGCCAAGAACTTAGAACCATTAATAGTAAATTCCAAGAGAATTTCTGCAGGTTTATTTGATTAAATGCTTAAATACCTGATATTGATTGATTGATTCTTTTTGAATATTGAACTCTGATGGTCATATTAGATGACTTTATTTGGAAGAGACAATTTGTGTCCAGTGCCTATAGAAGTGCCAATAGAATCAACTCTTGGAAAGAAGAACCAAATAGAAATCTTGACTTACTTGAATTTTTCACTCTTATACATTACTCAGTAATTTCTCTCAAAATTGAAATAAATATTAAAAAAATGCTTAAGTCTGTGATGTATTGAGGGAGATGGAATGGATATATTCAATCATATTTAACAAACAAGAAACACATGGAGGACATATTGGATTTTTATTGCAGAAGAAATAAAAGGAAATAATATGGGGTAAATGGAAATGATACTAGGGGACGTAAACTTCCTGTTTACGTTTGTATCTCACAAGGTCTTTAAGATATTTACCAAACTTTTCTTAATCAAGCACAAGGCCAAAATAACTTGTTCATCACTTCTTCACTTTGGTATCTATAAAAGCTTAGCTGAGAATGGTTAAGCAGAAAATATAAGAATATCCTGAAAATGTTATCAATGTCAATTGGTTAATACCAATATCAGTGTGAAAACACTGACTGATATAACAAGGGACAATTTCATCACAAATGAAGAAAAGACTGGAAGCGGTAAATGTTGAGAATATCATGTAGAGAACGTCACAAGGAATAAAACAGCAGAGAAACTACTGCTAAAATTCAGACAGCTGAAATTTTAGTGACACTTAATGCGAAAGGAAGGCTTTGTAAATTTAACAAGAGAACATTATAATCAAAAGAAGAAGAAGAATGCAGTAGGTAATCTTGACAAGTTTGGACAAATGGATGGCGGAACAAGAACCACAGAGATGAAAAGGGGCCATAAAGGAGAAGGACAGGCAGCTGTAAAAAAACATGATTGCCTACATCCTGAAGTGCTGTGGCATATATATATATATATATATATATATATATATATATATATATATATATATATATTATTATATATATATATATATATATATATATATATGGAGAGAAAGACAGAGAATACACATTTTCATTGTAGTAATCACTTGTGAATAAATCTGTATATTACTATTATTACTACTACTACTAATACTAAAACTACTTTTGTCAGAGATTAAGCCACAAGGAGAGGAAGTAGATAAACAGTTTGATAAATAAATATACCACTCAAGAGACAGAGGGTGGGAGAGAGAGATTAATAGGTTGTAGAATATTAAGAGAAATTGATCATTGTGATAGCTTTAAATAAATGGTTTTTTTTTTTTAATATAAAAATAAGGCAAATTTAATATCAGTTTGGGGGAATAGCTTTCTCAACCAAAGAAACCTGTGTCTGGTCACAGATGCTGCTCTTCTTTAACTTATTGCTTTAACATCATTACTCATTTATGCCTTCACTCTTCTTTTGCAAGCAGAAATTTTACTGACTCATTTCATTTGTCTGTTCTAATCTTGGAAGTCTGAAGAAACTGTTTCTCACTCCAAAGATTCACAGAAATAAAAAAAAATAAATGAATGTTTTATGGCAAACAAGTTTATTTTTAAGTAGCTTCTCATTGTCATAAATCTTGCATCTTTATGATCAACCATATGGTTTTAGGGTAAGCCCATTGGCTTGTATATAATGGTCAAGTAGTATCATTGCTTTTCTTCATAACCAGTTTAAAGAAGTTTTACTACTAATCCATTTCTCTTGTTAATATCATGTGACCAACAAATGACCTAAACAAAAGATTCTCTTCATTCAAATTATTTTAAACATTGTGTCATAGACTTTAATTTGCTGTGATAAAACAAATATTTTGTTTTTTTGTGCATCTCATGACTATTTGTGGAGGTGATATAATTTATGATCAGCACAAAAATGGAATTGGCTAAGAATTTAAATACTGACTAAGGCTGTTGACATTCACTTCAAGAGAATTCTTGTTTTGAAAGATATGAATTCACTTTTCCTTGTATTTCTGTTCTATAACCACACACACAAAAAAAAATAAAATAAAATACTGAACAGACCACTACTGCAGTTTCAACCACCAAAGTCTCGTCAGGTGGATAACTCAGCAAAATAATTACAGACAACACATCAAGAACTTAAATTTCTTAATGCAGCACCAGAAGTAACGAGGGGGAGGAGGAGTGGAAAAAATATTGTTTTTTCCGACTTCAATCAGGTTTATATAATCCTAAAGTTGACTTTCTCATGAGCCAACATTTTACCATAATTTCAGACCTCTCATTCAACAATTCAGCACCACTGTTGAATGTTGCAATAGTCAACTTCTCCTCCTAACACATCTTACAGGAGTTGCTATTCACTTTACTAGCTTTTACTTTTCATAAAATATTCCATTTAATGGCTGGACTTCTTTCATTTTTGTCTAAAACTCCAATAATAGTTTGCTAGCCTTGTATTGAAACTATTTTCATATTGGAGCTTACAGTGCAAATGCCAAACAGCACAGCAAACTGTTCCCAAATTTCTGGCAGAGTGAATTGCATCATGGTGCTCTTTTTCTCATAAACAGTGCCCAACTGACCTTACTATATTGTGCAATCAACAAAATCAAAACAAACAATTCACATGCATGAAATTAAAAATATAAATGGCAACAATTTACACATTGTACCATATATATATATATATAAAACAAATTGTTTTTTAAAATCATATGTGTTAAAAAGTGCTCAATATCAAGTTAGAAAAATCAAATCTGTAGAGCGATTGAACATTTCAGAGTGTTTGAGTGTCAATCTGAGCACAGTGCAGAGGCTTCAGAAAGAGTTGGAGGAGTTTAATGATAATTATGAAGGTATGGCATCTCAGAAAACTCACTCTGATTGTTCTGAAAAGAACTTCCAAATTTGTTGGTGAGGGCCTCTGACTCAACATGGTGGCATACATCAAGTGCCTTGAAAAGGTAATGCTGCCCTGGATCAAGAGGGTGACTGCTGGAAGACCCTATGTCTGACAACTCTGCACCATGCCACACAAGCAGGAGAACCCAGTCATGGCTGTCAGACAATTTCTGTGACCATATCACCCCTTACATCTGATCACCTAAGTTTCCAGACTGCAATCCCCTTGATTATTATATGTAGGATGCAGTTTAGCAAGAGACCAATAAAACTCCTTTTAACACCAAAGAGGAACTGAAGGCAAGGAGCATAGCAGAATTAAACCAACTTAAACAAGGAGACCATCCAGAAGAGTTGCAGGAGATTCGAAGGTATCTGGAGGCCATGGTTGAAGCCAAAGGTGATTTTATTGAATAAATTTATTATTCAGTATTTCAAGATATATTTGTGTAATTTTGGTAAATATATCTGTTAAAATGAGATGTCAGTGTTATTTTCATTTTTGCATAATTTAGACGACAATTTATCCATCGCACCTTGTATATGTTGTATTTGGCAAAGGACAAATAAGCTTCTTATAGGAGTCAATGGCTAACATGCAGCTAGGAAATGAAGAGCACTTATTCCCCCTCACCCAACACCCCCCCCCCCAAAAACTTCAGTTGTAGCTTCATCTGACATGTTGCACAGAGTGCACCTATACAGGACATGATGCTCTGATGGAGATTGCAAAGTACAGGCAAGTGACCACTTTAAACAATTGACTTTTGCAGTTTGTTCAGTAAAAACTAAATCCTCATCTATTGTTTTTGTTATTGTCACAAATACACCATGATAGCTGGCAAACAAGAGAGGTGGAGGATTGAATGCTTGAACATATCATATTTCTATAGTCTTAATTTCATGCTTAGATATTAGCAACAAAGCTGTTGCATTCCTTGACAAAGACCACACTCTTAGATTAAAAAATAAAACATATGAAAATGATTTCCTGTAGATTATTCATTGGAAATTAAGTTGATTTGTTCAGAAATTTCCACACTGTAGCCTAAAACAAAAGTATTTGAAGTCTTGTGTCTTGGTGCTATTATCAACTTGCTCGGGGTGAACTGATTAAAAAAATCTGTAGTAATCATTTGAAAAAATTAGTGCAAATTTTACTAAACATTAAACATATCTGACCCTTGTCCAGCTTTTACTGACTGCCCAATATTTACCCTGCATTGTATCTAGATTCTTGTTTGGGTCAAAGTGCACTGAAAACTAGGAAAGGCCTGCTGCATGTCCACAAGGTAACAAAGATGAAAACTTGCACCATGTCAAAAAAGGAAAAATAAACCCTGTTTCCAATATTATAAAATAGGATTTTTTTTATTCAGGGCTTCACATGCTAGGTCTGGGTGGATAGGTAGGTGACACCTGGGGACAACTTCTGCTATATCAGTCTAACAACTCAGCTCTTCCTCTTTACCAAGTCTCCAAACATGAACACATCTTGACATGTGGCTGGGAATACAAACAGGTGGTATCAGAAGTATGCAAGAGACACTGTCTCCTGGCATGGGCAAATCAGAACTAACTTACCCTGATCTCAAGCATGATTGTTAATGTAGACTACCAACTGGATACATGCCATGTTCCATTTTGTTCTTGCTTAGTTTGAAAAACTCTCATACTCTCATTTACCCTTCCATTCCCCTTCAGTCAAAAGGGATGCCACTTGGAAAATTTTAAAGGGCCAGTTTTCTAGCTTTAAAAGAGAAACATGAGATCAAGATAAAATCACACTTTCCACTTTTATATGGTTGTCTCAACTATAGTGTCACATGGCAATTGCTCAATATT
This sequence comes from Acanthosepion esculentum, assembly GCA_964036315.1. Lineage (NCBI taxonomy): Eukaryota > Metazoa > Mollusca > Cephalopoda > Sepiida > Sepiidae > Acanthosepion > Acanthosepion esculentum. The sequence goes on from OZ038482.1 coordinate 69,791,364, forward strand.
AAGGTAATTACTCATTATTATTAGGACGATTATTTTTTTTTATCACATGAAGTTGGACAAAAAGAAATGAAAACATTTTAACTTGTTTCAGTATTGATACCTTTAGATTCTTTAGCAAAGCATAAGAAAGCCAATTGTAATACTGAACCAAAATTAAAGTGATTTTTTTTCTTTTTGACTTGGATTACTTTTTATGCATCCAATGTCTTCACCGGTTTGACTCTGCTTGAATACTGTTTTATTGTTGGCTTTGCTTGCAAGAAAGATGGTCTATTTTCTGCTGGCTTGAAGATGGTTGTGGAGCTCAATATATGTGGCACAAATCTTTCCACACTTAAAACAAGGTAAACCATAGGCTGGAGGTATCTGATAGACAGCCTATTCCTTTTATTTTTTTCCTCAGCAGCTACTCACCTGTTACCTTCAAATATGTGACTGGCTATATTAAGACAAAAGGTATCAGCTTTGCTCTCACTTTCTTGTGACATGAACAACAATAGCTACAGGCAAGTGCAAGCTGCTGCTTAAGCAAATCATTTAAATGTTAGCATTGAATTTAAAGTCTTTTTGTACTGTCTCTTTAAATACATGATTTCTTTTGTTGAAGTCAGAACTTAACCTTCAGGAGTTTCTTCCCTTGGGCACTCTTCTAACTAGGAAGGGAAATCTTACCTGGAAGTTCCAAGCAGTCATCTTTCACTGGAAATCCACATGGCAAATGAAGCAGTTTGAATAAGTTATTCTCTCCCCAGTCTTGAGTTCCTTTCATTTTAATTCACAGTGAAATATAACAATTCTCTTGGTTGTTTGGTTGTCTAGTAATGAGGAACTAATGAGTACATGCAGAAATTATCCTTCTTACTGTAACCTTATACAGAACTGTCAGTGCCTCTCATATTACCGTCCTGGGTATGACAATAACCTACATCTGCGTCCAGGGTAAGGCGATAAACTACGTCCAACAGCAAGGCCTCTGATCCGGAGGTTTTGAGGAGCATAGAACCACCTCTTAATTGCTGGTGTTCCCAGGTCCACCCTGACCTGGGGTGGTAGCACCTGTTAGGCGAAACTGAAGTAAAAAGCATTATAAAAGTGTAAAAATAGGTTTTAATACCAGAAATACTTTGTAAAAAATTATTACCAGAAATAAATTTTTGAAAAAAAAAAATATATATATTACCAGCAATACAGGTTTTAAAATATTACCAGCTTATTTTTGAGGAAAAAATATTACCAGAAATAGATTTTTGACAAAACAAAATATTACCAGGAAAAAAAAGTTGTCAGCATTAAATAACCCACGGAGGTTGATATGCCATAAAACAAAACAACCAAATCTCACCATATTAGTAATTATCATACTTGAATGGCAGGCATCACCAATTGATGTTTCATTGAAGATCAGCACATATCAATAACTGATAATTTAAAATTTTCCAATGATACAGGCATCATTCCTTCATAATTCAGTTTAAATGTCTAATTAGCAACTCTAGGATTCATTAATTTCTTGGAGTATTTGCCTGGAAGTAAAGACCAAAAACAGTGCTAAGTCTGCATGTATACTTCTCGATGAGAAAAAAAAGAAAAAATTGATGACAACTTGCTGCAAAGAATGCACACGTGCATTATGCATTCCATGCATAGTAGAGGTGAGGTGTGATTATTAAATTTTAAAATCTAACATTTGTTTTCCATTTTCCTTATTATTTTTAATGTAAAAAGAGTTAAAATTTTTATAGGTTTTCAAAAAGAAGCATAACAATTATCTTAAATTATTTTTTTAAAACTTGTTTGGTGTGCATGTTCATGCAAACTTTTCCTGCTGTTTAAGAGTTGACATTTGGTGGAAAGACCTGGAAACATACCCGTTGTAATTTAATATTACTAATCTCAATTAACAGGAAAATATGAATTATATATGATGCCACTGGATAAAAACATCCTCTACCCAAAACTTTTTTTGTAATTCATTTCCTGAAGCAAGAGTAAAATGTACGGCATGTAATATTTAATTCTAATCAACTGAAGATAAATTCTCAAAAGTGCAATAATATTTTCTATGGAAAATAAAATCTGAATTATTTAAATAACAAATTTCCTGCTTTTTATAATTAAACATCTTCAAATTATTCAGCTTGAACAGTTTTTGCATTCATTGCTTCAAACAGAAATGCAAGTTTTGCTTAGTGAATGAGAAATTTTAGTGGTTGTCTCAATGTTGCCAAGTTTATTATTCACAGCTGAAAATGAAAAGTTTTGCTAACTTTATTGCTAAAAATGTTTTATATATTCTTTTACAGTTCACTGTACCTATGAAATAACTAAAACTCCAGAGCAAATTATTAATAAAACATTTAATTTATTAAATATTTTTTAAAAAATAAATAAATAACTAGATTTTCAGCTATTGTGGATTCCTACTACCAACTAAATTGCCAAAAAAGAAATCAGCAAGATTTTATAGAAAAATAATCAATTAGACTAGGTTATCAACAATAGAACATGGGATTCTTTTATCAGGTTCAGTTCAAAAGTAGCCACATTTTATAGGTCTGCCAATCATCCCACAAAATGCAAGATTGTTTTTAAAATTACATGTCAATTTATTTATTTTTAAATTTTCTGAATTGCTGTGCCAATTTATCTTTTTTATTTCATACTATATTTCATCCAATGCAAGGCCCAAGAGCCAGTCTAGGATCAGTGTTACTGAATGAGGTTGCTATAAAGGTGAAAAGGGAGGATATGAGAAGTACATGTAAGGATACTAGCAACATGGCCCGGCATTGCCCGTGCTTGATTAAAAAATCGTACGACTCATACAGCAATCGCTATCACTTGACTTAAAATATTTTTGCCCTTCCTTGCCTTTAAAGGAGTGCCCTTTACCATGCTGATGTTGCTACATGCCTTACTTCTTGCCTATCTCACACTGCAAATTTTTTCTAAGCTCTATACTAAACATTAAATCTGTTACGAAAAAAGAACTAAACAAAATGAACACAAAACGATCAGCTTTAAAAAAGGACTCGTAACTGGAAAAACCGAATGAAAAAAGAAAGTTAACAACATATACATTTTCACACCCAACCCAGTTCTGTGGAATCAGAATCAACGTTGAGTTTAAGCAAGCAAATGAACCAATTGGAGTAAAGTGCCATGCAGATTTAAATTTTTTCCCACTTGTGACAAATGCAACTACAATTTTTTTTGCATGCTAGCATGCTAGTTAATATTCATGTCAGTCAGCTGTTGGCTCTCATGCTGGCCAATAGAATCTTCCTGCCTATAGGCTCTCACTCTAGCCAGTAGAAAATGGCCGCAAACTACATGAAAACTGCCATAAAAGCATGAAAAAAATCGATTATTTCCACTATCAATGGGAGTTGGGAAATGCAAAGTCGGTCTTGGCCTTCCCACTAACTTGGAGCATGTAAATTTTGGTGCAAATCCGTCGAAAATTGCGGCAGTGCATTCGTTACACACACACACACACAGCCTTTTATAGATAGAGATATAGGATAAGTAACACTTGAGCCACAACTTGAAGAGGTTAGCTCAGGATTGTGAATTCTTGAATAGAATGGTCCAGTTTCAGATATGAACATAAGGTGAGGTTTAACCTTAAAGATGAAGTTCAATTACTGGATAGTTGGACTGTATACCCTTTATGCTAGTGTAGGAGATGGAGGCATTGGGAGTCTACTTTTGGTGGATGGATAGTTTAGATTTGTGTATGTTATTCTTGCACCTATTTTGGTATGAGGAGATGAGGAACTGAGATAGTGAGACAGCAACACCCCAAATAGTATATAAAAAAAACTACCTGGATTAATTGCCAAAAAGTACTGCCATCACTGTATACTTACATATGATATTGAGTGGCCCCATTGGAATCTACTGCACAGTTCAGATTGTATTCACCAAATGGCAATATAGTAGTGCCAATATTGTGTGCCTGTTTATAGGATAAACTGCTTAAGAATTACTCTAGGGTTCACATCCCAGACTATCTGGCAGATAACACCAATCCAGAGAGGCATTTACCTCCAGCACCCTTGATGAAGAGAATCCAGGATTGGGAATAAAATTACAGGCAAACCACCTGCAGTGAAACCATGATCTTTACCCAGGAATCAAGGAAGCAAAACTTTTTGAGTCAGAAACATCATGTCTAAGTGATACCACAGGCACCAAAGACAAGTTTGCTCAACTGTGACAACTAAAGACCCAATTAACATTTTCAGCAATAGAACAATAGAGTTATAAAGGTTGCTTGTCTGTTGTTTTAGAAATGAAGAGGAATTTGTTGAAACCCTACAGATTTAGCTAATTATCTACTCCATTAGCTGGTAAAAGTGTTTTAAGAAACTTCAAAAATAAAGTAGCTGTATGAACATATCTGAAGTAGTTTTTTTCTACTAATTTTGAAAAAAAATAAATCAGCCTGATGTCACAGAAAACTGGCTAAGCAACTGTTATCTCTGTTATCCTTTTGTCCCTCCCCACTTCCTAATTTATCCAGATCAGTTTGATATTTGATCCCTACTCAGAAAATGTGGTTCCTTTGTCACCTTGTTGGAAATCTACTGCTGTCACTTGATATTGAGGAGTCCTAGCAATTGCACTGGGGATTACTTGATGAGATCCATGTCTGATATATACATAGGAGGTTGGGGATATCTCTTTATATGCTTAGTTAACATTGTGGAGAGATGAAGAATAATTGTCTTTGGAATACTACTTTAATGCTGCAAAGAGAAAGAAATAAATGTTCAGTAAATGAACTCTCCTGCTTTTCCGGATAAATTATACATAACCAATCTTAAAAAATCCATTTTGTTTTTAACTCCATCAAGACAACAGCTTTTTTATTTAAACAATACAAAAATGGCTATATTGTTATAATATTCAAATCATTCATAGTTCTTCAGTCTAGAATTTTTAATTTGCTTTTAACTTCATGCTTCAGATGAACTACTCTCTGTCCATCATCAAGTTAATGTTACATTTAACAATGAGGGAAGAAACTTTCAGACAAAACTTTACTCACATGTTAGTCTTGATGGTGAGATAATTATCAGAGCCTAAAGAAGTGGATTGTTACAAAGAGTGGTAAAATAAGTCTAATCTCTAGTGGGGACACTGGAAGATGAACAACAAATCTTCTCTACAAGGATTTTTGGCAAATTATTGAATACAATTTCAGAAAAGTGGAGAAATATCATGTTAAAACCAACACAGATGAAGATAGAAGGAATAATAATGACGTCTAGTTCTTTCCTTCAATTTATTTCTGTGACTCTTCATAAATCAAGAATTCTTAAATGAATGCCTATTGGACTTCTTTATATTTTTTATTGGTACATAAAAACTGATCTTGTCACTTTACTGAATTCTGGATCCTATTTTTACAATTATTCTCTTGTGAAAGTTAGAGAGCAGAAACAAGTTATAAAGATAAGATGTGTGCCTTCTGTTACCCATGAGTATGACTGGTAAATTTCAGGGTCAGGAAATCAATGCTTATAAAAACAAATCAATATTCGACACTTCAAATTTTGCAGCAACAACACAATTATATGTAGAATGATCTTCATCTTTATCAGTTTCCCAATCAGGATCATCCATCTTTTGTAATGTTCATCTTCCATAAATTTATATGTCAGCCATTACTGCAGATAAAACGAAGACACTTCAGTGGTATAAAATCTAGCGCATGAAAGAAGTTTGAAAGATTTTGGGAAACTTAAAGCAGGAAATAAATGATGGTAGCAAAACTTGGGATTTACAAAATTGTCAAAGCTTACAGTTTTGGCTTCCATTATGTATGTTGTTGGGACAACATAATTTATAAGTACAAGACTGACCAATTAAGAAAAAGGATTTTATTTTAGTTTTAAATCACAGTTTTCTTTTGTAATGATTTTACTGAATAGCTGCCTAAAGAAAACTCTAGGTTATCAATTTTTTAGCATTTGGTACATTTTTATAAATTGGCAGTTAAAGTTAACAACAGCTATTTTAGTTCTTGCTTTTTACTTCTTAGACTCTTCTTAGTGGCTGAAATGGTGATGGTTCAGTGGTCTTCAAAACAATCAGGCTCTCTTCCTACTGTATCAGTTTGGATTTGCATTGAGCTAAGTGTTTACACAACACTCTAAAACAATCATCTTTTCTTCCTTACCTCAGTCATCAAGACATCATATCTGTGGGCATAAAAAGAATATTGTTTTTATACAATTTATTAAATCTATGGAAATTTATCTTCAAACAATGTTTCTAAACTATTTAAATGTGCTATGTCTTGAAACAGAAAACTAAAGGCAATATCAATTCAACTATTAACTCCAATTAAAATCCTAGAAATCCATGTACATTTGTTTTCGATATATATATTTTGTATTTAATTTTACTTTCTGACCTACCTATGACAACAATATACTTTTAAAATTAAATACATAAAAAATGAATAAAATATAAAATCTGCCACTTGCTTTAGTACAATCATATTTTTGACAAAGTTTAACTGCTCTCCCTATCCCAGATAATCCTAATTGAATGAACAACATTTTAAAACTTTTTTTGGCTCCCATTCATTCAATTGTATGAGCTCCACAAGTCATATAGGAGAGTAAGAGGGAAGAAAAAGAAATGGACAGCATTCAAGGACGTTTCCAATTAGAAGATAGTGGAAAACTAAGTGAATCCTGCCTCCTCCTAAATGTGTATATTAAATTCCCTAACATTGTTTTATGGAAAGACTCATGGGAGATTTATTTTGTATATATTTCTTTAAGAATTGAATACTTTCATTGTGTCCCTTTGAAAGTTGAAAATTCAACAAATTAACATTTTCAGCAATAGCACTAACATTTTCATTTCCAAGATGAAAAACAATGATATATTAAACTAGCGTTCCATTTTGATTGTTGTTAGTCACTGTCTCCTACAGACATTGAGCACTAGATAACTAGATTCACTTAATGATTTTGTATCTGTCATTTTCCTACCAGATAATCTTAAACCCCAAATTCTACCACATGACCAAGTAAATAAGTGCAAGAGTTCAATCCCTGGGTTAAGCAGTTAACAAGAATTAACTGTGATACAAGATAAGCATGTAAGAATGAGAATACACACTCCCCAGGGATGAAAGTTTACTGATTAGACAACTGCATAAAAATGTACTATTTTGTGCATCTGGGCTCAATGATAAAAGTGTTAATGTTAATTAAAATCAAGACTAATAAACAATCATTTAATAATATTAAATAAAAATTGAAAAAAAAAGAACATGGGAATATGCTGGATCTGAGAAGGAAACATTTCTTTGAAGCACAACATTTTCAAAACTATTAAGCCTTTATTTAAAAAAAATAAAATAAATAAAAAAAATAAAAAAGTGTTTAAGACCCTAGGAATTTTTTTAAAAAAGTGTGTCTGTTGGGTATATCAACCTAAGTGTTGATAAAACTGTAAACTAGTTTTGATTTTATGGTAAGATACAAAATTAAAATTTTGACAAATATTTGAAAAACCTCCACAGAGATGAATAGGAGACTGACTTTTTTGCAGGCGGTAATTGCATGATAAAATGGAAAACAACTATGTAATCCATTTTGTCCTTCAAAAGGACTTCATCAGATTAAAATATTTTAATTGATGGAATTATAGGTAGAGGATGTATGAAAATATATAATCCTTGGTTATAATTCTACATAGAAAGAAATGCTGAAGATGTAAGGATACTAAACTTTACATAAAAATTTGAAATTTCTGGTGTTCAAGGTGTCTACTCATACAGCTGATCTGATTTCAATCAGTTTCCCAATACTTTTGTTTTTTATTGCTGTTTTTAAATTTTAATTTTATTCACTTACCCATGATTACTCTGATATACAGAACTTATATATCCTATTTCTCTCCCACCATACCCAACTTGTTTAATTTAAAAATGTTTTCTTTTATTTAATGAATGTGAAGGTACGTACTTTACGTCTTTCTTTATACATTTAGCTTCTGGCCTTCATCTTTCAATCAACCTCCACACGATGATTAAACATCTTATGTCTGACAACATTCAGTCTAAATCCTTTGTTTAGTCTGAATTTTTCTGATATAAATTTTCTACTCTCATAAAACAAGACTTTATTGTGAGGAAAGTTCTCTATCTTGCACTATAATTACAAAGTTATCTTCCAAAATTACCCTCGTCAACTATTTTTGGGGAAAATAAACTGTTATTGTTGTTGTTGTTCTCTCTGGCACACTCTCTCAGCTGTTAGTCTATCTCAAAGTAACCATCAGCTATCTAGGTGGGAGGTATTATATTTCACAGCTGCAGTAGGTGTCAATGTTTGAGCTCAAGTAATTGTGACTTTTTTTTTTCTAAGTTCAGATTTTCTATCCTCTTTCAAAGGGAGGTAGAATTTTCTTCTATGCATGAGCTACCATGTGTCTCCACAGATTTCTATCTTTTGTAGCTCTTAGCAATGTTTGTCCCTTTACTATCACTCCCAGTCCCTATTCTAACATCCCGTTGCCTCTGAGTGTTGACTTCAATGTTCACTTTATGTATGTATGTATATATATATATATATATATATATATATATATATAATTAATAAATAAGCTTAAAAGCTACTTTATTGGGCAGCATTTAACATAACTCCTGAGGGGGGACTCTTGATTGAGCCGTCAGGTTGTTTAAGAGTCCCAAAAATCTTTGCATATTCTCAGCATTAAAAGCTCTCCTGGCTGCCATTTGATCTGGGTTTTCATTTGCATGGGGCTTTTTCCTTGCTGCAGCCTTGCCCCTTAAATGCTATCTGGTCATCTGCTGGCAGAGATTTCTTTTTGCAAGGCATACTGCTGCTGTATGTAATAGGCAACAATAACCTACAGCACTAAAAATTGATCATTGCATTTAAGTATTGCATTAATATTTAAGAGTACCTTTTAAAAGTTCAATGATAATTCTTTTGCCACCACTTAATTTGAAGACAATTTGATGTACATAGGTCCTTACTTTTCATGCAAACAATTATTTTTATTTCATGGGTGACTTTCACTGGATTTCACAATTAATTTTGATTATTCCCAAATTTATTTCCAAGTTATAAAAATTGTTAGCATACAAAAAAAATTGTTGCAAACAATCGCAGTAATGAAACCTTGAGAATCCAAAATTTCAGGATTGTGGGTCCAGATCTCAGCCAGAAAGTTTTTAATTTGCTCATAGAGTCAGCCTAATTCCAAAATGGTATCATATGTTGGGCTATGGCCTCTAGGAGTAAAGTTGAAAAAGTGACACACTGACATTCCCATTTATTTATATAGATTACAGTAAGCATAACAAATTATATTTTCCTATATTTCTTTCTAACAGTAGAAAGACTGTTTGAGAAATTGATAAAAAAAAAGTAACTGAAAATAAGATGAAGCAATACTTAAGGAGTTAAGACAGAAATAAACAGCAATATGGTGAAACAACAAATGACAAAAAAATGGTTTGAGTCGAGAATCCATGCATCCAACTGGTTAATAAATTAATCCTTTGAAAATAGATATTTAACACTTCAACCAACAGGTTACATTCCTGCTGACAAAAAAAAAAAAAAAAAACATGCTTTGTGTCCCTTTGAAGACTATATAAGCCAGAAAGGAGAAGGGACAATATGACAACAGTTTATGATCGTGGCTTTACTCATTTACACTTTCCTCCTCACTTTCTCTCTTGCTTCTTTTTTCTCTCACATATACATGAAAAGAAACCACATTTCTTTTCATCTGAATAAACAACTACTAACACAAGAACTCATTGCCAAGAAAAATTTAGTTGTTGAAAAAAACATGAAAATAATATTTTATATTTAAAAAACCTCTTCCCTTTTTCTTTGTTGTGAGTCGATTCAAATCCACAACATACTAAAAGAAAAGTTAATCCTGAAGTGCAGATGATAGTCAAAAGATGATGGCTGAAATGTGATAAGATAGATACTTGTCTAAGAGATTATTTTATTAAAGATATTGAAATTTTAGAAATAAAAAAAATATAATCAAAAGAAAATATTATGGTGGTAGTAGTTAGAGGAAACTGAATAGAGGAATCTACTTTGAAAGCATAGTCAAATTTTGTTAAACTGCACTCACTAATTGCCAATACCAAAACTTTTAAATTGGAATATAGATAAACAAATTCACAGATTAAGAATTGAGCCAAGCGGAATTTCAGACTTTTTATTTTCCAGTCTAAAGATTCACAAACTGAATGATTCACAAGAAAAAAAAAAAAACAACTTTTATGAAATCTGATTTTTTTTTTTTTTTTTACAAAATTTTAGAAAGTAGCAAGTTTAAGTCAAAATACTGAATAATTAAAATAAAAACTATTTTGACAAAGGAGTCTTTAAAATATTTTCATTAAATATAAAAATATACGTTATAAAAACAATTACAATTGAATACTAATACCACAGCACAGATGATTGCTTAATAAGTTAGTCTTATCTGTCTATATCTCTGAGATGAGGTATTATGATTATGTACATTATTCAAACTGATATCATCATCTTCATTGCACTATTCACAACGTTTCAGCTGTAGTATGCTCCAACCTTCTTCAGGTGATTGGAATTTTGAACTGAACCCTTTATTTAGGCCACCAGGATAGACACATGGCCCAGTGGATAAAGATGTTGGTTAGATCCAGTGACTAAACCCAAAGAATTATTAGTTCAATACCAGGCTACAGCATTGGCAAACCAAAAACCTTACAAAGTTGAGTTAAAGGGAAATAAGCAAGACATCCAGAAAAGGTATGGTATATAGAACTAGAACAATCTATCCCAGTGGATGAAATAAAGGGTTCAGTTCAAAATTCCAATCACCTGAAGAAGGCCAGAGCATACAATGGCCAAAATGTTGTGAATATGGCAATGAAGATAAGGATAACAGTCCAAATAATGTAAATAAGTTAGTCTTGCATACAACTATTACTTACTGGATATCTCCCCTGCCTTGTATCATTTTGTCAAGCTGATCTGATTAAATGTTATAGAAGATCTGCCTTATAGTTGAAGGTTTCATTTAGAGGCTGATGAGGCTAGGTGAAAAACCAAAATGTTAAATGCTAATTTTCAAAATAGACTACATGTTTGGAATATTTGCTGGGCCAATTAATCTCTTTTAATTTGGCCTTGTGGCATACAAAAGTAAGTAAATATTAAAAATAGCTTATTTTCTTGAGCATGTCATAAAAGTTTGTTGCAGGTGGTATATTGGTCCACAAACAAGTGGTGACTAAAATATAATTGACAGAGTAACAAATGACTACTTAACGTAAAAAAACCCTGTATATCCACTATGGCATCAAACTAAGACATCACCAAGATGTTAGTCAATATGTCAAACCCCCTGCTCTACCTACCTCCCATATAATGAAGTCAACACTAGAAATTGTTTTATGCAGCTTGAAGTGATATCCATTACCCAGAGAGTAACCTCCCAGAGGTCCAGGTTTGCTAACATCGGTGCAAGCTCTGCCACAAAATGTAGTCAACAAGATGGTGGACATACTTGAAAATGTCCCATGAACAGAGCCATACACACATTTGAAAAGTACAATGATCAAGAGTACTGGATACTTTGACAAAGAGTTACTCCATTTACTTTTTACCCACACAAGTAGAGGTGATAGGACTCCATCCCAGCTATTTACTTTAGGAGAAGCCGCTTAGGTCAATACACCATGGCAGAATCTATTCTCCATGGTCTGTGGATAGACAGACTACCAACAACCATGATACAGATATTTGCACTATGATGATAATTTACATCTGGCAGCAAGGCCTCTGAACAGGAGGTTTTGAGGAGCATGAAACCACCTCTTAATTGCTGGTGTTCCAAGGTCTACCCGGACCCAGGATGGTAGCATCTGTTAGGGTCCCAGTTATAGTTATAATAGTTAAACCCCCAAAATCCTCTTTACAAAAACATGTCAATGAAACCTGATCTACAAACTGATTCCTTACAAAGAATACATATTCTATTTATATGAACATATCCTAAAAATCTTGTCGGCATTAAATAACCCATTGAGTTTGATATGCTGTAAAACAATAAACCAAATCAGATATTTGCATATTTTGGCTGAAGACAAATTGGCTGATGTTGGTGACAAGGTTTTTGCCACATTTAACCAGGGAGTGTTAACAGACCTGCAGAAGTAGATACAAAAGATGCAACTTACTCTGAGGAAATCAAGAAACAGATCTCCGCATCGAGAAACATAATCAAACACAATATTAATCAGGAGGTACAGATCAGATCCGGACAAAGATGCCTACGATCAAAATGTAGTATCTGTTCCAGCAGAGACAACTGACCCATGGATCCATCCAGCTGCAGTTCCAGCAGGCCTCCAGCTCTGGCCAGCCATGTGATAAACTGTCCTTTTCAGGACAATGCTTTTCAACAACTACAAAACTGGCCCCTTTCAGGACAATAATTCTCAATGGTTGCAAAACTGTCCTTCTCAGGACAAGGCTCTTCTCACTTTCTACATGAACATGCAGAGATATTTTTTGCCTAGTGCACTGTGTGCAACTTTATTTTTGTCAATGTACTTTTTTTAACAAAAATAAACTTGGCAATATTTTCTTTTTTACTCAAGTTTTGTGTTTGTTGTTGTCTTCTGTCATTCAATAAGCTTATAGTTACACAAGATGGTATTCAGTGACCATAGCCCCTCATTTCATCAGAAAATAATCAGGTTAAATATAATGAGTTACTAAAATGTCCTTTGCACAACCAACAAGAGATTCAAAAATAAATTCTGATATTTGGTCAAATTCTAGAAAATGTGTTAAGCTGAAGATTTTCTTAGCACCACCACCTTCGGATTAGGTTCAGGCTTACCCATATTTTCACCAAGTTTAGTCATTTTATTGAAGGGAGGTAAAAATAGTATTTTCGCTGTTGTCAAATGGTGTGTGTGTGTGTGTGTGTGTATATATATATATATATATATATAAAAACTCAAAAAACTAACAATATTGCCTTTGGGTTGGGTCCCTATTAGGAAACATCTGGCTTATAGACAAAACAAGTTCTTTGTACAAAAAACCATAAGCCAATAGTTTATCTAAATGTAAATTTATGCAAATAATAAATATAAGCAAGCTGTCTTTTTCACCCTCTGACTTTTGTATGTTACTTAAAGATTCAATTTAAGAAAAAAATTAGTTTAAGAATATATTTTTCTATTATAGGAATCCAAGGGTTCAGATAAACAAACTCAGAACCAAGGAATATTGAACTTTTATACAATTTCTATTCTATGTTAATGGCAAACAAATTTTTCTGCAGAAAGGACGAAGAAATTGGCAGAGAAATTAATTGTTCTGAAAGAATAAAAAAATATATTGTAATCATTCAATAATAAGAAAAATATCTCAAAATGCATTGTTCATTCATAAAAAATGTATATAGACATCAATTTAGAGTTAAACTATATTTTAGAAGAGGAAATAAATCAAAGAAAATTTATTAAATACTAACAGCCAAGAATGCAATATACCGAGAATTTTTTCTTTGTAAATAGCATTTTTTAAGAATTCCTATTAGTCTGGCCTTAGTCATCAATTGTTACTTTGTTAAATTCTAGATATTTTATAAGAACTTATAATTAGATAAATATTTTATGAAAGGAATAAAAATAAAAATGTGTTATGTTAAACAACATATGCAAAATTGAATTTTCAAAAATCATTAAGAAAAAAAAGACTTAACATTTTTTTTAAAATAAACATTTTATACTTTAAGACAAAAAACGGGAACACTTTGTGCCTCTGAAAAAGTTTGTTCCTTCCGGTTACAAGCTTACAGCCATATCATATTGAAACACCAGTTCTCATATAATCACTAAAGTTAATCAACCTTGAGCCTAGTTTGTGCCCAAGTGCTGTAAACTTGGAAGTGTGGATGGTGTAATGAACAATGGATTGGAATTGGAGAGCCAAGTTCTAATTCTAGTTGGGTTCATCATATGTACTTATGCACAAATACTCTTGGGAAAGATATGAATCCACCTCTTCTCCCTCCAGCTAGTAGTTAATTAAACCATAGCTGGCTTTAAATACCCTACAAAAGGTTGATAAAAAAAAATAAAATCAATCCTTCCAGTTACAAAACTGCAGCAAGATTCATTATGATACTAATCGGAATAATTCTAACACAAAGATTTAAAAATTTGATTTTTTTCCCAACTTTGCAATTACATAAGCTTCCAAAAGGTATAAAAATGTCTTTCAAATTTTTGATTTCTGAAACAAAAAGATTACACAATTAATGCAGGTAGTTATATGATATTTATTAAATTTAGTCAGGTGCAAGGCCAGCCAGACCTGAATATTATCCAATCCTACTATTGAAAGTCTGAAAAGTAAGCATCTTTGCAATTAAGAAAAAGAAAACAAAACCTAATCCATCATAATCTGTTAATAATGGGTCTCAAAATATGTTAAAATTTTAGTGGCTGTTCATTACATTCTAATAAATGGTTAAATAATATTTTGGCATTAAAAAAATAATTTTTCAAAATAATCTTCAAAAACTTTTAAAGTTTATTTATCATTTGCTTTGTCAAGGAAATCAAGGAACAAGATTTTTGGTGGAACGTGGATAAAGTTTGAATTTATCCATCAATTCATCATTTTTTTTGGCAAATTTCAATTCCTCTTCAAGTTCCGCTGATTGCTCAGTGCTCATCCTCAAAACAGGTTTTTTAAGTTTCTTGAAAGAAATTCCATTTGAAGCTTCAGATGTTTGGCCAGCACTGAGAGGCTCAGTAGATAACGAATTTTGCAGATTTTCTCTTCTTTCAACAGACGGAGAAGGTTTATAATTTCGTAGATAAAACCTCAAATTCTGAAGAAGATTTCTGAAAATGTTATGTTTAGTTCTTGTGGTATTAAGTCCAGGGGCTAAAGTATGATTGAAGATTTTGTTGGTTCCAGATTTTTTATTTCTTAGATCAAGACTAGGGAAGAACATTCTCTCAGCAAAGATATCATGACCAACACCTGAAAGTTTTGTAGCAAGAGAGATTTTCTCAAAAGTATTTGATTTGGTTGAATGGTTATTAGAAGATTGTTCAGTAGACTCAGATAAAGAATCAAGCTTTTTTTCAGATAGATTTGATTCAAGATGTTCTTTACCAAGACTATTGGAATAGTTTTCAATGACCTCAGTTAAATTCAGCATGTTCTTTAATGCTAAAAATTCAGATTGTAATTCACTGGCTTTTACAAATAAACTTGCAAGTTTTGCTGCTAAAAGATTGTCTAAAATATTAGGATTTTGGTACCAATTTTGAAAAGACCTAATTTTCTGTAATGATTTTCCAATTTCGGGTCCAGCTTTTCTATCCACTGTATAATCATTTGCAATAATTTCATCAAGTAAACCAGGAGCAATGGATTTAGGTTTTGACTGAAATCCCTCACTCAGTTTTGACTTGTGATGTTCAGGTTTTTTAATGACTTTTTCTGAAAGAGTAAGCAATAAAGACATGTCCTCTTTATCAGCCACAGAACGAGACTTTTCAGTCAATACATTTTTAGTCAAAGTTGATATTAATTTTGATATTGAACTGGAAGAAAACATCTTGACAGATTCTATTTTGAGGTTTTGATCTGAATTCTTAGACCCTGTTAGACGCTCTTTCAAGAAAGAGTTTTCATATTTCTTGATGTTTACATTTCTAGAAAATTCTCTTTTCATCATGGTATCAATTTCACTTGGATTCATTTTTCTGGATTTTATATTTTTCCACTGTTTCTTCAACTTGTAGCCATGGAGAATCAAAGACCATTTCAGGAGAATTCCATCTTTTTTGTTATTTTTTGTATCATAGATTTCCAATGTCCAGTTACCATAAGGATTTTCCATCCAGTTATGTACAGTCATGAAATAGAAATCAATATCTTTGAGTTGGTCAAATTTTCTGGGAGACAAAAGTTGAGATCTGGTTCCAGCAGGAGAAGTTAAGAATATCTGTATGTCACCTCGAGACGAGTGTTTCAAATTGATGTACACTTGAACATGTTCTAAATGTGTTAAATGAGAGAAGGCTATATTTGAGCAGCTATTACAAAATATTTGGATCTTGACTGGCTTAACATAAGAAACTTGCCTGAAAAAGAAAAAAAAAATATTTAATAAGTTTTTTATTTATTAATTGGAATCAAAATTATTTTATTAAACCAAATCATTGTCAGATTTTTAAAAATAATTGTGAAATTTATATGAGGTTATTTATAAAATTAATTTATCTGGTCTAAAGTTAACAAGGCACACACTAAAAAGAAAGCAAACAACATTGCTTCCACTTTTCATTGTGTGTGTATATTATATATATATATATATATATATATATATATATATATCCCCTTGTATAAGTCTGGGTCAATGAAAAACAAAATTTGTCAACATGAATTAACATCTGTTAATAAAAAAGTTTTCTACAAAACTTTATCAAACAATATTGGACAGTTTTGGAGTTAAGTAGTACAGATATAATAATTTCACAAGACAATTTGTTCTTTTACTTTAATTTTAAGAATTGGCACAAATAAATATTTTCCTCTTCATACAAAAGACTTAACGTATTTTCTTTTAATCTGCCCTAAATATTTAAGAAATCAAAAAACATTCTATTCTAGCAGTCAGTCAATGAATAATTAAAAAGTTATTTTGGGGTTAAGCCTATGAACAAATTGACTTTGTTACCATCAGTATCATTGCAGCAGATATGACATTGTCAATATTGTATATTGACAAGGTATAATTTGTTCAATTTTTGTGTGTATATTTTAGGAAGAGATGAAGGTGACATTTGTAAACAGATTTTCTCTAAAGTATCTTCACATTAATTGTTAAATTTTCACTCATTGAAGATTTTTCCTGAATTTGAAAATGTGAGGCTATTTTAAAGATGATAATTTCTTTTTATTGTTTGCTACAAGTCAGAATTATAAACTTGGAGACAAAGAAAGAGCAGGTGTGTGTACAAAAAGAGAGAAACAGATACTGGCCCAAAAGTTCTTAACTAATCCTTTTTTAATTACTCCCATTAAAACTCAAAAGCAAAAATGAAAAGCTTGTTTTGTCATGGATGAGCAAGGTAAGTAGTAGGAGTCCTGGTAGGAGAAGAGGAGTACTATGGTCTTTTAGCATTCGCCCCAGATAGGGAATGACTTCAATAGTCATTGGATACTCCCACTGTCAAAAGAAAAAAAAAATTGACTTTCATCAAAATTTTGATTACAATTTCTCAACTAAGATTGACTGAATTTCACATATACTGAAAAGAAAAAATTCTTCATTCTTTGTAATCAAATTTTTAAGTACTTTATCCAAATAAAAACCCCATCGTTCAAACAAGATTCCTATTTACCATTTGGAAGGGCAATAAATAATTAAGAAAAGAAATGGACTGAAAATAGGGAAACACCTGAATGTGCAGGCCGCTGCCTTTGATCAATTGGATAAAATTTGTATAAAATCATTGTCTACTTCAAATAATCACTGATAATTATATTAATCAACTCAAAGAGATTTAGTTTATTCATTTTTTTTATCCAAATCAAATTATCTTATTTACTTGAAAAAAAATGTTTGCTTTCATTAATTTCTAAGTTTTGTTAATGCATGTAAAAAACAAGAAATGAAGAAGGAGAAGAAAAAAAAAATTACATTTTCATATCTGCACTTGTATAAAAGCACTTCCTTTGAGGAGGAACATTATTCCAATCTTGGGCCATTTCAACCATTCGTCCGCAGTCCATGAGGCCAAATCCAAAAGAATGGCTAACATGAAGACCAGCACCATTAAGGAACCAATTGCTACCAGAAGACGGAATACGAGCACTGTGCGCTACCAAATGCTGAACATCTCTCCAGGTCAGGTGAGAGCTGCAGAAAAAAAAACAATTATGCCTGATACAAATTTCATATAATGGCTTGTTAAACAATCTTTATTGAATTTGAATTCTTTTCAGTCAACACTAATCTTTGAGAGTAACGTTAGATAGACATACGCATACACAAGTGTGTGTGTGTATTTGCACACATGTTCCAATTAACACAATCTTTGTTTACTATTCTTATAATTTCAGTTCTTTCACTTTTGTAACCTTCTATTGGTTCCAGTCTTATCTTGTGCATCACAAACATTACAAATATTGATTCCAATTTCAATTGCAATATTTTGGGCTAAAAGTCCTAACAGTTTAGAATAAGGATTTCAGTCTAGCTTTATTTTTGAGCACATTCAAATCTGCCAAGTACATTCTTCTATGTGCCATATCCCTTCAGGATGTGAGCAATCATGGTTCTCCACAATTTCCTATCCCTTGTGTCCTTTAGATAAATTAGATGGCTGAAATTCTGATATATCCTACATGATAAAGTTTGTCAATATATCAAGAGGAGGAATGGAAACACAGCTCTCGTGTAATTCTTTTTGGCGCCTTTCTCACTTATGGAACTGTCTTTTTGCTTTCCTGTCAATTATGATCTTCAAAAATGTAGCCGCAATGTCAATCTCTCTCCTTGAATCCCATTCTTTTATTGTTCTTTCTACTCAAAGTTTTCTCAGTTTCTTTCACTCTCAATAATCCCCTTGGATTTTAGGGACTTCATCACTTTGCTCAAGATGAAATGATTATAAAAAAAGTTCAGTTAGTAGTAGAGCTTGAACCCACAGAGTAAAGTCAAACACTAAGAGAACCACTGCTTTTACCATTCACTGAGTTTTGCCCTTAAGCTATTGAGAAGACATCTGTTCATTTATTCTGAATGATTTACTATTCAGCCCTAAACCAAAGTATTTTTAAAATTTAGAGAATTCCTGAGACTGAACAAATTTAAAATTCTATTTACTGGCTAAATGAGATTTGTTTTTGTTCAATTGTAAAAACTTGGAGAGATAAATTCTGATAATATGACAAGGTTTCTTTCAATCTCAGAAAAATGTTTTTGCCATTAAATAAGTCATCTGATAAAAGTTGGATTAAACATTTTGTCACACAACTTATTTCTATCCTATTTATTCACCTACCATATCTTAAAGTATACAATAAGGTTAAATAAATCTTTAATCTTGGTTGGATGAAGAAAGGTCACATTGTATACAATTTGCATCCTTCAATAAGATAAAAAGCCTACTGAAAATTCATTAAAACTAGAGTTGAAAAATTAATGACAAGATCTGAAACATTATTTGCTAAATTCTATTTTCAATTTCACTGTAAAATAATTTTTGTTAGATATAAAAAAAAAAAAAAAATCTTTACTCAAAGTATGTATTCATATTTTGACCAAATTTAAAAAATGTTGCATAACATAAAATCCACTTGTTCTTTATTAAGCTCAACCTAGTCTGGCACAAGTCTTGGTTAATAAAGTTCCAATGAGAATTATATGATCAGATTAATTTAAAAATTTACAGTAAGAATTAGTCGTTTTCAATGCTTTTGTGCCACTATCCAAATATTAAATTTCGCTACAGATAAACTGTTAAACTGATAAATGATCATGAACCATAAACAGAAAATAAATTAACAAATACTTGACAAATCAAAGATAAAAATTCCCAAAAATTAAACACGAGTTAAACAAAAAAAATATTTTAAATATGCATCATAATGAACACACAATAATGTTAGCTAATCATTAACAATTCTCTTTTGTATTTGAAAAAATACTTTGGTGAGTTTGACTCAGTAGTAGGGAAGAAAGACTCATAACAAAATTTATGGTTTAACATCAGTTTCAAGTTAGTGGTTAACTTCCTCTCCAAGCAGTATTTTAACAATAAACAGCTCCATGAAATTTGAGGAAGATATTAAAAGCAAAAAATACTCAAGGATTTCTAAAGACCACCAAATGTTACATACCTCTAACAAAGGTTGGAGAATATATCAGTAAAAACATTGTTTATTATGTTTAAACAAAAATTACTTTTACAGAAAAGCTAACAA
Organism: Acanthosepion esculentum; assembly: GCA_964036315.1. Lineage (NCBI taxonomy): Eukaryota > Metazoa > Mollusca > Cephalopoda > Sepiida > Sepiidae > Acanthosepion > Acanthosepion esculentum. The sequence continues at coordinate 69,811,415 of OZ038482.1, forward strand.
CATTGTAAAAGAAAAGTCTTTAAGAATGATCACAAAAAGATTGTTTTATGGTTTTTTTTCCTCCTACTTCTAAACATGCAAAATATTTCAGAGGTCTCTAAATTTTAAAGATGCTGGGAAGAGAGAAAGGTATACACAGAGGCACAGAAAGAGAGCCACACACAGAGATGCCGGCAATGAGCCACACACTGGTAGAGGCAGTGAGATGTGCCAATGCACACAGGTAGAGACAGGCAGACACATACAGACAGAAAAAGATGACAATGACAAGGAAAAATAAAAGTTTTAATATTCCATCATCTTTTCCACTTAGAAAACAAAAAATTCTAGTCTTTATTTTAAATATTAAGGTTGTCGCATGAATTCAATTTGTATCTTTCTTCAATTCTTGCCAGCCTATTTAACACATACACAAACACATGCAGTGTATGTCCTCTTGGAAATTTGGACATGCCATTGTGACAGAAATAAATTGCTTACTTTAAGGGACAACCTTTATATTCAGAACAATTTTCACAAACTGTTCCGTTTAACTAATCAGAATTTACTTTTGATAATAGATAAAAAATCTAATGGTTAGCCTCCAAATATTAAGCTCTTGGTTTTCAAATGCGATGAATTAAGACTGAATTTTAAAATATTGACAGTTTTTAATAGTGCCTTTAAAGGCAAAAAAAATGTACTTATTTGAATTTCTTTAGTCAAAGAGTTCTGTTTTTAGTGTAATAATAATGATATTTGTACCAATTTATTGTAAAATTAAACAAGTATCAATATTTGTATTGCCATCACTGTACAAGGCTGATGTGGTAATTATTAGCTTAGCGTTTCAGAAGATCATAATTTAAAGTTGTTTTACATTAGGAACCGAGTTGTCAGATAAAGAGGGAACTTGTTTAACTGATTCACAATTAAATATTGCTGTCTAGTTAGGCAACAAATAATTCAAAACAATTCTAACTCATGTTGCCAGCATTCGTTAACAACCATCAGAAACATGCAGAAAATAGAAAAAGATCAAATAAGCTGGAAATTGGCTTATAAATAAATTACATTTTTAAAAAATAGGTCATTTTAGGTCATAAATATGCAATTAATAGTTTGCTGTTATTTACATTAATTTAAAGTATTTATTGGTTTCCTGGTTTTAAAAACATTTTCCTCCACACAAAAATTCCAAGAAATAAAATGAAAATAATTACAAAAAGCTGTCAGATTAGCTGACTTCAACAAATAGTGTTATGAAATTTTGATAGCAAGAATAAATGTTCTCTCAGAGGTTTCCATCATTAAATATAGGCATGAATACTCAACAGATCTATAAATAATAATGTGTATCTTATTAACTGCTATTTACAAAGAGGCTTCTCCCAACTTAAAATATAAAGAATAACTGGGGAAGATTCCTTGGCCTGTTTTCTGTCAGCCACAATGGCATAAGCTTACTGGTAATAAGTATAACGTAAATTATATAAATAGGAAATGATATGATATTCACTAAAGTCGGCATTTAAGCATGTTGCAGGAAAGAAAAAAAAAGAAAAATGTTATTTTGAATCATTTCAATTGATTTTGAATTTAGTGTCGGCGTGAGTTCGAAGAATAATAACTCTGAATTTGTACATTCAGAGTTATTGTTCTTGATTTTAATTCTCGGAATTAAATGAAACTAAATTAGTAAGGATTTGTATGGGTTTCCACTTGTTTTTTCTTTTACTGGCTTGGATCTTTGTATTAAATTTTCTTTGATGTCATTATACTAATTTTCAATGTCAATAATTGTCTTACAAGGCATCGACTGCAGAAAATATCTGTAGTCCAGTTTTGCAAGTTTTCTTTAGAAGTTCAATCCTCACTAAATGTCTGTTTTACCACCGGTAGACGAGTTACAAAATCTGTATTAATATCTGTGAAGTCATATGCAAATCAGGAAGAGCCACAAATGACAAAATGGACATTTGAATCAGAATTAGCATAGATTTGTTTTTCCTTAAGGAACCTTCTGTTTGATAAATTACATTGTCCATCACAAATAGATATCAATTATCAAGGAATGTAAGTACCAGATATTGTTTTAAAAATGTAACCATTGACATTTGAA